>MU007014.1:154933-544611 GCA_010583015.1 Tothia fuscella
TGCGAGATGCATGAACAAGGCACTCTGCGATCCTATGGGCCGCAGCCACCAATCAGAACGATTTATTTTCAAATTGCACGTGTATATGAGATAGATATGATTGGTCTATAGGAAGTCACGTGGCACAACATTAGCCTTCAGACGGAAGTCTCTATTTCGGCCACTTTGAGCCTTCATCACCAACATTCATATATCACGGCATTTGATAATTGAGCTGTTTAATTCACCCACCCACCCAGACTTTGGAAGTCTCTTCACCTTGTAATGCTCAATTATACATGTATATATCATTATTACCAACTTCTTATAAGTTGTGTAACTCTCACAAACTGACTTTGCTCGTCGGACCGTAGATCTGCGAGTGCCGTGCCCTTTGCAAGCTAATTGCACGCCAAATTGGCGTGTAAGAAGCTTGCGAGATGCATGAACAAGGCACTCTGCGATCCTATGGGCCGCAGCCACCAATCAGAACGGTTTATTTCAAATTGCACGTGTATATGAGATAGACAATGTTTTCCAACCCATTGACGAACTCCCTCCCATCACTTCCCAAACATTCCGCCAAATAATGGACATCGTATCATCATAGCATTTATTAAAGTCAATCAGACCAAAAGCTCCATTCAATTTATGGCCAGGTTGGTTCATGACAGCGGAGAGTTTTCCGTACTGAAAGTCCGCGGGTATCATATCATGTTTTTGAGTTATTGTTGCCCCTCTCGTCATAAACTCATCTCAGCTCCCGATAAGCAAATAAGCTAATAAGAGCAGGAACTTGCCCTCTACCTCGATTATGGCTATGGAGAACGTTCCAATAACCTGGAATAAAGGAAGGTTTGGCCATTCAAACACGTACAGCTTGAAGGTTCTGCTAGCATTAATTACCCAGCTGGATTTGCAGCTTCTAGTTGCAGAAACTCGTCGCTTCCACTTCAAGTAATTTCGCATCTGGCAAAGCGTATCATCACTTAAATTCTCGCTTTGCCTCCTACCTGACTGAACTCATCATTCCTCAACATACATATTCCACTATTATTTCAAACATTTCCCTCTTCAAACTCGCGCCGTAACAGGACAACTTACACTCTCAACCTGCAAGCGACCACTCCACATAGTCACAAGCGGCTCAGCTCTCCTCAAAGCCAGAGCTCGATTCTCAGGGTCAACAATTAGTTCTGCTTTATTCTCCATCTGGGCTTCAAATCATCTGTGACCATTCCATTGGACGACTGCTTATCATTTTCACTCAATTCACTCCACTTCTTCAAGCTTAAACTACGGAAGAAATCAATCTGCAGATTGGTCATCTCGCCCGGCAACAGCAATGGAGCAGCTTGAACAACCAAGAAACAGGCCTTACCGCCGAAAGGGCATGTTTAATTTCTTAGGACTGGCCTGCGAACTTCGTGATATGGTTTACAAAGAACTCTTATTGATACTTCCCAAATCTCAATTCGAAGGCAACTTCAATCGTCCAAGACGCGATTTCATCCGAAAAAGAGTCAAGCTTGAGCCC
The DNA here is from genome assembly GCA_010583015.1 of Tothia fuscella. Taxonomy (NCBI): domain Eukaryota; kingdom Fungi; phylum Ascomycota; class Dothideomycetes; order Venturiales; family Cylindrosympodiaceae; genus Tothia; species Tothia fuscella. The sequence goes on from MU007014.1 coordinate 156,450, forward strand.
AAAGAGGGTGAGAACTCCGATTCCGGTTTAGATCGATTCGTACGCAAGACCGAATTGGTTGAAATACCGGTAAGCCGGGTCGTTACCCACAAATTGAAGAGACATGGCTTGCTCTACGTCAATCGACAAATTCACGCGGAATATGCGGAGCTGCTCAGCTTTCGCGCAAAGCCAATTCTGCATATCAGCATGGAGAACTTGAATTTCAAGGGTAATCGGCTGCAACCGTTCTGGAAGGTCTCTCCACTTCTACTCACAAACTTGCATCAAGTTTCCATTCAGATCAGATGGGTACCCGAGGTTTGGACCACGTTCGATTCGCACAGTATAGCCTTCTGCAACCGCGTACGCGCCTTCATTTCTCAGGTGCCCACTCTACAAACTCTCAGATTCCTGATCCTCGAACCGCATCAGAAAGATGCCTCACAATACAGAGACAAGGACCCTCTTTGTGCTAAAATCATGTCATTGATCGGCTTCAGCATTTCTATCAACGACGTCCTCTTTCGAAAGTCAAATAACCAAAACTCGCATATGTTTAGAGAACAGAACGGTACCTGGAAGGTGAATACATGGAGACCCTGTGGAACGGCTTGTGATCAATACTGCTCTGATCATCCTGAGAAGAGCAGGTGGACTAAAATATTCACTCAAGTCACGCCTGGTCACCCACTTCGCAAGACATATCTAGTTCGGTCAACTTCTTCTTGAAAAGTTCTTGGTCGTTCCACATATCGGAGCATCCGAAGAGCGACAGATCAATGTGCATTGGTTGTTTTCAAGACTCTCAGTTCACATTTCAGATTCCACAATCTTATTGCGGCCAACTTGCACCATGCTTACCAGTCCCCTTTTCCACTTTGGGGTTTTCACTTCAAACTTGAAGAAGAAGAAGGAGTCAGTCCCCCAGCTTATGCACCTATGCTTGCACTTAACAGTTCTATTCTCATTTCATCCCATTTCTTAAAGCGGCGGCTTGGTTCTACAAAAAAGTTCAGCAAGTCATGTGCTGGCGATTGCATTAATTTAGCCATTTGGTATCTGCATTATGCATTTATTCACTATTCATAACACATAAATTAACGAAAACAAAAAAACCAGTTTGGATGATACATGGTCTCTCCTAAATTGAGCAATGCTGCAAATGATTTCAACGGAGAATATCAATGAAGCTCAGTTGCATAGTCTATCGGCGAAAGCGTAAAACAGGAGTAAATCCAGATAATCACTGAGAAGTACTCCCCTAAAATTCATAAAAGCCGAACAAAATCCAGGATTCTTGAGTGTCTGATATCTTTTCACACTCTGAAGACTAATGAATCATCACCGCCACCGGCCTTCATACACAGGTTTGTAAGCACTAGTAGCTGTAAGACAGATAAGTATGCTCGCAGCAAGCATACTGATCTGTCCTCGAAATTGCTACATCAAGAATTTGATATTATAGTATTAAGATTCTGACGGGATTATGGCCAGAGGATCTTTCATGTTGAACTCCACGAGCGTTTTGATGCCTTTACGGCTTTAGGACTAGTCTTGACGGACATCCTGATCTTGTTAACCTGGAATCATGTTTCTGGACGACCTTCAATATGCCTGCAACAATCAAAAGAAAGAAAAACAGAAGCATTGAAACTTAGCCTCCTCGTACTGCAGCAGTGAGAATTTGATGGACCGATACGGGTTTGGGATTTCGTGACTATCACGCGTTTCTACGTGTCAAATTGCAGTAAGTTGTTTCATGTTCTCTGGTCGGCTGTTAGGCAATACATCTTTCTCTGCATTTCTACTTCCCTTCTTATAAACAATGCGGAAAGTCACTACACTCTTTGTTCTTCTTCAACCGTCGATCATGAAAGGATGCACGGCATGCTGCACTACCGATTGTCGTAACCGATTACTTGGCTCTCTCAGACCCATATCTCAACAACTTGGGTGTTAGTAGATCCGGAATCTTATTGAAACCCAGGATGATGGGCATGCAATCATTCATCAGCGCTGCTTCAACATGACCTTATTGATGGGTATAAAATCGGATGACTAGGGCCTAGGGATCCCCCTGTTGTCGCTTGCCCACACGCCTGGTATAATCCTTGAGGATCAATCTAAAAGCAGGTACCGGCGTTACCGGAATGACCACAGGTGATATGACACGCAAGCTATACGTGATCTCTGGTGTTCTTGAGCGCGCAGAACATATTGGATAGGAACGCCACCATTCTAGGTTGATGGGTGTTGCTTAAAGCTGTTGGCCCGACTACGTTCGTTTTGTTCTTATACCCTTTTCATATTCGAGCTCAGATATAGGCCATGAACTTACCAGCTGTTATTTCCTTCATCAAAGGCATTGAGGCTCCGTAAGCCTCAGCAGCGGGTCTGCACTGTTGCTGTAGAGATTCCATGGTAAACATGGCTTTGTATAGAGCATTAAAAAGATTGGTTGACAAAACACCTCTGCTTCTATCCTTTCAGACACGATTTGATTGCTGTAGACCTACAACCATAACGATATTCTTCTTTCAATTGAACTTGTTAGAACCCTCTCTCTGGTGGTTTCGCGCCTTTCGCAACAATGTCAAGCCAAACAACCACACCGATGAATGCTGCTGCACCTTCCATGCGTACGCCGACTCAAGCCAAGGGACACAGCGAAACTACCATTCATTGGTCCGATAGAGGTTACCTTGAGCCGGGTAACGATAGACAAGTACCATCGTCCCTTCTCGCGAAGGAAAGATATCGAGCTGCTGAATTTGGAGAAAGTGGTGGTGAAGAGCAAGGATTTGATGATCTTCATTCCGGCAACACTAGAGTCCTCAATGACACAGACAGCAGACGACCAATCACCCGCCGAGATTCTTACCCTCAACTAACGGAGGGCAGAGTGCCCCCAGTACTGTCTCACTCACGGCGTGGCTCTACCACCTCGACTGCGATACCTTCAGGTCGTGTGCGTGGTCGCTCCTTTTACGATGCCCGGGAGCACATGAAGTCAGGCAGACCTGTACGGCCAGATTCGTGGCATGGAGGAGCTCCCCCTCCCTCCTGGTACTACAAAGATCAACAGAGTCCAACTACACCTACAACACCGAGCCGAAATAGAGTCACATCAGCAAATGTTGAAGATGGTATCCCTCCTGATGAACCACCGTCCTCGCCTTCGCCTCACGGAGGGCCGGTAGAGAAGGTTCCGGGGAATGTTCAATGGGCCATATTCATGAATAGCAGTTTCAAAAATCATCTAGTTGCTGCAATCGGGGAGATTGTGGGAACTACGATGTTTTTATTCTTTGCTTTCGCTGGCACTGCGGTTGCTAACGTCAATTCCTCTGTAAAGGATAATACTACTACTAATGAGGTGAGTATTGATGATGTTAATTCCGTCAAGACCGTGCTCACATATGTAGACTACCGGGTTTGACCCGCAGAAACTACTCTATATCAGTTTGAGCTTTGGTTTCAGCCTCATGGTCAACGTCTGGATTTTCTTCCGCATTTCCGGAGGGTTATTCAATCCCGCAGTGAGTAGGTTGTCCCTTCTGCAGTACTACAGCTCATGTACTAGGTCACTCTCGCTTTGTTTCTAACTGGGGCTATCGGTTTTGTCAGAGCTGTGTTGCTCTGCCTTTCCCAATTTGTTGGCGCCATTATTGCCTCTGCTCTGCTCTTGGGTCTCTTCCCTGCAAAGATTAACGTACGAACTACGTTGAGTAAAGGCTTATCAATGCAGCGAGGCGTATTTATTGAGGCCTTCCTGACAGCGGAGTTAGTCTTCTGCATTCTCATGTTGGCAAAAGAGAAACACAAGGCAACGTTTATTGCTCCTATTGGGATAGGCAAGTCATTTTGGCGTCGTTGTATCATTTACAACACTGACTTCACTTTCAGGACTTGCTTTATTCATTGCTGAACTGGCGGGTGTATACTGGACGGGTGGATCCCTTAATCCAGCACGAAGTATTGGGCCTTGTATTGTTACCTGGACGTGGGACTCCACACATTGGGTGTATTGCAAGTACACTCCATGTTTCACAAGATTTACACAAGGCTAATTTTTCACCAGGGGTTGGGCCGCTCATCGGCTCACTTATGGCTGTTCTTTTTTACAAATTCATCAAAATGATGGAGTACGAAATGGCAAACCCAGGGCAGGATGCGGACATTTTCAACGATCCAACGAAGAACCCATACCACAACGTCCGTGAAAGGCAACGCATTGTCACAGAACGCGTTTTGCGGTCCTTGGGATACGATCCCAATCCAGGGTTCTATGGACATACAAGTATCGAAAGGATGGAGGGCTTAGGAAGCATAGAACTTTACCACAACAAGACTCCAGGCTCACTCCACGCTGGTAGCGGGAACGCTCCCTGGTTTGGGCCACTAGGCACTCCTATCCGGAAGAGCGAGGACGATGCTTATCGGATTGCACCTCCAGGCTCAGCGGGCTCAGCAGAGCAGGGTCCTATGCGGCATAATTAGGTTTTCGGTGAAAAATAATGGGAAATGTGGCATATTCGGAGCGTCTTTGTACATGATTGAGCGAATCATGCTCAGGCGTATACGCAATTCGCAGTCATACTGGGTCAGATTTCGTCTGGCCGACTTTTGTCTCTCGTCAAGCTCTGCTCCGACCAAAGAACATCTAGTGAAGATATCAAGATCAACCGCCCTAGCGAACTCTACTGCTATTGAAATGTTCATTCTCCTGATACTGAAACCTAGTTGAGGTCCTTGAGGCGGACATTTCTGGCGATGCGTTGTTCCAGCTTCCAAACTCTTTAAGCTTGCTAATGAGACAATTGATGCTGATTTCGATCAGAGAATAGAGAATTGAAAGAGCTTTTTGGACAGACAAGCATACTGACAATGAGGAGGCGAGCAAATCCAATGAACAATCGATGGCTGAACAGGTTCATAAAATGCTATCATGACGAGCACAAAATTTGCCCTCACTCACAACACCAGAATTCGTTCATACCTGTATTAGACCTGAACGCCCGTCGATCAAATTGCCAACCGGACTTAGGGTCAAGGCCTTGGCGGTTGCATTTTTAATGGTGTACGCTATCGCAGCCTACGCTACTAGCAGTCCCAGATTTAATCAATCTGGAGTCAAAACCCATTGTGTCGCCGCAGTTACTCTCACACACAATCGACTTGATTATCAAGCTTTCACCAAGTCATTACCTCCCTCATCTTTCAATCTTCAGCGTGCTCAATTGTCAGCGATACTACCTGCCCAAGAACAGGCATTACAGATCTATAGAGTGCTGACTGGAGCTCCCCGCTTTATTGTCAGGATATTCTCGGATTCAACGCATGTAATCATGTGCATGGAGAGAATCCCTGTGTGGATACGAAGGGGTTGGAAAAATACCGATGGCGGGCAGCTGGGTAATCGAGATCTCATTGAGCAAGCTCCGAATATGAATGATAGGTTGAAGAGGTTGGGGTATGTGAGTTACACTAAAGTTGATGAGTGCGAGATTGCGGATGCGATGACGGTATGTGAAGATCGCTTAGATGAGGAAGAGGCCCAGTCATACAGTCAGAGAAACCTATCATTGCTGGACAGCTCTCGATGAAATTGATACAGTCAAGAAGAAAGAAAGAAACGTACGGTTCGAATTTGAAAAGTTTAGGATTAGAATCCTGTGATCGGGCAATCAAAGTTGGTCACTTGGGCCGGATGTACTGTAATCAGCTGGAAGCTGTGAATAGAAAAAGCTAATCAACATCTTGATTTCAAGAACGATGATGAGATTCTGATCTGTAGCCGTTCCGACTTCACGATCCTCTAATCACACCTTCCCATTCGCAATCTTGATTGCTCCATTCCCAGCACTCACAACTCCAAAGCAATCATTTTGGCCTCTTCAACGGTCCTCCCGTTTCCCGTTGTAGGATCCCCTTCCCTGATGACGTGTTTACTGAGGTTTTCCCTAGTGATTGCGGATTTGTGGTGTTTTGTTGCCAATGTCTCTTCTCGCCAGAGCCAGCCAAGTCCGATTGTCGCCCCAGGACCAGTTGCAACAATTGTTAGCACAGCCGCGAAGATTAACCTGATCCAGCTCGACGAGATCATACCGGCATGCTTGAGGTCCAAGAAGCAGTATGCCAGCCAGAGTAGAGCACCACCAAAACATAGAATATAATCGAACTGTAGAGTTTGCCGGACAGAATCCATACTAGTCAAGCCATTGGATGATAAAGACGGTAGGGAATTAGCAACCAAAGACGTTGGTGCTTGATAAATTGTGTACCACCAAACGATTGTTGAAGCAGCTACCGCAACTGCGACGGTCAGTCGAATAGATGGCAAATCACGCTTCACCGCGTGCAGGCGGTCATATCGAACAGTGTCCGGCAAACCAGGAGATACTGGACCAGGCTAACGGTGATGGGAAACAATTGCCAGATCCAATTGGCCTTCCAGCGTCTGTCTTCAGGGCCTTGGTTTGAGAGAGAGGTAATAAGCAATGACCATGGCGGGCAGAACACCTTTTGTGAAGCGGAGATTAGTGAGTCTCTGGTCCTTCGATCGAAATTTGTCGATGGGGGTGAAGATATAACTCAAAAAGTAATATAGGGGTGCAGCAGTTCCGAAACCGAAGATTTGTGCCAACACACCAAATACGGAAGGGCTAGAATAAGTCAGCTTGATTATCATTAAATTCATTAATTATTGACTTACAAAAGAGGAACCAGATTCATGGCGTTCGTTCTCCGTGTTGGTTCGATCAACAGTATCATATATAACACCCCAAAGTCCACGAGAAAGGACTGAAGTTGCCAGGATATGATAGGAACAGAACCGAAGTTCCAGCGGGTGAAGAAGGCGACAAGTCTCCAAGCGTTTCCCTTGACCAGATTACTGCTCAAAAGCGATCCGATGAGGGGCAGAGAATTCAAATTCCACTCGTGTTGAAGATGACTAAAAGCATTACCAGTGGACTCGCGTACGTTGGGCCTTGGACCTAATCCACGGATAGCCAAGAGCGTAAGAGCAATAAATGGTAGAGCAATAAGCATCCTTCTGGTAGTACTTTCCTGTTTGCCGACGCCTTGCTCGGAATTGAACGGCATGGTCCCGTTCAAAGATCGATCTGGTACCGGCAAGAAACTGAGCATTTCTGCTCCGATGCTCATGTCGCATTGGAGTTCAGCGATGAAATCGCCCCCGAGAAAGGGTATGAGATGAAAAGCAAAGAATTTATCGTTCCAGCCTTTCAAAGCGTGAATTCGAGTCAACCTATTCGCGACCTTGGTGGACTCTGTTATTCTCGCTAGTCGGGCTTTGTGATAAGAGGTCAAGGCAGTCTCAATCTCAACTCGAGTCGGTTTTCTGCCGTTGCAGGACTTCTGTAGATCATGGAGCTTATTTGCCAATGCACAGGCACTTTCAATGGCATTGTTGCCTCCAGCACTGTAAATGAGGGTCAGTGGCTAATCTCTAAGAAGAGGAGGGAGAGATCACTTGCCCTGCATTCGGAGTCATTTTATGGATCGAGTCACCAACGCAAGCAATACGTCCCCAAGTCCATCGCTTGTGTTCGGCCTCTTCGAGCACGACAAGAGTAGAGGAAACACGGTTCTTCCAGACGTCTTCAACGTTCATAACCCCTGTGGGACCTTCTTTGTTCTGAAGTGGGGAGTCTGCTAGGGAATCTGCAAAAGCTTCGGCATCAGCTTTTGTGAAAATTGGGATGTTCGGATAGTGATAGACCTTGTCCATCTTTTTGAACAAGAAGAAATAGTATCGTCCGTCTTTACCGCTGAAGCACAGAGTGGATTTGTCCTTGGCGAATGTGACATCAGTCTGACCGGAAGGCATGTTGATATTCGTTGAAATGCCATATAAACATTTGTATTCTGCAATCATGGCAGTCTTATCTTCAAGGGGAATCGCGCCTGGGTCCTCTCGATCCGCGATAGCCCACATCTCATGGCGACATTTGGAATTCACTCCATCAGCTTCGATCAGGATGTCGCCTCTGAAGCTAGAGCCATCTGTGCAGTGCACCACGACGCAATCTTGCAAGTGGTCGACAGACTCGATTCGTTTTCCCAGCTGCAATCTCTCTGACGGGTTCTGGATATGCTCTGCGAGGACTTGGAGAACATACTGTCGATCCAGGAAGGTAATTGGATAGCCAGTCCTGAGTAGTGAGCAAATGGCAGACGAATAAATAAACTGTGGGTGTCCTTACCTGGCCTGCAACAACTGTGGGTTGTCCGTAACAGGTGTGGTATAGTCTCCGTTTTCGTAGTGATCACCACCACATCTGAGTGGCTCTGTATGATTCCAAATGTCGTCAAAGCAACCCAATTGATCGAGAATTCGGCACCCGTTTGCAAACAAGCCTATCAATGCCCCGACTTGAGGCGCTATCTCCGACCGACCTTCAAGGAGGACATATTCAATCTTCGCTTGCTGGAGGGCGTTGGCAAGTGTTAAGCCAGCAATGCCACCACCAGCAATGATGATGTTCATATTCTGCTTTGTTTCAACATTCGCCATGATCAAACATAAGACAGAAGAAGAAATTCAACGGACGCTAGTATTGATTCAAATGAAGTATGTAGGACGAGATAAAACATCATCCAAAGCTGCAGGTGCGACCTAGGTAATATTGAGATCACATCTAGCAGACGTGCGCGCCGTCCTTGCTCGATCGTGAAGATCAGCTTACATACTTTAAGCCTTCCGAAGATACTAACCGCCGGCAGTCCAACGGAAACGCACCGGTCACCAGGATAAAACCTCACACAGCAATCGGTTAGGAAGCAATTAAAGACGACGGGTTCCAGGAGAAGAGTCGGCTATGAGAACCAGCCAGAAGCAGGCTGTAAGCCCATATCCGCACCGATGAAACAGCAGATGATATGAGCGATTCGGAGTTTGCTTACTGTTAGGATACCTGACATCCTACTTCAAATAGCCTATCAAGAGACGTTGCCTTCTTGAGGGGCGAATTAGACTAGATGGACCGCAGAGTAGAGGCCGTTCTTGTCTAAGTTATTGTAGTAATATATACCGCTTACAGCGGCGTACTTCTTTTTGGCCCCCATGAAAATCTTTGCCTGGGCCTGATTGGGACATACAGTGCGCCCCCGTCTTACCCGTTGGGGTTTGGAGATACAGCAGCCTACCACAGCTGGTGATTAGTGTCCACGAATAAATCCTCTCTATTAATCATACCTAGCCAATGTAACAGCCTACTCACGTTGCACAAACGTTTTAAAGCTCTTGTAGAAAGCCAAAGCTAACAACCGGGTGTGGGAGGCTGCTGTAGAACTCCGATCATGGCTCGTCGATACCATGTACGCGACCAATCTGACGAATGTAGTCCCAGCTACTTTTGACGACAGGATTGATGAAAGTGCAGGGCAATGAAGGTTGTCAGCCAGAATACTTACATTAGGGCTCTTACAGAATCACCCGTCGCGTATACGAATGCACATATATGGCAATGGGACATGATAAAAGTAAGCTTGAGTGGGAGTGACCAGCTGCGTACTTCTATGTGAGCACCGCGACAATCGGAAAGACGCTTGCGATAATAGAAGTATGAATATCAAAAGCGCTCGCAAGAAGTTGTTTGTCCATATTTATGCAAACCCTGCTTTAACTTATGCATATGCATAAGGTTAATACCCCTGTAAAAGTCTGGCTATGGTTACAACAGCCCCTTTTCTGCTTATACCCCCGCTTACAACCAATACAATATGGTGAGAAATGCTGACAATGAGCAGCTTCGAATCAAACTACTCGCCACTCATGTCGAGAGACCCGATCATAGTTTTAGTGAATCTACCTGTAATCTTCGATCGCATCTATATGCTCAGATGACATCACGACACGAAAAGCTCTCATCTTCTTTAACAACTTCTTGAATGCTATGGAGAGAAAACACTTCAAGCAGCATCAAATATACCCCCAATTGCAGTATCTTGCATTGTGCAACAATCACGTACATAACTTCATTGACGCGGTAGAGCTATCTTCAAAGCGAAATCTCAGTACAATATCACACGCGCTCCAGCCCTGTTCAACTCCTATCAAGTAGGAGGTATGGAACAATCGACCGCGAAGCCATCTCTCCTCCAGCGCCTGTCAAATGCCTTGGTCTACATTATCGCATTTCCATTCATTGTCATCTTTATTGCATTCAAAAATGCATTGACCAAGCGAAAGGGGCCTGCACATAGCTACTACAACAAGCTACCGACGCAGCACTACATCGGACAAGGTGTGAGCGGCGGGATCGGACCAAGGAAAGCAGCTTGATATTGGAGCAGAGAAAAGAGGTGGATCAAAAGCGATAATATTTGCACTGAAATCATGCGACCGAGTGGGGAATCCAAAACTTAACCTATCGAGTGTTATGAGCAACAAATAAGCGCTACCAGCTGGACTTGAAAATGGACTCCCTCTTGAGGAACTTGTTACGCGAAGACGATGGAGGCTCTGAGCTTAGGATGCCATTTACCTGCCTAAAATTAAACAGGCATACGATACAGCCGTCAGCGAAATACATCTCGAATTGTGTTGGAGGCACTTGTCGAGACGGCTTCGTTGATGATCTATTCTGGGCCACAGAGTCTTGATGTCGGCACAAGCTCATTTTATTCCTGCTCCATATCTGATACACATTTTGAACACAGCTCAGTACATATTTTCGTGCTCTATGGGCAACCTTAGATTTTTTCACGTCCAACTCAACCACGAACCAATATCAGTTACGTTCTCGGCCGCCAGTCAGCTCTTGTTTCATATAACATATATTATCCAGAACCCCAACCAAAAACTTGATTCATCAATATAGAGTAGGTGCAATGTATACAGACCGTATAGTCTCTATGGATTATACCGAATATTGAAAGATCTCGATATTGAAAGTAATTAGCGTGGTGGGGATCTTGCTTAACACTTCTTCCAAGCAACTTCAGTTTTTCATTCTCCTTCTTGTCTGTCTTACCTTCACAACTCAAATATGCATCGCACCATACTCATATCCTTAGCTACCGCTACCACTTTCCTGCAAGCAAATGCCCAAGCCAAATGTTCAAAAGTGGCAGATGTGAATACCACAGTGAACCCACTGGTGCCTTTCCGACCAAATACAGCAACATTCCCATGTGATATGGGCATCCCAATACCTCTCGGAAAGGTCCCCACCGGGTGCGCCAAATTTGAGATCATAGTTGGTAGGTTTCTGTCCCCCGAAAGTGAAGACACATGGTCCTGATACTAAACAATTCTTCTCTGAATGTTAGCCCGTGGAACAAGCGAACCAGGCGATCTTGGAATGATTGTTGGAGATCCTCTAGTTGCTAGAGTGAAGAGAGATATGCCCGGAGTTGATGTGCGAGGATACCCAGTTCAGGTGGGAAACAGCCAAAGATGCTCAGCTGTAGGAGTATGAACAAATCACGGTTGTACTGAACTGTATCCAGTATCCCGCAAGCAGGAACACAACTAGCGCTCCATCCGGCGCGCAAGATGTCCAAAACCGCCTCATCGCACAAATGAAAGAATGTCCAGACGAAAAATTCGCATTAGTAGGATATTCTCAAGGTGGTAGAGTAGTATCGATGGCCACGAATCGTATGAACGCAACTCTATCTAAGAATATCCTCGCTGTTGTATTGTACGGCGCTGGTTTGGGAAATGCAACGGGTAGTCTTTCCGGAATTACATTGGCAAATTGCGCTCCGGGAGATATTGTAAGCTCAATCAGCTTATCCAAGAATTGGATTTGTGGTGCTAATATAATATGGCTAGGCTTGTTCAGATTCTGGAACTGGAGCTGGGCATGTGTCTTACAATAATGAGGGGACGGTGTGGCATGACAGGACGTCTCAGTATATAGTGGCAGCTTTTAACGGGAAGCCTGTTGAACAGAAAGGGCCGAAGCTTGTAAGGAATCCTACGGGCGGTTTATAACTTAACGTAATTTTTAAACTGACAACACGTTTTGGATGTTGTCGATGAGTGTGTGAGAAATTTCTTGAAGTCTGTTCTCTTCAATATGACTTTGCGCCTCTAGCTGAACATGACTTCTGATCTTTGGCTCTGAGTTCTGGGGTTAGAAGCTAGAGTCACACCCACCAGCAAATTAACGCAATGCACCTGAGCTTCAGAAACACTTGTCGGAATTAGTGTCCTGTCTCCCGACCTGGCTGGAGATGTGGATGGTTCAGTCCAAGCCCCTCGAAATGATCGAATCCTATAATTTGGATTTACTCTCCTGGCTAACTTCCACCAACAACTTTCCTAATACAGAGTTAGCCTATGCTAATGAAGGTTACAAGCTGTAAGCAGCAGGAAAATAGTTACCTGTATTTACACCAGAATACAAATCGACAAGCCCCTTCTCAGCTTCCGCCAGCCCACCCTTGATAATATGCTCTTTCCGTTTGATCTTACCCTCTGCCAACCATTGAGCCAATTCCTTGCGGGCTTCAGGGTACTGCTTCTCGTAGTCAAAGATAATAAACCCCTCCATTCGTATCCTCATCGAAACAATCATGAGGTAATTCTTAGGCCCCTTCGGAGCAGAAGCATTGTACTGGCTAATACCTCCACACATGACAAATCGAGCATGAGGTTTAGCTCTACTTAGGGCCATGTCTAAGATATCGCCGCCTACATTATCGAAGAAGACGTCGATGAGACTTTTGGTCGCTGTTCGGAAGTTCTTGGCGAAGTTTTTGTCTTTGTAATTTAATGCTGCATCGAATCCGAGTTCGTTCTTGAGCCACGCGCATTTGTCGTCGCTGCCCGCTAAGCCTAGGACTGTGGCACCCTTGAGTTTGGCAATTTGGCCTACGACAGATCCTGTAGCTCCAGCAGCGCCAGAGACAACAACGAAGTCTCCTTTCTTGACTTTGCCAACGTCGATGATCCCAAAGTAAGCAGTGAGACCAGTAAGACCTGGCATTTCCGATCAGTATGAAACCAAATGACCGACACTAAAAAATATGAAATCAAAACTGACCCAACACCCCAAGAGCATCAGTCACTTTCCCATTACTAGGCACATCAACCCGTTCCAAATGCTTCTCCTTTACAATAGCAAGTTCCGTCCAGCCAGGCGATCCAAGCGCATAACTCCCCACAGGATATGCTTTGGATCTCGAAGCAATAACAACACCAACAGCAGAACCTCTCATAATCTCATCGATTTGCACTGGAGGGACATAAGACCGAACATCATTGAGCCATCCTCGCATAGCTGGATCCAAACTCAAATACAAGCTTTTGAATATGACTTCTCCATCTTGGAGTTGGGACTCTTTGGGAATGGGATGCTTTTTTAGTGCGAATGTCTCGCCTGGTACGATTCCGGCTGAGGGTCGCTTAGCGAGGTGGACGGCGTTGTATGTTGACATCTTGGGCTACTTCTGATATACTTCAATTGTTAAGTGGAAAGAAAGAAGACATAAAATCTGGGGAAAATGTAGCTCAGGTTGGCGCGATTGGAGAGTGGTGATCATTTTCTGGGATGCCTCGGCATTGGTCAAATAGGTGCGGAGATATTGCCATTTCTAGTCATTCTTCTACTGCAAGTATTTCATTGTCATAAGGAACTTGAGTAGCCATTCTGCTTGCAACGAAATTGTGATGAACAGTCCTCAGGTCGCGAGCAAGTTGTTGGTCTGCCAGATGACATCGCTGACATCGAACCTGTATTTCATCCCCCCTTTGGAACGACATGGTTCAACCTTTTTTTTTTTCACAACCCACCAATTATCAGTTCTAAGTTACTATTTACCAACAGCTGAAGTATCGAGTGATTTTTGAGATACATGTCTTTACGCTCTCTTATATGCCAGAGCTGATTTCCATGTCCTTGGTTTTGAGACTGCTTCTACAATAAAGACTACCCATTGATCCCTCTAATCCGCGTTTCCACCAAACCAGCCCAGCCATATCTGTCCCAACAGATGAAACAGCTAATGAAAGACGCAAACAAAAGACCCCGGAAAGTCCTGAGAGAAGCTGAATTTGAACATACAAAGTACCTTCCTCTCATCCCCAAAAATGATTCATCAGAAAGTGACCCTTGTAACTCTATGCCCAAAGATTACGCAAAGATAAACAAACACCAGCGAGCAAGTTCAATTAAATGAAACCAACCATAAAAGAGTCATGGCTCGCAGTACACAAAACCCCCCAGAAATAAGGAAACCACCCCCCAACCCAATGACCCCCTTTAAATAACTCCCCAAACCGGCAACATCACAAACCCCGCCATTGTTACAATTGCCCAAATACCACCCCAGAGCAAGCTCTGCCTCACAATCCTATTCTGCACATCACGCATCCCAGGGTCCTGAATCCAGGTATAATCATCAAAGAGTTTCTTCAGTAGAGATTTCTTCTTATAGCGCTTCACCCATTCCTCGTCGGCGTATTCATTGCCAAAACCAAAGTATGCCTCATGTGGGTGTGCGATTGAGGATTGTCTTCGATTGAGACCGCTGCAATTGCGAGAACGATGGATGGTTGTTGCGACTGTGGCTTCTTCGTCGCTGTTGTTGTTGCGTGTTGTGAGCATTTGGAGGGAGGTAGGCATACTTGGTGGGAAGGCGGGATCGACTTCTTCCCATGGGCGAAGTCGACGCATGTGTCCCTTGGAGTAAAGGACCAAGCAGAGACCTTTGTAAGAAGCAATCGTACATGTGAGTCCAATAAACAAAAGCAAAAGAGGAATAAGCCGCAATCCCCTGTGTTTCCGCGAAACAGTAAGAAAAACCTCTAATAAAACTCCAAGAACAGAGTTCAAGACCCCCACACTCCTCACAAAAATCGTGTTGGGCTTATTCCCATTGCAGATACTCCAGCGTATGAAATTGGGATGAGACTGACCGCGGAGAACAGTTTCGATGATGGTGCTGATGGATTCGAATGCGGATGGGTGAGTGGTGTGTTGTAAAGCATGGAGTACAGCGGTGCGATCACGATGGGAGAGATTGAGTTCGCGTGGTGCGCTTTGGGCAAGGTAATGCGATATGACCATAGAGATCTCTTCGCGGAATGGTTGGACGGTGACTATTAAGGTATTATTAACGTATGCTTAGGACGGCAATTTCGAATATGTAGACTAACAAGGCTGCCAAGTGAGACCGGCTTGGGTTAAGGTGTTTTCGGCCACTTCATTAAGAGTACTTTTGGAAGCAGTTGAGCTGGTAAATATGGAGTCGGCGTGTCTTCCCTCTGGAGGAACCTGAATAGATCCAGCGAACTCAGAACTCATGGTTAGAAAGGCATAACTCGACTTCAGAGCTGGAGTTTTCTTCATAAGCGAGATCTGAGAGTCCTGCTTCCCGTTGGCGTCCATCAATCCCCGCTTAGGAGACAGTGCCTGCTCTTCCTTCTTCAAAGCATGGAAGCGCTTGGTGTAATCTTTGAGCCAAAGAAAAAACTGAAGATTCTCCGCATCATGAGCAATATAAACGGAGTAATCCATGAAATCTTGGAGACTACAGGGCTGGGTAATTGTTAGTATCTTAAGTTAAGTTAGGCATAACAGAGGACTTACTGGCTGAGTCTTGTGGTTGACGACATTATCGAACGAGAACTGCTCTGGGATAGAACTTCGACCACTGTACAATTTCTCCACTAATTTCTGGCATTCATTTTTGCGGAGAGGGCCTTTCAGTGGCTCGACGTAGCTTGGACGCTTATAGAATAGAATAGACATTGTTACGGTGGCGAATTGAATCCGAAGTTGGAGAAAGGCAGATCAGTGTTGGGAAAATATTTGTAGTCAGTAGTTTATTAGATGCGAGTGTGGCTGCCTAGACTGGGCGAGCCATTTAAGGATGACTTGATATGAAGCAACCTTCGAGTGAAAGTTATGGACTATGCCTGGAAGCTGGAGTGAAAGGCTGAGTTGTCACTCAAATTCTGCCCGATTAGGAAGGGGCGAACATTCTCCTGTATTTCCGGGCTCTTTTTAATATCATTATCGCCGCAACCATCCTAGTATACGTTTATGTCCCTTTCGCTGGGTAACCTGAGATCTTTTGTCCAGGCTGGAACCTCTTCCACTTGCGGCTTCGCTTCTTTGCCCTTCTTCTCTCTGAACATCTTTTCATCAGTGGTGGACAATACTTCCCAACACGGATCACCAGCCTCCATTACCACGTTCATAGAGCTTGAAGCTCCAGCTCCCATGCCAACACCAACATCACCAATCCTGCTATACCCCTTCTGATTAGCAACCACAAGCTTCCCACTCCCTTCCTCCCTATAATCACATGAGAAATGCGTATGTCCAACCGCCCACAGCTTAACCTGTCGACTAGTCCAACACACTCACCCAACAAATCCGTGACAAATCCTGAGGAGAAAGGACTGCCCACATGCCGCGGATTATTCGCCCTACTATCCACGGTAGGACTATGGTGCGTAAAAATCACAATCTGTCTCTCCGGCTCTTCTTTCTCAATCCTTTGGACTTGATCATTAAGCCATGCAAGATCTTTACGGTGTTCTTCGAGATGATCACTCGGCGTCCACTCCCTAATCCCATTCCTCTCATTGAAATCCGTAAGAGCAGTACTGACCCGCTGCATTTGCTCGGGCAAAATCCGGGACCAGAGTGTACATCCTAATACACTAACCCTATTATTAATATCGCACCTCTTCCTGTCTAAGAACACAAAACGCGGACTCCCAGGATATTCTTTCGTGATCTTTTCTTCGAAATCTCGTAATTTTTGTTTCCCGGCTGCCAAAGTCATTTGGTAGGATTCGTGGTTGCCAAGGACGTACAAAATTATCAGATTTGGTGTTTTCTTTAGTAGAGTTTCTAGAAAGTGGAATAAACCATCGTCTTTTACTAGGCCGATATCGCCGAGGAGGCATAGATGGCGCGCTTCAATTTCTTGCGTGTATTTTGAGTAGGATGGTCGCAGGAGGGGTGTTTCGAGATGGAGATCGGATACTATTTGGAATTGGGGTGGGAAATATGCCATGGTCTTGTGGTGGTAGAAGTGGGAGCTTGAATGTGCGGGATTTTTGTTGTGTAATAAATGCGAAGATGGTGGATGGATTTTCAAAAGTCTACGGACCCAGCTCCGTTTTTATGGCGATCTGTGTTGTTTTAAGTATCGGTAGAGGTTACCTAGTCTGAGCGACCTAGGTTGGGAAGTAGGAATCTGGTTGTTGATGATGAGGCATATTTGCTCTATTCTTGGTCCGCTGGTGGCAATCACGATACTTGAGCATGTTTTCATCTCGCTCATGTTGGAGACCCATTTTTCTACGAAACACTTGACCTTTCCATGAGAGGAAGGAACTTAGGGTATGTCAGTTTCTTTTTGGGAAGCTTGAGATCGATGAAGCGTGCTCAGGACCTCCTGGCGTCAAGAGTCGTAGTACCAGCTAGAGACCGTGAGAAGGCTCACTGATATTTATTTGTTGTGACACTTTTCTGTTTTTTAGAATTCCGGAAGTGAAAGGACCAGTCTCAGATGAAAATACATGGTATTGTTATTCCAACTGATGTTGTCGCATTCCGCAGAACAATATCAAGGGTTCGGAGTTCGGAACGTGCCCGCATGCGGAATTAAGGTACACCCATATCAACGACATCATAACTCAACCGTCGCAACTCAAAACAAACAAAACAAATAGAACTTGTTCCTCAGAACTTTGATCATTTGACAATATCATAATTTTCCAAAATCAGCTCAGCATGCTGGAAAAAATGGCAAAATACTCCAACGCAGAAGAATGGGCAGACATAGTCCCAATACCACAAGATGACGGCCCAGGACAACCCCTCGCTGCAATCGCCTACTCAGACGATTACGTCGAAGCGATGTCCTACCTACGAGCTGTAATGGCTAATAACGAGATGTCTGAGCGCGCTCTACACTTAACAGAAGATATAATCCGCATGAACCCAGCGCACTACACAGTTTGGTATGATACAATACACATCTTCCAGTATACATACGTTCGTAACCATGGCTAATTCTATATCCACAAACAGGCTCTACCGCTCCCGCATCCTCTTCGCCACATCCTCCTCTCTCCCCGCCGAAATAACCTGGCTCAACACCATCGCGCTAAAATACCAAAAAAACTACCAAATCTGGCACCACCGACACACCATCGTCGATGCCCTAAACTCCTGCACAGGAGAACAAGATTTCCTATCCCAAATGTTCGAATTAGATATGAAGAATTACCACGTTTGGAGTTATAGACAGTGGCTTGTGAAGAGGTTTGATTTGTGGGAGGGCAAGGGGGAATTGGAAGCGGTGGAGAGTATATTGGAGAGGGATGTGAGGAATAATAGCGCGTGGAATCATAGGTGGTATTTGGTTTTTGGGAGGGGGGAGAGCTGTTTTGAGGATAAGGAGCGCGTGAGGAGGGAGGTTGAGTATGTTTATTTTCTTTCCTGAAGTGATTTCCATTCATCGGGTAAACCAGTTTGCTAATCTCTCCGTGGCAATAGTTACGCAAAAGAAGCAATCCACCTAGCACCACAAAACCAATCCCCCTGGAATTACATCCGCGGCTTAATCAGGCAAACAAAAGGCCCCGCTGCGCTCTCACTAGCTTCATTCAAGCAGTTCGCTTCTGAATTCGCTTCGCTAGACGATCCGGATAATGTCACTTCAAGTCATGCGCTCGATTTACTAGCCGAGATATTAGCAGAACGCGAGGGAGATGCGGCGGATGCTGCCAAAGCGCTTGATTTACTCGCTAAGAAATATGATCCTATCAGGGAGAATTACTGGAAGTATCGGAAATCGCTGCTGGTGGGACAGGGTGGTGTGAAGGCTGCGGCTTGAAAGTTATGGGAATGTGGTCTTTACGGGAATGCATTTTTGGTATGCGCAAATTCTGTAGGGTTGGCGATGGCGTTTATAGCTACTATGCCTACTGTGAGCAGCTAAGTTTGGGAATTGATGTTATTTAATAACTACCTTAAATTCAATGTCTGTGGCCAGGCTTTTGTAGCGATCCCACAATAAAATGGGGAAATAACCTCTGTTGCCGAGTTGACGAATGATGTAGGTGTTGTTGCTGTGTTGGGAATTTATGGGAAAGGATTCATATTATAGCAAGTGCAACCAAGTGGGAGTAGAAAGAGATACTATACAGCAGCTGAAAGGGAGTGGGGACAAGTGATCGGGAGGATTGGGTTACATTTATAGAAAAAGGGACCCAATTATCAATAATGGATACCACATGTGAACACGGGGGGTACGTGAAAGGAAAGATGCTGTTACATTCAGAATTTACTAACAACAAGCCATGCCCGAATTCCCACTACCCTGAACGCAACAAAGTGCAACCCAAACTCAAAAACACTACTCCATATCAACATCATCATCATCCTCCTCATCCTCATCACTCCCACCACTCCCCTCCTCACTAGTATCCTCCTCCTCCTCTTCCTCCTCCCCACCAAACCCATACCCATCATGAAAACTCGCCAAAGTCCTAACCTCAGGCCTAAACCCCGCATCCTCAAACCCCTTCCTCAAATCCACTTCCATAAGCGGACTACACGTAACCACCACATCGGCCCTCCCCGCCGTGAAAACCGGCAAGATAACTTCCTGCATAACCTTTGTCAAATCCTCCACCGTCACCTCCCTCACCTTTTTCAAAATTTCCGTACCCCAATCTTTAGGTATCCCCTTGATAACTTGATTCGCAAAACCAACAACAGCAGCCGTAATAGCCGTAGGTTGTTCGTTCGCGAAACCGCACACGATGGTACTTATCGCACCCTCTAGGGCATGTTTCCCAAAGTCGCGTTTCCCGCTTGCGAATTCCTCGATGACTTTTTTGGCGGCGCTGTACGCTATGCAGACGTTGGGGGAGCGGTATACCGAAAAGGAAAGGATACCAGCGTCGATACTTCGTGTAAAATATGTACCGTACGCGAGTCCCGTACCGCGGACGGCGACCCAAAGGGGTCCTTCCACGGCGTCCAGGTACGCGGTCGCGACCATGAGTGCGGGCAATTGGGGATGTTGCCATGAATCTAGTCCCTTAGTGGTGAATTTACCAAAGGAGGAGTCGATTGCTGGCATGGGGACTATGTAATTCAGTTTACCGGGAGATTTCTCCGCGTCAATTTGGACTCTGCGGCGTGTATCTAGTGGGAGGAGTTCTTGTGTTGTGTCGAGGTCTTTTGTAAGGTGTTTCCACGTTGAGACAGGGTTGGCGAGTTTGGTGAGGTCGGCTATGACGAATAATCTCATGTTGGAGAATGTGAGGAGAGATTTGCGGAGGGATTCCAATTTGGAGATTACTTCTTCTGGGGAGCTTGCGAGGAGTTTTTGCATTTGCTTGAGGTAGGCTGCTTTTACTAGGGTGTTTTGGGCGCGGGAACTTGATTGCGATGTTAGGTGGATCATGTCGTTTACGGCGCTCAGCATGTCGTCGCCCTGACGCTTCTCCTCGGGAAGTTCCTTGAGAATCTTGTTGAGGGTTGGTTTCAGTCGTTCAGCTGTGAATATGCCATTGAATAGCAGATCTCGGAGCCATTTGACCGCGGTTTCATATTTGTCCGGCTCGACGACGAATTTGAAAAGGAGGGTTTCTGCAGCGTTTAGCTGGCTTCCACTGTCGAGGGAATAGCTGACGGTTTCTCTCTCCAATTGCGTGACAACTTGTTCAAAGTTTATAAGTTTGCCATCGCGTTCGACCGGGGTATCGAAGAAGTTTTCCATGTAGAGTGGTAGGAGTGGTTTCAGCTCCACTGGAATGACGCTCGTGTTTAGAACGAGATGGAAGTGAATGAAGTTGGTAGGGATATGCTCGAAGTGAATAAATAGAGGCAAGTCATTTGAACTGTCCTTGTCGATGAGTTTCTGAATGTCGTTGTCCAAGTGTCCCATTTTCTGGGCGAGTCCGGAGCGAGCAGTGATTGACGGAACAAAGTGAATAGACTCGGTACACGGAACGGAAAATGCATCTAAGATCTCGTCCGGTACTGGTCGATCATTCTCCTTCTGAGCCTCCTCCAACTTCCTTGCGAGATCCTTCAATCCCTCTTCACCGTACTTTTCTTGCTGAGCCTCGACGCGAGCGGTCTCCTCAGCCTTGAGCTTCTCTGAAAGCTTCGCTGAGGGGACTCCAAGAATTGAGACATGCTTGTTGTGCAGAATGTACTTGATAGCAAGATCGCGCCATTGCTTGTCGGTCCATGTCTCCATAATATCGTATACTTTCAGCAAATCGAGATTATTTTCGAGATCTTTGCCATCTCGGCTTCCGAACAAATGATCTTCGATGATATCAGTGCTGAAAATGGTATCAGATGTTTCGCACCAATAAATGAGCTGGCGGCGGGAGAGCTTGAGGCAATCGTGCATGTAATCCATGTCGAAAGGCTTGCTAGTAGCTTCTTCGACGACTTCGAAAAAACGACCTTCAGCGGCCGCGAGTTTCTTTGTCTTCACACCGTTGAGAACGAACGAGATGACAGTCCTCGGTCTGTTATTTGTCCAGTAATACACTCCGCTGGCAAGTTCCTCCTTTTGGACAAGAGTGTTCTCTAGTATTGCGACCGAGGAGCCGGCTAGATACCTGCCTAAAATATCGATAGCTCTGGTTTCCAACGTATTTTGAAGAGCAGGTCCAAACATTGAGATGTGAACTTCTCCAACAGACTCATCGTCTTCAGGAAACTCGACCCTTTTGATAACCGTTTCCTTGAGATCTGGAGTGGGCTCCGAGTCGATAAAAGGCCGTTTGAATGGGGAGTCTATGGATGGCATAGCGTCTAAAATGCTGTCTTCGAATTTGTCTAATATAGCGAGTGTCTCTGCATGATTGATCTCCCCATTGAGAATCACTCGGAGATTTTTAGGTTGATACATCTCCATGTGAAATTCCCGAATGCGATCCACCGTAAGTACCCGCAGCTGATCCATCATACCTCCGGTCTCGTAGCGGAAGCCATTTCCTTCTGGGTAAAGAAGACGGTTAGATTCCATGCTGATGATCTCGTTTGACTGGTTTTGAACGGCCTGCATCTCGCAATAGACAACACCTGCATCTTTGCCGGTGCCGTCAACGTGATGTATCTCTGTGTAGCAACCCGCAGACGTTAATGTTGGAAGTAGGCAGTGCTCTAAATAAATTGGAAGAATTTGAGCGAAACCATCCCATCCGGCGGTATCTAGGGAGTAGACTGTTTGATCTGTGCCTGTCCAGGCATTCGTAGCTGAGTAAGCTCTAGTTGCTAATCTGTCGAGGACGCCTTTGTACTCGTAAGATCTGGAGCCCATAAAACAGAGATGTTCCAGAGTGTGTGGTGCGCCAGAGTCGTCGTGGATTTCGGTGGCGAATGCAAAGTAGCCGTTGACCTTTGGACCTGCTCGGTTTATCATGGCTACTCTCATGCCGGTCCTAGTTGATTCGTATTGGGTGAATTCTTCGACAGCATAGTTGCATTTGAAGTTTTGGATTTTCTTGAAGTGCGATTTCGCATTACCGTTCATGTTGGCAGTCATGTTGAGTTTCTTTCTTGGAGGACCATCCATGTTGGCAGTCAGGTTGAATTTCTGTCTTGGAGGAGAAGAAGATGTACGGAATATATTTAGGCTAGAAAGCCAAAGTGAACGTGGATGCCGTATGGTAAAAGGTGGGCAAGATGTCAATGTGGAAACAAGTAAGTTGGAGGCAGTAGACTTATTCGATATTCGAACTGAGATGAGGGTACCGTGACGGCCTTTTATAATTAAAAATATTGAATAGGCTGTTGCCTTTGGTCAAAGCGAGGCTGGGTCAGAGCGAGCACCAGCTCTCCGGCTGGTTGCAGAAGTTGGATGCAGCAGATGAGGGGTCTGTTTAGCGGTTCAGCCCTATGAGCCCGCCTTAGCTTCCGCTTGCGTTTCGAAGAACTTCGCCGAAAATAATAATGATTGAGTGTTAGAATAATACCTTAAATGTTTGTTCCGCTTTGGCAGCACGTGAGCCATTCGCCCTCTGCAAAATTCTGCAATTTGATCTGCGATCAGTATGTTCTTGAGGGTCTAGCAGGTACGTAGAGTAGAGATGCAGGAAGCATTCTTTTCACATTCGTAGTAAATGTACGCATGAATTGCCCCAAACTCGATTCCAAAGAATTACTGGTTGTATGATCAATCTTCTGAGCCTGCATGACTATCTCTTCTTGAAATTCAAATACAAGGAGCCTCTGGCGAAGGAAGTTGCATCGGCGAGCGTGGCCTCACCTCCGCAATTCTAGATCCCGGACAAGCAGGAGGCTCCATAACGATTTGGGCAGATATTTACTGACGTACACAAGAAACCAAGAAATCGAGTGCAACATTTAATAATCTACCACGTTCTTTCTTGGTCCTTTCGCTGCTAATATATATGGTAACATGTCGTCTTCAGCTTCTCGAGAGGAGCTTTCGCAAGCAATCCTTCAGCAAGTTGAATATGGAGCGTATCCAGAGTCTGACAATGTGGCTTCTGCGGACATTCCCTCTGATGCCCTGCCAGCTTTGTTAGAAGCTGTTGGAAAAGCGAGAGACAGCGTAAAGGTGGGCAAGAGCGGTGGTTTCCAAACAACTCGTCACTAACGAGACCAGGGCGAACTGCGAGAATTGAGTCGTCAATCCGCGCCCGACATTGATGGATGGATCAGCCAGGCCAAACAGCTCCAAGCCGACATTGAACGCTCGAAAGCAACAGCACGCGAGATTGTGCAGGAAGCTGAAGCAGGAAAAACACTCAATGCACATGTAGAAGATGCCACGAGTAAGGTGGAATTACTTAGGAAAGAGTTGGATTTCAATGTTACATTGGCCGATACACTTGAACAATTGCAAATCATATCTGGTCTTCTCGATGGCTCACAGAATGCTGCCTCGGAGGGAGACTTGGCAGAGTCACTGGAAAAGCTGGGAAATGCACAGAAAGTCATTGATCAATTGGACTCCTTTGAAAACACGAGATTTGCTGGGCTGGTAGAGCGTAGGGCGTCACAGCTTAGGGAACTACTTGTTGCTAAAGTGCAGGAATATTGGCATGGAATGGTCAAATACTCGTCAGCTGAACGACGCATTACGATACTCAACGATATGACAGGGGAAAGTGGTTCCATGGATCTGGAACAAGTTGTGCAGGCCATGGCAGAGCTTCGCGTCCTTGACTCGCATATATCGAGGCTTCACCGCGATCTCGATGCTGGTGTCATTGGACCACGTTTCACTCGTGCGGCGGATGGTGCTGTTGCTGTATTGGAATTTGGAGAGAATACTATGCAGCTTTCTGGACGCGACGACTCCCCGAGTGCAGCTAAACTTGCCAAGGACGTCAAAGGCATGATAGACCATCTTACTAAATTACTTCCAGCGCAAGCACTATCATTATTGCTGGAGAAGATGCTACCAACTCTGATTACACAACTTATCACAGACTGGCTAGAACCTGCAGTGCCTGTAGATCCCCAGCGCATGGATGAGTTCCACACCGACTTGGCAGAGATAAGGAATCTTTCAGATCGTATCGACCAGACAGAAGTTTCAATGCCGAGCGATGCGGACTTGTCAGAATGGCTTGACCGTTTACCCCAGACGTGGCTCGCGCGGCGAAGAGAGGCTGCTCTTACGCACATGCGCTTATTCTGCTACGACGGCGTGAAGACCAAAAAAATTGCCGAGCGTGTGGAGACGCAGGTCATATCGAGAGACGATGTCATGGTTGCGGGTAATCAAGGCAACGACGACTGGGACGCTGGTTGGGATGACGAAGAGTCTGCTGAGAAAGAGGATTCCCCTATGGAAGATGCACCCAATGCCAGTGAGGACGAGGATGTTGACGCCGATGCATGGGGCTTAAGCGAGGATGGTGCTAAGCCGTCTCAAGACTCAAGGCTTGCGGGTGAGGACGGCGATGACGATGCTTGGGGGGCTTGGGGTGAAGATGAAGCTGCCGAGGAGCAGGAACCCTCTCAGCCGAAAGGGAAAATGGGACCGCCGCCTATACCGAAAACAAAAGCCAATGGCTCTCGGCAAAAGACGCCGCAACGCACTGCGGAGAGAGAGCTCACGCTTCGTGAAAGCTTTGCCATCACGGCAATACCAGACGATATTCTTGAGTTGGTGAAGCAAATACTAGCCAACGCAGAAACCCTCTCAGACCCATCATTCCCCATCCCAGATATCTCCACCGCAGCACCAGCATTATCCTCCATTCCAACATTATTACTCGCTCTTTACAGAGCAACAGCACGCACATTCTACGCTACCGATCCCGCGGGAGATATGCTCATCTACAACGACGCGCAGCACATGGCCACCTCTCTACAAAACCTCATCTCCTCCCTACCACCAAATCATCCCCTCCAAAAGCGCCTCCAACGCACAATAGAAGGCGACACTAAAGTCCTCACAACATTCTCTCGCCAAGCCTATGGTCGCGAAATGGACTCCCAACGCACCATCCTCACTGATTTACTTTCTGGTACAAGCGGTTTCGCCAATTGCACTAACGATGTAAATAAAAGAGAATATAGTAGCGCTCTCGATGATGTAGCAGCACGATTACGCCAAGTCGACAAAACGTGGAAGGGGATATTAAGTGATTCCGCTCGTCTCCAAAGCCTAGGAACTCTCCTCAGCCACATAATCCGACAAATAGGCAATGATATCCTCGAGCTCGCGGATGAACCAAACGGTATTTCCGACGAACAATCTAAAGTTCTCAAATCTTTCTGTGATCAAATCGCCGATTTGGCTGATTTATTCTTATCGGATGAGACTGGAAAGGAGGGGGAGAAAAAGACGCTGGTTCATGTTTACACACCGCTTTGGTTGAGGTTTGGGTATCTGGGGGAGATTCTGGAGGCTAGTCTCGCGGATATTAGATTCTTGTGGCGGGAAGGGGAATTGAGTCTTGAGTTTGAGGGGGAGGAGGTTGTGGGGCTTGTGGAGGCGTTGTTTGCGGAGAGTGGGTTGAGGAGGGATGCTATTAGGGAGATTAGGGGGAGGAGGTGATGTTCTAGTTATGGTCTTTCAGCGTTATACACACTTATTCTTCCATACTCCCATATTGAACTTAGGCATTTTGCTTGCAGCGGGAGACTGGATTTCACCTTGGATTGAACGAATCAGCATTTGTCACCTCCGAAGCCACGATTATAGTAACATTGCCCATTTGTCATCCAGTCCAGACATGAAGACACTTTTGCTATTCTGTATTCTCATATAGAAGACACGATTAAATGCCAAGTTTTCACGATGTTCTCGTTCCTCTCTTCCTCCACCTAATTGGTCAATGCTCAAGCTTCACCGCGATTTCTAAAATCTCGTAACAGCTCCGCGTGTGGCACAAGACTCAAAAATACTGGTTGGGCCACATATACATCTGAACCTTTCCCTCACTCAGACTCTGTCCTCCAAATTCGCTATTTGAATTAGAAAGATTACAAAACGAGTTCCGTTCAGAAAACGCTTCGTCTCGTGTTTTTCACCACCAAAACTACATTTCGAAGCTTTCAAAGCTCTACAAAAATACAAACAACCGCAATCATGGCTTCAGTAGGAGCTGTTATCCCACCTTTGAAGGATAGGCCTATGAAGGGGGTTATCTACCTATTCGATGTGGATGAGACACTCACACCCGCACGACTCGTATGTATTGTTTACACCAAAAAATAATAGTGATTACAACAGTTTGTACTAACAAATATAATTCAGCACGCCTCCCCCGAAATGCTAACCCTCCTCTCCACCATCCGCCAACGCGTCGCAATCGGCTACGTCGGCGGCTCCGACCTCTCCAAACAACAAGAGCAACTAGGAACCCCCTCCATCCCCGTACAATCCCTCTTCGACTACTGTTTCCCCGAAAATGGTCTCACCGCTTTCCGCATGGGCGTTCCCCTCGAATCCGCAAACTTCATAAGTTGGTTGGGAGAGGAGAAGTATAAGAAATTTGTTAGGTTTTGCTTGAGGTATATTGCGGACTTGGCGGATGAGATTCCTATTGTTAGGGGTACTTTTATTGAATTTAGGAATGGGATGGTGAATGTTAGTCCGGTGGGGAGGAATGCTAGTACGGAGGAGAGGAAGGAGTTTACGAAGTTTGATGATGAACACCATGTGCGGGAGAAGTTTGTGAAGGCGTTGAGGGAGGAGTTTCCTGATTTTGGGTTGACGTATGCATTCTTTTCGCTTTCTTACAATAATAATCCTCCTTGCCGACTATAGCTAATTACTAATTTGCTGGATACAGGTATTCCATTGGAGGTCAAATCTCCTTTGATGTCTTCCCTACAGGTTGGGATAAGACATATTGTCTTCGTCATGTAGAAAACGACCAAAATCTCCCGGATGGCGTGGATTACCATGAGATTCACTTCTTTGGAGATAAGACATCTAAGGGCGGGAATGACTATGAAATCTACGAAGACTCAAGAACGATCGGACATAATGTCAAAGGACCCGAAGATACCATGGCGCAGCTAAAAGAGATTTTTAAGCTATGAAGTTCACGCACAGGACGACTTAAGTGGCTAGAAGTACAAAATGGAAAAGAGACAGCACAGGTATATAATGTCATCAGCTAGAAAATTATGGTTAGGAGGCGGAGAAAAGTTACCTTAATCGACGTAACATGGACGAGCTGGTGGCTCGTTCTGATCAGAGTTAACATGATCAGACCCAAAACTAAACAAAATACTTGGACATCAAAATTACGGAATGAATAGGCGTCTTTGTACGGCCTTCTACTTTTAAGCCCCCCAAAATTTAATGTGCCAAAACTATATTCCCCAAAACAGTTAGCCCAGCCTCAGAATTCTAAACTCCGCAATCTCCGTGCACGGGTACTCGACTTTTTTGGACTTCGCGAAAAGTTTCTTGAATTTGTAGCATTTTGTAGCAATACAACAATATGGAATTAGACGCCCCAAATGAGTCTGAAAAGACGTCGCAGGTGAGGATAAAGCTTACTACGAGGGATTCGGATGTGCAATTATTGGAGACGGCTCCTATTCTTGTTTCTACAGGTTAGTCCCATTTTATTGTTCTGAGAGGGGGAGGGTTTGGGGAATTGGGGTATTGGATGGGCTGGGTTTGAAGACTTCGGAGGAATTTCGAGATGCTTTATGTTGCTGGTAATTTGGTGGATGGGCAGGATCGAGGCAAGAGATCTGGAGATTTGGAGATTTGGATTGATTTTTGGAATCGTCTCAAATAGCTCCGATTATTGGTTCACCACGGAGCAGAATGGAGGAATATAAATAGTGAGAGGGTAGTGCTAACGATGCCTAGCTTTACGAAGATATGCGCTATCTACACTCGTCAACAATCTTCTCGAGTCCGAAAAACCAGTCCCATTCGAATTCCTGATTAATGGCCAATTCTTACGGACTTCCATCGACGAATTCTTGACAGCGAACGGAATTTCAGCGGAAAGGACACTTACCGTCGAATATGTGCGAGCCCTTATACCGCCTGTACACATCTCATCTTATGAACATGACGATTGGGTTTCTTCCGTGAATGTATTGGCGACAGATTCAAGAGCGAGGATATTATCTAGTTCCTATGACGGATTACTGAGAATATGGAACACAACGAATACGGATTTACTTGCTACGTCGCCTTCTGCGAGGGACAATGGACATACTGCTGCTGTGAAGGCGGTCAAGTGGCTCACGGAGAAGAAGATTGCTTCGTCAGGTGATGATAGAACTATTCGGATATGGAATTACGTCGAGGATGAGGGCAGTGCTGCTGCTATAACTCCAGTACTAGAATTATACGGTCACAAAATGACGGTGGGAGACATCGCCATTCATACACCAACATCACAAATCCTTTCCGCATCAGCAGATGGCAGAGTAGGACTATGGTCTACATCCAAAACCACAGCACCAACAGCGCCCACCTCCCTCCTCCCCACAGCATCATCCTCAGCAAATAAACGCAGAAAACTAGCCAAAGCAGACAACAAGCAAGTATCGCAACGAGGACCACTGAGTATGCTAGACGGCCACACCGATGTCGTCTCATCCACCATATTCAAACATGACGACCCCACAGTCGGCTACTCGGCCTCCTGGGACCACAGCGTCCGAACATGGGATCTCACAACCTCGCGCCTGGTAGACACGCGCACAACACTCCACCCCCTACTCTCCCTAACAGAAATGCCCCAAGTATCCCTCCTCGCAACCGGTACAACAGCACGACACATAACCCTCCTCGATCCCCGTGCCTCATCCTCAAAAGTAAGCGCCCTCACCCTCCGTGGTCACGCCAATGCCGTATCTTCTCTAGCTGTAGATCCGAAAAGCCAGTTTGGTTTGTTGAGTGGCAGTCACGATGGTAGTTGTCGGGTTTGGGATATTAGGAGTGTGAGGAGTGTGGCTAGTGGTGGTGGTGGTGGTGATGGCGGGCAGGTTGGCGAGAGTGTTTATGTTATTTATAGGGAGGGGGTTGAGGGGGTTAAGCAGAGGGCTGTGGGTGGAGAGGGGGTTAAGGTTTTTGGGGTTGATTGGAGGGAGGGTGTTGGGATTGTTAGTGCTGGGGAGGATAAGAGGGTGCAGGTGAATAGACCAGAGGGGAAACAGTAGAGTGTGCCTTTTCGGAGCTTGCCAATGCGGTTTGGAGTATAGCAAGCACAGGAGTCAGTGCCAAGCTGACCATCTGATCCCCTTGCTGGTTGATATCTGCCGTTCGTCGGCGAATGCTCATAGAGCTCTACCAAAGGGAGTAGCTTGTCCTTTTCTTAAACTACTTATCATTTCTCCCTCATTGTCAAAGATTCCTCATGTTATTCTTCTTCAAGAGTCCAGTCTAGTGTTGAAGGTTGTGGGGATATTCACAAATCAAGCAAACTCTCTTCCACAACACTAGGGAATGGGCGAATAGAGTTTCTTTCCTATATCAGCACAACGTCACCGGCACAGGCCCCTCATACCAACATTTGATATCACGTGTTCCACCTTTTTTCCTACCTACCATTTCTGCTCCACCTCCCTCTCTCAATAATAAAAAATAACTTCAACTTTCGAAGTTCTGCATCAGACGTCACCACCACACGTCACACGTTTCCATCACCTCCATCAACCCACCTTTACAAAGTTTTCTTCTACCTCTACTTCCTCAAACCTTCACAAATCTTCACACAGATTCGACATCGCAAACCCACAAATTTATAATGGATTCTTACGCTGCCGCTCGTAACAAACAAGTCAGTTTAATGAGCGCCGCGGAAGCTCGCCTACGCCTTGATATAGCTACTACTGAGGCTGCTCGCCTCCGTGCCGAACAAGATCGCTTACGCATTGAGGATTCTCGCGCCCGCTGTGAGAAACAGACCGTAGATATGTTGAAGAATCGTCGTTCACGTGCAGAGAAGTCCCTCCTACAACAGGTAAGTCAGAATTATGTGCATTACGAGGAACGTGTACTAGTTGAATTAAGTTAAAGACACAGGGTAAGCAATTGGAAGATACCGTTGAAGAGCTGGAAAAGCAGAAGGCTGAGATGGAGATCCGCGAGGAGCAAGTCCGCCAGCGTGCGCGCGATATCAAATGGAATGCCCAAGCCGTTGAGCTACGCGAGAAGAAGTTACGGGATCGGGAGGCTGTTTCGACTGCTCGCGAAGAGGGCATTAGAGCCCGCGAGGCTAATGTTAGGGATGAAGAGATTTTGATTGAGTACAAGGAGGAGGCGTTGGTTGAGCGCCAAATGGACCTTATGGGTCGTGAAAAGTTGTTGTCTGAGCGTGAGGCTCAGTTGGAGAAGCGGGACGCTACACACAATGGTAATGGCGATGGCAAAAAGTATGAGGATGGATTCACGGGCAGTTGCTGTAGTGGCGAGTCTCTCGGTGAATATATGGCTAATAAGTCTACTGTTGAAGAGGACGACTTCGTGGTCCTTGGAGAGGATGGTTTAGATTTCGAAGACGACTTCTGCGAGGAGGAGTAGGGTAGGCTGTCATTTGAGGTTGCCACTGCGAACATCAGGTCTTGCGTTCCTGAGTAGCAGATCAGTTTGTCATTTTTCTTATGCGGGTCTGATCATGGCTGCGTGTGGGAGGTCGATTATACTTCTACTTATCATAAGGGAACTCCCCTCCGAGGCTAGGAAGTAATGGTCGCAGCTGCAGTAGCAAAGTAATAGACTCGTTCGACAAAATCATACGTCGCTTAGCAAAGGTTCCTGATAATATATAGAACGCTACAGGTTCATAGGCTGGAGCGGAATCAGTACGTATTATTCTCAGAAGTTGGTAGGGTGATGTTAAGATTTCATAAGGTAGTGTAAGAGGTACCTGAAATAGGTGATCTCGTGCGCTTGCTGCTTGTTGTAGTTAAGCTGAGAGCACTTGCTGAAGCGAGCATATTTGAACAAGGCAGTTCTTTTTGATTTTCTTATAATATAGTTGTCATTCTCTTTCGTATGATCGAATCTTCTATTACGGTCCATTTCCATATGTCTGCTCTCAGCTCTGTTTCATATAATGAGGACTCCTGTTAACATCATTCTCCAGTGCATCAGGCATTACCCAGCCGCCCCAGACTGATCTTTCACTCCAAATATCACGTGTGTCCGCATTTTACAAACCCTCTCGACTTCCTAATACAAAAGATCAACCTCGACATCTCCTTTTTTGCAACCACAGTTCCTCACGAACAAGAACCCCACATCTTCACTCTTATACCACAACTCCAACTTTATTTTCCTAGCTTCACCCGTTTTCCACCTTCGCGGATTCTGCCCAGCACATTAAAATACGCATAAACTCTTAACCCACAATCTCATCAAAACTACAATGGATCCACTAAACCTTACCCATCGCGAAGCCCTGGAAAAAGCTCGAGCCGTTTACGAACAGTCTCAGACGGTGCAACAGCCCAGGGAAACTGCTGACAATGCTGGGGAGAATCGCCTTTAGGCTCGACGTGATCGCGACCGCGCTCACGCCGAGTCCGAAGCCAAGAGGAAGCGCCTCGTGGAGTACGAGCAGATTGCTGAG
The DNA here is from genome assembly GCA_010583015.1 of Tothia fuscella. Classification (NCBI taxonomy): domain Eukaryota; kingdom Fungi; phylum Ascomycota; class Dothideomycetes; order Venturiales; family Cylindrosympodiaceae; genus Tothia; species Tothia fuscella. The sequence continues at coordinate 188,455 of MU007014.1, forward strand.
AAGTATATGGAGGCGAATTTGCTTCGCGCTCAGAAGGATGAAGACCGCGCCGCAGAGAGTCGCGCACGCGCTGAATTGAATGGTTTACGCACTGAGAGGAATCATAGGCAGCAGGTACGTCAAATTCTATGCAACTGGAGAAGCTTGATGTGGACTAATTCGGACTAATAGGTTGGGCATGCGATTGCTCTCATCATCAGCGGTAACCATACGCTGGCCAAGGAGGGCAAAGAACAACTTAAGCGATGCGGAACTCTACCTCTCTTGGGTCAGCGTGAACATCATCTCAAGATAGAGCGCATAGCAAAAGACGCTCTTGCTGCTCATGGTGAACAAATCCAAGGCAACACTGAGTCTTGTATTGATTCTGTTGAGCGTGACCACGTTCGCAAACAGCCCTTCGAAATCCCAGAGAAGGCGCCCGTGTCTTCGCTCGCCGATGTGAAGTTGGTGCGTGAGGAACAGATTAAGGAGCGTGAGGGAAATGTCAAGGGGCGCGAGGAAAAGCTCAAGGAGGGTGAGGAGAAGCTCAAAGAGGGCGAGGGAACGCTCAAGGTGGGTGAGGAAAATCTCATGGAGCGCGAAAAGACATTCACGGAGCTGAGTGATCGACTGATCACGCACTCGAGAGTTGCGAATTGTCGGTCAAGAACTTGAATGAAGGCGCTGCAAAGATGGCGAGGCAGAAGAACGACTTGGAGGCCTGTAAAGGAGAGCTTGCTGGAATGGTGAAAGATATCGACATGCGCAAGAAGGAACTTGATGGTCAAGAAGCTAGGTTGAGGGGTCGGGAGAACAATATAGACAAGTGGGAACTCGTACGGAGTGAAGAGCTTAAAGAACGTGAGGCCAAAGTCCAACAGAACGAGAAGTCGAATAAGGACCAGCGAATTGAGTTAGCGATGCGGGAGTGTGATATTGCGGAGCGAGTGCAGGGAATCTCTGGAAAAGAGGCTGAACTCGCAGAGCGTGAGGTCAAACTCGAGAAGTGTGAAGCTAGCTTCTGTGCGGGTCAGGAGGAGAGTAAGCACGGATATGTTGGGAGTGGTTCCGATAAAGATGCATACGGAGATGAGTCGGTTGAAGGTTCTACTGGCGATGATAATGACTTTGTCGTTGTTGAGAAGGAAGACTACGACACCGACTTCGACTTCTGTGAGGACGAGTAAGGCGGGTAAGGTCGAATCAGCGGTTAAGAGGGTGCTCACTATGAACCTTATTCCTTGCGTTAAAGAGCGGCAGATAATTCTCTGAGCTTAAGTGTGTCTGGACGGCGGTTTTATTTTTTTTTAGCTACCCACGATCATAGATCGTAGTTGGGTCCTCCCACTATCTGATACTTATATCAGATTAACAATTACCTTCTCTCCAATTGAACTTACAATCTGAATCGTAGCCATGGCTATCAGCTTCTTCTATTTGGCTTCGGTTTTGAAGACTGAGCGATCAATTTTCAGATTGGACGTCGATACGTGGTTGAATTGCTAGTAAAATGTTCAAGAATATAAAAAATGATGGCAGCTGCTGTAGTGGACCAATAGTTTCTTACGGCAAGCGAAACACTGAGGTAATGGGTTGTGACAGTGCCCGACAATCAGAATGATAAATGGTTGAGATTAATCAGTATTAAATGAACTCTATATGGGTTTGAGATGATACCTGGTAGTTCGTGAAGTAGAAGAATAACATCATCTGATCTTCTGATCTATGATCACATGGGTGAAAACCTGGGCGTGTGCAATGGAACAAAAATAACAATACCTCACTACTGTATTGCAATAATAATAACGTGGAACCTCTTCGAAGGACATTTGCGATAGACATGAGAGCCGAGACAAAGCAACTCGCCAAGTGAGGCATTTAAATTGATGCAGTCGAGTCACTCCCTACTTCTCCTATTCCAACTCCTATTTTTGTGATAACGTCCAGGCTCACTACTCTGGGAGGATAAGAGGGTGCAAGGTGATAGCAGAGGGTAAGCAGTAAAATCCTTCATCAAGTCTTGGACGTTAGCGTTGAGTAGTGGGTCCTTGAGCCTTGTGGTGACTTAAGCAGATATCTAATAATGCTTGGGGTGTGTAGTGTGGTGGACATCTTGTTTTGCTCGGGTCAGCTTGCGAACACTTTGACTTTAGCAGATTTCTAACATCATATACTCCTTTCTTTCGTACCGTCGAAATCGCTTTCATGTCATTCTCGAGTCCCTATATTTTTACAGTAGTTCGCGACAACCAAGATGAGATTAGCATGGTGGCACGTAAGATTCGTGTCCCAAACAACAAAAAGTATTCACATATTTCTCTAAAAATGGATCAGGTCTGCTATAACACGGCCGCTTCAAGCCGCTAACATTGATATCACGTGTGGTGAACTTCCTCCGCCCTCTCCTTGTTCCAGTATATAAAGACCTTCTCCAACTCTGCTTCTTCACATTCCACAAACCTCCACAAATCTTCTACTTTCCCATTCTACACCTACAACATACAACTTTTACTACACCTACTCCCCAATCACATTCCAAGTCCCTTCCTCCTCAATTACGTTACCTTAATCACTACCATAGACCTCACTTTTTCAAGGTCAACATCTTCGAAATGGAAAACTACGATAACATCCCGATAGTTTTGCGTGGACGTGAGCATAGAAGCCGACCAATGGAACCGGATGATTTCACAGAGCCAACTCCAACTACCGCTCGCAAACATACTCGACCAGACCGCCTCACCCGACCCGATGGTGTTAATCGCAGTACGTTTGAAGAGCGTCTAGCTACAGCAACCAAGGATGACGAGTCAAGGTCCAGTCACGAGCGCTCTCGAACTACTCGAATGAGCCGCGCTGAATTTAAACTTGATGCGAGGCGTGCGAGAATGGTAGAGGACAGGGACCGTCACGAACGCGTCGTGAAGAGGGAGATACGCCGTACAGAAGATAACGTTCGCGTTCCTAAGGATCGTCATCGCGCTTCAGAGTATGAGACCCAGGTAAGTCAGAATGTAGTCGACTACACATTGCACTATTCCAAACTAAGCATTCATGTAGGTGAGGCGTGATTCAACCACCTACTTCGACTCTGCTGCCCACGACAATCGCAAGGCCGCCCGCAATGCCCGCGATGGCCGTGAGCAAGAACTCGACTCTCGTGTTGCCAAGAATAGCAATCGCGTTCCAGATTATTACGATCAGGTAAGTCAGAATTCAGCTGTCTGTATGTTGAACATCTTCAAATTAATCATTCAATAGGCGAGGCGCGATTTCAACACCCACCTCATGTACAATACTGCCCTCGTTGAACGCAAGGCCGCCCTCGATGCCCGTGAGAAAGACCTCCAGTCTCGCGAAAAGGAATTCACGAAGAAACACGACGCCGACTCCCGCAAGCTCCGCAAACTCACAGTAGTTCAAGATCTCCTCAAGAAGAGTCTGGACACCGAACGCACGGAGCTTGAGGCGCGCAAGAAGAAATTCGATACCGAAGCCGCAGGCCTTGAGACCCGCAAGAAGGAAGTCGAAGAGCTTGCGACCTTGCTTTCAGAAACCCGGACGAACATCGAAATTCAGAAGAAGGCCATTGAGGAGACGCTTACCCGTCATCACCAAGCGGCTGCTGAATTCAATCTTCACCAGGAGCGTTTCTCGAAGGCGAGGATACAATTCGAGGAGCGTGAGAAAGGCGGTTTGCAGCGTGACGCTGGTGTTGAAGTGGAGAGAAAGCGACTTAGTTTGCTTGAAATCGGGTTGAATAATCGTGGTGTTCTGTCTAGAGAATGGGAGGCTAAGGTTAAAGATCGGGAATGTGGCTTGAGATATCAGGAGACTAGTTGCGGGTTACGCGAGAATCTGGTAGGAGAGGCCGACAAGGCGGCTAAGTCTCAGCACGAGGCGTTGATGGTGCGTGAGATGGAGCTTACGGACCGAGAGCGTGGTTTGACTGAGCGGGAGAATGAGGTGGAGAAGCGTGAGACTTGCTCTCTTGGAGAAGTAGTTGGCTGCGATGGAGAAGATGATGTTGGTGATATGGGGGATGAGTCTTTGAACGATGAGGACGACTTTGTCGTTGTCAAAGAGGAGGATTTTGACTCCGACTTCGACTTCTGCGAGGATGAATGAGGGTGGAGAGGATTAGTAAGTGGTTATTAGTGTTCTCGATACGATTCTTACGTCTGGTATTTCTGGGTGGCAGATAAGTCTGTCATTCTTTCCAGTGGTCTGACCATGAGGTATGTCTGGCTGGTCCTTTTCCTTTTTTCTGACCATAATGATCGTAGTTGGGGCTCTCTTTTCGCTGGAAATATGGTGGTGAGAAGCGGATAAGCGAATCAAAATCACCACATCCTTTCCTGTTGAATTATCAATGATAGTGTCTTTCTGGTTCGAGTGTCACAGAGTAATGCTGTTATGGTGTTTTTGAGCTGCGAAGAATAGGATGGTATATTATCACTGCGCTACTTGAAAATAATAATGCAATACACTGCCAGCTGTAAAATGAAGATGGTGAACGATGTCATGTCTTTGTTGGTTTACTAAACTTTCATGCTACGAAATCCTGCATCCTATTAGCTGATCATAGACTCGAAGGTAGTCGATTTCCTGATTGAAGGTTTATCCGCAGTTTGACCGAGATTTCGAATAAGTGACTGAGCAATCGAAATTTCTGTGAGAGAAGTGGGTACAGTGCTTTGCTGGTGACAGTACTTCCAGTGGGTAGGAAGTTTTCAAGATCTTGGCTAAAGACCGTAATCTCTTTGATGTACTCTTCAAGTTTTATGAAAGCCGGATAAGATCTAGGTCTTAGAGAGGTTAGAACCATTTTAGTACGCCGAATTTAATTCACTATAAAGAAGAAATACCCTAATATGAATAAGTTTAGTAGTGCTAGGAGTCGTGGATATACTGAAATAGGTTAATTATAGCTATTTGAAAGCCTATAGTTTAGGATTACGATAACGGCCTATCCCGCTTTCAGAAACCTGAGGAGCAAAGCCGAATGCTAGGGTGACCACCAAGCTGTGGAATGCGGCTGAGGCTGGGTTGGGAGAAATGAATGTGTCGCTTCGAGAAGTGACGGGGTTGCAAATTCATCGAAAGTGTATTTTTGAAGTTTCCTGCAGACTTGACGGAGGGAGCGGACATCCGCGTTGGCTATATCTGGAGTGATTGACTGAATGATCTCTGCGGCAAGTTGGCCTAATTGAGCCATATTAGATATGTTGAATGAAAGAATTTGTTTTGCAGTTGAGATGGGATGAGAGATGTTTTGGGAGGGCGGAGGATAGTTAAAATGGAATTGGGAAGACCGAAGTGAGAGTGATTTGGGGAAGTGCGAGGGATCTCTGTTGTGAAGAAGAACGTTGTTCATAACGGTATAGCGTTAAGTGCAAATAATTTTGATAGCGTCGGACTTTCTGTGAGATGCAGAGCGCATCATGTGATCTGTCAGAGAAGGTTCAGTAGATACTAGCTTCAGCCTGCCTCTATTCGGATTGGTCTAGAATTCTGCAGCAAGGCGAATTTGACATATTCATTCTTTATTTCCTGAAGCGATGTATGAGTCTTCCAAACACAGCGATGCTGAAAGTCAATATGTACCGTAGATCACTCAAGCACATCTAGTTATGACCCTTCTTGCTCGTGTCTTTCCACCCTTCAGCCTGATGATTCCTCACAGCCACACCATCAGCCCGCTCAAACTCCTTCTGATACTGCGACTTGTTGATTTTAGCGCGCTCAGCCTGAGCACCAGCCTTGTCACCAGTGTTCTCGAGGTGAACAGCCTTGGCTTCGTGGCACATGTCTGTGACGGGACCCTCATCCTTGGGGGAGCGCTTGTGGCCTCCTGACTTGTAGTGACCCTTACGAGCATCAGAAGCAGCTTGTCTCTCCTTAGCTGCGTTTGCGGAATCGCCCTTTTTCTCGTAGTACAAGGCCTTGGACTCGTGGCAGGCTGCTGGCGTTCCGCCGCGAGCACCGCCAGGAACTGGTGTAGCCGCAACCATGGTGCTGAACAAGGAATTAGCCAGGCACCCACAGATGTCTAGAGAATTTCTACCCAAAAGCGGCTACAGCGAAGCCGAAAATGATGGTGAACTTCATGGTTGTTGAGTTTTGTAAAGTTTGTGTAGATGTTTGAGTTGGCTTGATATGAAAGCGTACCTGCTTCAGAGTCTGAGCATAGGTAAGAGACCTGCCTTTATATGCTGCTCATGAGTTTCGCAAAACCATGAGCAACAAGGTTCCCCAGATTCTTGATAGAGTGCATGTTCCAGATATTGAGCGATGGGACCAATTATCGAAGATTATCCTTACCCGTGGCTATACGTACCTGCTACAGCTAGGGCTGGGTATCGTCGTTGCTTCCGCGACGCTCGATTCGAAGAGGAACAGGCTTGCCGTAGGGTTTTCTTTGTTGCCGCTAATTTACTCCTGTAGATGATCGATCCTCACGCACGTTTGGCTGAAAATTCTTCGGAAATATATTGTAATCTCATGGCCCGCGTTCCTTGCTCTAGAGAGCTGAGCAGGATAAGCTTCCACTACTCCAACTAAACCCTGGTGGGATCGGAAAGCTTAGTATCCAATTTATATGAGGATTATAGGGCGTGGGGGAAGATATAACCCCATCGAACAATGAGAATCCAGATTACTGATGGTGCTTCCCAGAGAAGCAACTCATGCTTATGTATATAGCCAATCTTTCTGAGTCTGTCCTTTTCAATTAATAGACATAGTCGAGGAGGCGTAGATACTGTGAATTACAGCCACCTGGCGCATGTAGACGGTAGCAGGTCAGTGGTGTTGTAGGCAAGCCTTTTGCTCTCACGCTCGATGGGCTACCAACGAACTTGTACATCTAGGTATACACGCATTACTCCAGCATCAACCCCGCGGCCATGATTATTGATTGGAAAGGTGACAGGCATCATCCACCGAATGAGATGGAATTGAGTCACTTGATGGACTCTTTTCGACGAGCAAACGGAAAGCTGTGTTGACTAGGTGAAAATGGTTGATACCACCTGAATGAACTGCCGGCACGCACGGAGTGTGCACTTTTGAGACTGAATTGCTCTTTTCGCCGTATTTTATATCATAGCACAGTAATCCGCTTATGGTGTAGCTCTGCCCCACTGCCGACACCAGACTCCCGTCCTGTTGGGCCCAACCGCGTCTACCGCAATACTTACATCAAAACGTCACGAAATCAATGAGCCAACCTGGATCTTCTCTTCGCAGTGCATCTGTCTCTGGACTCAAACGATTTTTCTGCATCAGCTGTACACAAAGTACGACCGGGCACAGTCAGCACTATGAGATTTACTGCTCGCGCCTGTGGATGTCTGCTCACTTAGGATTAGTAAAACATATGGCTCATCCTCCTAAGAAAGCTGTTTGTTTTTGCTCTCATACAGAAGATGGCAATTGGGTCTTTCACCGAAATAGAGAAATCCCTAATGTGCGGTACACATAGCCTGTATCAAGTCCAGCAGACTTGGCGTAGCCCGAGATTTTGCGGGCTCACTAAGAACGCTTACTCGATATGGCTTGAGCACATGGGGCGTACTTTTTTATCCTATTGTTGTCCCTCACTCCCGGTCCTTATGTTTCCTCATTTGGGCCTTGAATATAGATAGGGTGATAGGCTGTTCAGCTTACATATGCACTCGGGCTGGGCAACAGCTAGGTATCCGTGAATCTTAGCAATCATACACGTGATGGCATTGTCTATATATTTCTTCCAACCTTTTCCCCCTTTTGAAACTTTCAAAATTCATAGCTTCCTCTTTACCTTCCGTTACTCCTTAGCAAACTCTGCTATCACATTACCATTCAGTCATGTCACTTCAAGCAATTACAGACCATGAATTTACGTTCGACAATGGCAAGAGCAAAACTCATTACATTGCAGCTGGACCACACAATGGCCCTCTTATCATCTTCATCCACGGTTGGATCGCCGTAGCAGAAACACGGAAAGAGCAGCTTCTCGCCTTGTCGGCTCTCGGCTTCAGAGTCGTTGCTCCAGATACCTGCGGCTACGGCGGATCGACCGTCACGAAAAGAGGTACGAGATTACAGACTTGAAAGGCACGTCGTCGATATGTTAGCTCTGCTTTCCCACCTCGATCGCGAGCAGGCTGTATGGATCGGCCACGACTGGGGTTGCGGTCTCGTATGGTCTCTTGCGTCGCACCATCCCGAAAAGTGTGTTGCGGTGGCATGCATGACAGTACCCTATCGAACCGTCGAATTTGGACTCGACAGATTTGTCTCCATGGTAAACCGAGACATCTATCCCATTGATGAATACCCCAATGGGCCATGGGACTACCAAGCCTACCACGCGGAGCAACCACAGCGAAGCCAGCAGGTTCTGGAAGCAGACCCTGAGAATACTATCAAACTATCTTACAGAGCCGGCGACCCAGCTGGCTATGGGAAGCCCTTCGCATGGTCAAGCCAAATGCGAAAGAACGGCGGATGGTTCGGCCCTGCGGACTCAGCTCCTCACGTCGACATCTCCACCACGCTCCGAAAGAACTCGCCAGACATTTTCGAGAAATTGGTAGAAACGTACCGGAAAAACAGTACTTTCGGACCCAATGCTTACTATCTCAATTACGACGTCAATCTCAAATATGAAAAAGAAAAAGCGGTTAATGGTGGTATTCTGGAGTTTCCTGTACTGTTCATTGCGGCCAAGTTCGATGGTGTCTGTGATACCGCTGTTGCTCCGAAGCTAAATGGGCCTATGAGGAAGGCTTGCAAGAATTTGACCGAAACGAGTATTGATGCTGGGCATTGGGTTGCAATTGAGAAGCCGAGAGAGGTCAATGCTGCTATTGTGAGGTGGTTGGTAGAGGAAGTGAAGGGTTATTGGCCAGGGTACTGGACGACGCCCTTCGTGAAAAACTGAGGTAGTGACGATAGGCTAAAGTGCTTTGGTGTTATGGTTTGCTAGATTTAGAGCGTTTAAAATCAGATTTCGTAATTTCAGATTTGAGTATCCCGTGTAGACTTGAAATGTCGCAAATATTGATGACTACTCACATTTTCTCCCGCGGATGTGTTGTGATAAATGAAGATACCATGACATTGCCCCAAATTTAGCATTAGAGACTGATTAGGAAATGATGAAAGATTGGGCGCGAGTCATAAACCTTGGCATCTTCAGGCGGCTCTTAGAAAGAAGTACGATGATCCTCAACTTCGATTCGCAATTCGCAACACCAACATTGAGCCTCACTCCAAAGTTCAATATCATTATGTCTGATAATGGCGCAACGTCACCCCGACCGTCCAAGCGGTCCAGAACAGAAATGGAGATAGACGATGTGCCCCCGAAAGTGGAAGATGGTAAGACATATTAGAACTAGAGCTTATTTCTAGAGCTGAACAATAGATACTGACAGTCAACTTCAAGCAGAAGAAAACTCTTCAGACGATGATTTCGGCCCCTCCCTTCCTACCACAGCGTCCAAGAAGAAAAGGCGAAGACTCCCGTACGAAAAGCTATATATTGCTGCCCTTCCTGCTTCACCTCGCTACTCCAAGTCTCTTATGCACCGCGATCAGCTCTGTTTCATAACATTCACACCTTTTACCGACTTTCTTATCACGAGTTCTATTGATGGCGTCGTCAAATTTTGGAAGAAAGTTACGAGTGGAATCGAGTTTGTTAAAGAGTTCAAGGCACATAATGGAGAGATCAGGAGCGTGAGTGTCAGTGCCGACGGGAGGAGCTTTGCTACAGCTGGGGACGACAACAGCGTTAAGATTTTTGACGTCGTTACTTTTGGTAGGAGACAAGTTACTGAGGCTGTGAACATAATTGTGCTAATATAGGATATTTAGATTTGCTTGCTATGCTGCAATTGGATGTCACTCCTAATTGTGTGTGCTGGGTGCATTCAAGGGGTGCTTCCCTACCTTTGCTGGCTATTTCTGTGGCTGGTAGTCCTCAGATACGGATATACGACGGCAGAGGTGAAAACCAACAACCACTACACACCATCAAATCGCTACATCGAAGCCCAGTGGCTGTCATGGCCTTCAATAATGAACACAATTGTGTCATTTCCGCTGACGAGGGAGGAATGCTTGAATATTGGAGTCCGGGCAGCAACTACGAAAAACCAGAAAGCGTATGGAAAATGAAGAGCTCAACTAATCTCTTTGATTTCAAAAAATCAAAATCTGCTCCCGTCTCCATTACTATGTCTCCAACCGGATCTCAGTTCGCCACTTTTTCATTCCCTGATCGTAAAATAAGAGTCTTTGACTTTGCAACCGGCAAGCTTTACCGAAGTTACGACGAATCAATTGCTACCATAACAGAAATGCAACAAGCAGGCACAGCATTAACAAAGCTGGAAGACGTAGAATTTGGACGACGTCTGGCAATTGAAAATGAGATAGAACATGCATCAATACGGAATCGTGTCAATGTCATATTTGATGAGACAGGAAATTTCATTCTCTATGGTTCAATCATGGGCACGAAAGTACTCAATGCCCTCACCAATAAAGTGGTCAAACTATACGGAAAAGAAGAGCCCTTCCGAGCACTCAATTTGGCGCTCTACCAGGGCCAGCCGGATAAAAAGGGCGTGGTCACCGTAGCTATGGCCGCTAGTGACAATCCCTTACTACAGGAAGCGGAAGCGCGAGATGCCATTCTAATAGCCACCGGAGCAGCTAAAGTCCGCTTCTACATGTTCACCAACGAAACCGAAATTTCCAAACAAAACCGCGATGTCCAAAATGAAAAACCCCGCAATCTCGCTTCCGCAAAGGCTGCCGCAGTGAAGAAAATTGAGACAGGCAATTCGGCAACGATACACACTACCTACGGCGACATACAAATTCGCCTCTTCCCGGATGCAGCACCCAAAGCCGTTGAAAATTTCGTCACACATGCTAAGAAAGGTTATTACAACGATGTGATATTCCATCGTGTTATTAGGAAGTTTATGCTCCAGACGGGGGATCCGCTCGGTGATGGTACTGGGGGTGAGAGTATTTGGGGAAAGGAGTTTGAGGACGAATTTTCGACGCTTAAGCATGATAAGCCGTATACTGTTAGTATGGCTAATGCTGGGCCTAATACTAATGGTTCGCAGTTTTTTATTACTACTGAGAAGACGGTATGTAGCACCAGATTGTTTGTGTTGGGGGTGTGTCTCTACTAACAGATTTTAAGCCTTGGTTGGATGGGAAACATACTATTTTTGGTCGGGCGGTTCAGGGGTTGGATGTTGTGCATCGGATTGAGAATACGAGGGTTTATAAGGAGAAACCTGAGGAGGATATCAAAATTATTAGTATATCGGTAACTTGAGCAATTGGATAGGTATTCAAGCTCATTCGACTCTTCCACTATGGACAATCAACAAACAGAACGAGTCAGAACGTTCTAGAAAGCAGTGAAAGGACCAGACAAGGTGAACCTGGTATTTGTCACTCTTGTTTCTTGTGTGAAAGTCTTGCATCCATAACCATAAACAATTTGCTCGGAGGCTAGTTTTTAACAGCTGAGATGAAGGGACTGCATGATCGGTATTGAAGGTGAGAAAGAAAGAATTTTGACGTCTCAGCACCTCTATTAAGCGATCGTTTGCATCCTCCGATCTGAAGTGCAGGAGGGGCTCAGTATCGTGACCTGGAGTTGGAACCCGGAATTGTTTCATGGTAACCCGGGGTAAGTGGCAAGGCACCCAGCGGTGTGGAAGTGTTTCGGGACTGTATTGACCGACGACGGCATCAAGTTCATGCGGATTTTTGACGTCGACGTCGTCATCTGCTTCCTGGACATGTTCTGGGTCTGTGGTATCCGATCAAAACAATACTCCAATTACGGTATTCGGCGAGGTCAACTACTGTGGGGACACTGGGATGAAGGGCTAATTTGGTACGGATAAACGTCTGTTAGAGTATCTGGCTTTTGTGGGCCCGGCCCGTATGTCAATTCTAGAACTGGATCGAGGCTATCCAGGATCTGACAGATGAGCCCCACGCTGAAATAGCTGGATCTCCACGATTGTCTCCAAAATGATATCTGTTACGAGTGCGCGCAGGTGTCCAAGGAGGTGGCTAGATATCGTCATATCCAACTTGGGACTTTCGTAGCTGGATCGATCATGCGGCCCAACCCGTGGTGTTGAACTGCCTGATCTGGGAAACAAGTCGCAATGCGCAAAAGTCAGGCTCTCTTACAACCCGATGGATAATAGGCCAAGCCTACTGCTTCCCTGTTTACGGTTGAACCCGCAAACGTCAAAGTTGGAAGCCGATACTCTGGCGTCGGTTTGTTGGAGATGTCCATGGGTGGAAGGAACTTCAAAGGGTTTGTTATTTGACACCTCACGTTGGTCGCAGATCTATATAATAGAGAGTAAATACAAGCTTTCCATCCCTCAAAAGCTAAGGGTGTGTAATCGGAATATTCCTTTTAAAAGTGGAGAGATCGAAGGAAACGCATATTGAAGGGGCCGCACTCCTCCCTGCATATACTCGTGCGCCACAACCGTTCATGAACGAATTCTTCTTCAAGTCCGAATTACACAGGAGCTCCCCTAGAGCTAAATTCTACTATGACTGATAAGAAAGTAATACAAGACCAACTTCAGATTGATTGTGGACCTTCATCAAATGTCTGGGCGAGGTCCACTCTCAAGTTTTCCTGGCTCCCAGCACAACGGTCGGTTCCTGAGCATCATCTACCGCAAAGTCCTATAAGGAATGGGATAACCATGTCCTCCATCGGGTAGAGTTGCCCGACAACGGACGACTCGCATCGCAGTCCTCATGACTTCGAGTTGCCGTTAGTAATTTCGGCGCTGCACTTACTCAGTTGCAACCACCACCCAATCAGCGGTGCTTGAAAGAGAAGTCTACCACACTTCATGAACTTTAGTGTGGCTCGTCGGCTGAATGGCAGCCAATGCAGCCACGAACGCTGCCGATTGATGATTCCCGTGTGATGCGATCAACTCAGAATGGTGGTGTATCAGTAATACATTTAACCAGGATCTCGGAGTGATCTTCGACCTGCTTCATTACGAAGAGATTAAGTCTACCAGAGTAAACCATGTATCTACTATACTTGGTTGGTAGGATTCTAAACTTTATGTAGTTGATGTGCACATCCCAGCCTATATTTCTTGCACTTTCATTCCATCAGGAAGCTTCTATTAAATAGTTCTATAGCCAGATCTTCTTTAAGGTGATTATTGCAAGCTTGATGCATCGTAAAAGTCAAAAGGTCGCGGCTTCGTTGCAGGGAAGAGCCGATAGTGATTCAATGTTAATGCTGTGTTTCTACATTGCTGCAATTGGAAAAAGACTTGGCGAGTAGCGTTTCAGATTTTGGTAGTAGAACAGGCGTCTTCCTGTATGCTGTAATCGAGCAAAGGAGAACGTACCTTCGGTTCAAATATGTACTGCTAGAAAGAGAGATTGATAGCTTGAAAAACGCCACAATGAGTTAGCAGGCCGCTGAAGGACACATGCAGGAACCGATACGGATGTAAATTATATCAAGCGCTAATGATATTCCCCTGAAGCCAATCATTACTATTCCCCTCCGCAACACTCTACTACGAACAAATTCACTTCTCTACTGCTGTACCTTGACCGGTTCCAAACAGCTTTCAAGTGGTACGGCCTCTACTATTGCACTCAACCAGTGGCTTTCCTTATGGACAATTCAAGTATTCAGAAGGGCAAGCTTGGCTGAGAAGGTTGTCGGCGTCTAAGCGCTTTGGTTGCTGGATCTGAGACGCTGGGATTCGTGAGAAACGAGTCTTGTTACATCAAAGCTCCGGATTGCATATTACCCACTGTTACTGGTTTGACCCGGCAGGGTTCGCAATGTCGCAAATCGGGCATGGTATGCATGGCAAGAATCGTCCACCGCCCACGCCTGTAGATGATAGCCAGCTCACCACTGCAACTCCATCAGCAGTACCCGCTCTCAGACAGAGTAAATCTCAAGCGACTCTTGCAGACAGTATTCGGGCACTGCGAGAATCACCTAACCCATCCAACCGCTTGAACCTTTCCCAAGCGCCGCCATCCTCTGGTCTCGGTAATCGGCGCAAAAGACCAAGCCCTTTACAGCAGTCGAATAATCCATCGTACCCCAAGCTATACGGCCGTGAGACCGAACTTTATTCACCATTATCGCCATCATTCGGTCCAGTTGCGCTTAACGACGGCGGACCCCGTTCACCACGGGAGCGTCTGGAAGCTCTTTTTGCCTCTACTTCTCCTACAATTACATCAAGCAGTCCGCAGGACGGAGTGTCTAAGCCTGTTGCACCTGCACCGTCATCTGGATCAGTCAGGTCACCTGCTCAGGTAGCGCCTTCCCATGGTCAGGCACGAAACATCTCGGCTCCTGTGCATACATCCTCGCCTTTCCTGGGCTTCTCTCCTCCAACTTCTCCAACTACAAATATGCTGCCAAGCCGACCCGATCCGCGGCCGGTGATGGCACGAACAGGATCCATAGACTCTGCAGTCTCCTCAATATCCTCTAGTGCATCTCAATCAACACGATCAATCCCAGCACCTGGTTCTAGATCTCAAGAATCAAGCTCCCCTGCTCCTGCTGATGTTGCGGGGTTGATAGCAGCAGCTGGAGCAGCTGAGGCAGCTCTACAAAAGCTATGGAAAGAGAAGAAAAGTGCAGACTCGCACAACGCGCAGCTATGGAGATTGGTGGAAAAGCAGCGGGCAATGATATTGGGTTTGAACCGCGATCTGGAACGAGCTGTCAAAGACAAGGATCGATATCGCCAAAAGTTGAAAGAGATTACTAAGAATACACCTGGCACAGCTCTCACCCGCTCAGAATCTGTGCTTGGCAGAGAGTCAAGTCAATCTCCCGCTCCTTCTGATGAGCAATATACGGCTTCCAAGAGCAGTGTTAGCCAACGGCATCCTCCTGCTGTGCCCTCAACAATACCAGAAGGTGCACTCCCCTCAACCTATGACCCCGTGGTAACCGCGATACGAACACCCATTAGCGACACTGCATCCCTTGGAGAATCAAATGGCAGTCTTACCAGCGTTGATTCATCGCCGACGTTGGGAACAAGTACGCGATCAGAGAGCGTACAGGAGCGCTCAGAGACCCCCGCGAGCATGCCAGATCAAGATGAGCAGTCGCAATTAATATCAACACAAACTCCAACGAAGGCAAATGCGAATGTCCGGGACACTGCCATTATGGCACCTCTTTCCCCTCCGCAATCCCCACCTCAACCACAACTCACACCAACCGGGCCTCCAGCATTGTCGATTACTGAAGCTACTCCAAAAGCCGATTCTGGCAATTTCAGTCCTAGAAGTCGACACTTCCATCGAAAACAAGCACCTGCACCCCTCAACCTCGCTCATCCCGTCCGAGCAGGCCCAGAGAATCCAACATCAGCCGATACGCCTACCAGGGTCACTATACAACAAGATACTCCTCCACTAGATCGAGGGCGTCGGAAGACAAGGGAAGACGATGATAGGCTGAGAGAAGAGTTGGTCCTTGAGCAGGAAGCTGCACGTAGTGTGTCCAAAAAATCCAAGAAGAGCAAGAGTAAAAGCAAGACTCCAACGGAACATCCACAATTAATGGGACCCGAAATGGCTGTTGCTGCTTCTGTGAATTCACAAATTCTTTCGGAATACCCCTCCTCACCAAGATTAGCTCAGGCGCCCGTGGCTCTACGTTCTCTACTTAGCCCTACAGGTTCGGACTCTTCAATGAGCTCTACTACAGCTCATCGTAGCAATGCGTCCACTCCTTTGCTAAGTCCTGGTTTACCCATGAGCCCTCGTCCCGGAGACAGGCCAATTAATGCTCCAGCCCCGCGTTTACCAAAACAAGCAGTCTCCAATCTTCCCTTGTCGCCGCGGATTGGTTACCCGCCCACCCCACCTTCTCCGCGCATGCCTACTCAGGCGCAACTTCCTGAGCCTCCAACTTCACAAGGACCTTCTCAAGCATCCATTCCACCATCGATTCAAGAGCCTGAGCAAGCACCTAAGCAGCAGATGGTCGCGAAAGCACAAGCCCAGGAGATGGCCTTTCCAATCCTCTCGCCTTCAGCAGTACCTGCGCCTCTCTTCGGAAAATCCAAGCCACAGCAGAACTGTCCCACACTAATGAAGCAGACGTCAAACGACACAGCTTCAGTAGACACTGAGCGCCTCAGTCCACCATCTGGTCGACCAAGCACTGGTTCATCCGAATCCCCAAACAAGGAAACCGTCTTTCGTGGGCTGGTCTCAGTACATTATCCCGGTCTCCTCCTGGGTCCCAATGCGCTTCCGTTGATTGATGTCAAGGTCGCGTCGTCTCGATTACGGCCCTCTCGTCATAGCATTTTAGTTGCAAGCCCTAACGATGAGGATCCCGTCTTCCTCTTAGGGATATATGCTCGTTCCGATGGAAAGCAGCTTTGGAGGTTAGAAAAGACTATCATGGCGCTGCCAGTTCTCCATCAGCAAATCAAGTCCCTTTGTCCATTCGATGCGAAATTGCCAGAGAAGAGCATTTTTTCTGGTCACGCCCCAGCGAGGATTGATGCTCGCCGAAATGCACTAAACTTTTACTTTAATCAGCTTTTGGACACACCTCTAACTGAAAAGGCGGCGGTCGTTGTGTGCAATTTTTTTTCTACAGATATCATGGGTGTCGAAGGCACAGAAAATCTGGTTCTGAGCTCGCCGCCAGTTGCCCCATCCGTAGCACTCAATGAGCCGCCACGGAAGGAAGGATATCTGACCAAACGTGGAAAGAACTTTGGAGGCTGGAAAGCTCGGTTCTTCGTGCTAGACGGGCCTGAGCTGCGCTACTACGACAGTCCCGGTGGCCCTCAGATTGGAACTATTAAACTTATCAAAGCTCAAATCGGAAAGCAATCGCCTCAGCAATCCAATCAGTCACCCAGCGGAAAGGGGGAAGATGCTGAACACCAATACCGACATGCATTCCTGATCCTAGAGCCGAAGAAGAGAGACTCCGCCAGTCTTGTCCGACACGTTCTATGTGCTGAGAGCGATGAAGAAAGAGACGCTTGGGTCAAAGCTTTGATGGCCTACATCAATTTCGGAGACGAAAATTCTGGTCCAGAAAACCCGCATGTTCATGCCGCAGCACCAGCATTCGCCACTTCACAAGCACGACCGCCCTTGGCACATTCGGACTCGGTAAAAAGCATTTCTTCTGATCAAATGCCACAAGTTCAGGCGTACGTACCTAATGGCTACCGGGAGACACCTCACAGAGAAGCGCCACGAGCACCCACACGTGACGCTGATGCAAATAGACCGGAAGAGCCTCTAGACTTAGTACAGGGTGTGAGCTACGAGCAGACTGTAGCAGGCGAGAAACCAATCCGCGGCGCGACAGTCTCCACGTACCGGAATACCCAAACCCTACAGGGCCGTGGCATACCCTCTCCAACTTTAAGCAGCGGTTTTCCACAAACGGCTGCCCAGAAGGATAAGTCAATGATGATATCAGCGCCCAGTAACGCAACCGTCATCCAAGACGCGGGCATGTGGGGTAACAAAACCCCAGCAAAGGACAAGAAAAGGAGTATCTTTGGCTTCCGTGGTCGGTCATCCTCAGACACCAACCAGAGTCAAACCAACATATCTATTCCAGAACAGCAGCGACGACATGCTGGCCGTCCCATTTTCGGGATGCCTCTTACAGAAGCTGTGGAGGCATCCCAACCAATCGGTGTTGACTTATTCTTACCTTCGGTCGTATATCGATGCATTGAATATCTTGAAGCTCGCGAGGCCATCGAAGAAGAAGGAATATTCCGACTCAGTGGTTCGCAAAATGTTATCAAAGCCTTGCGGGAACGCTTCAATACCGAGATTGACGTCAAGCTGCTTGAAGGCGATTACTTCGATGTCCATGCTGTAGCCTCTTTGCTCAAGTTGTACCTGCGGGAACTACCGTCTTCGGTACTCACCCGCGAACTTCATCTTGATTTCCTTAAAGTTCTGGACGTGGAGGACAAGGAGAAAAGAGTGGTTGGCTTTAACGTGCTTGTTCATAAGCTACCTAGGGCAAATGAAGAGCTTCTCTCCAATCTATGTTCATACCTGGCCGACATTGCAAACAGGGCGGACGTTAATAAGATGAACGTCCGAAATGGTGAGTTCAGATCTACCGTATAATACTTTTTTGCTTGACTAACACGATGACAGTTGCAATTGTCTTCGCTCCAACGCTCAACATACCAGCACCGCTAATTCAGCTCTTCTTGACTGATTTCGTTGGTATATTTGGAGACCCCGTAGAAGAACATAAATCCCCCATCAAAGAGATCACGCTGTCCGTACCCCCACAAGACGATGGTATTCGCTCTCCTCGCCACCAAATGTTCTCAGATCTACCCACACCCGCCTACAACCAAACATCCATGTCAGGATTCCAACCGCTCGCACCACCCAACCAATCCGTAACCCGCAACACATACTCACCACACCCTCAGCAATACGCGAACAACGGCTACAATAACACGCCTTCCGCCTTCAACACGAACCTTCAACCTGGCAATGGTGCAGACATGTACGACAATATGAGTCAAGCCAGCTCGAGTGCCAGTTCAAAGAAGAATCGTCGTGAGAGCGGCATGGTGGGTGTGAATATGGGACTTATGAATATGCAAAGGCAAACTAGCCGGCAAACTTTGAGGGATACAAGCAGTACCCGCCAAATCGAGGAGGAAGAAACGCCGAGGAGGAAATCACCGCCGAGAGAACGTCAAGGTGCACCAGTATCACTTTACTAATGCTATCCGACTGAATCCAATGAGCAAACTCAGCGTCCATCCCGCAACACCTCCCGCTACACCACAACCCCACCACGAACCTACACCTGTACAATAATGTCTCTAATTTCCATTTCCCTTCTTTTCTGTTCCCTGCATTTCTCTATACAATATTTAACTGTTAATACGATGGCCCGCAGACACGAAAGAAAGCGTGTATCTGTACAGCCAACGACCTTTTTTTGCGCATGAAGGGAATGTGTGCATGGGATGAATGGAATCCTATAACGGACGCAGGTTTTTATATTGTGCTTTTTGTGTCCTTTTTTGTTTTAGTGTTGTTCATGTTCGAGATTCCCCCAACACCAATTGTTAGTTCTTTGCTTTTGCGCTTGGTTCTCTGGGCGAGAGGAATGGGGCTAGCTGGACATAGAGGTTACTTAGAGTGGCTGTAAATACTGTGTTGAATGGATAGCTGTATCTTGATAATGTTTTTTTGGATTGTGATATCAGATATCGTGATTATGGTGAATTGAAATAAGTGGAGGGTTTTCATTTCCAAAAGAAAGGGCAATTGCTTGCTACAAAAGTAGAGATTCTTTTCCTTAACACTGATAGTAGAGGTCATCGCGGAACAGAAAGTGAGAGAAAAGCACAAAACACACCTACTGACTTGCCGTCAAAATCATCCTTTCCCCGCGATCAAAGTCGTCATTAGTGAGATCTGAAGAAATGAAGTAGTAAAAGGTATAAAGATGTTTTTTCTCAATACAATGAGGAAATGGGGGAATCCGAGATGAAACGAGACATGAAAATAGATCCCAAAGTAAGATCCAAGACTAGTCATAACTCCATGCCAACGAGCAGTTTTCCGAAAGAAAAAAAAAAGAGAAGCATCATCCCATCCTCATTCGTATATCATCACCGACCACTCCGCATCCAGATACGCTCAACTCAACTCCAGACATGTATCCTTAAATGACACCATTCCACATAAACCATGATCTCGTAATGTAGATGTGGCTAAACCCCCCATCCTAAATCCCCCTCGAGGCACGAAACAACCCATCAAATCAATGGGAAAAAACCATGCCTCCCTGAAATCCGAACAACAGTACAAACAATGAAAAGCAACAAAAAGTACCACGACATCAACGACGCTGTTGCGCAAAGAGAGAGAGAAGTCCTGGCTTCCCAGCTTCGGCCTTTCCGTTGGGTGCACTAGGCCTAGGCAAAGCACTCCCGTTAGGCGCACTCGGTCGTTCCTCATTCCGCACCTTGGACGGTGCTCGTGCTCGTGTACTGTTACTGCTATTGTTGTGACTGCCACCAGACTCAGGTTTTTTTCCGGAGTTTAAAGACTTGGTCCTGCTCGGTCCTCCTGCCGTCCACATGAGGAATCCAGTAGGCTGGGCTTTTTTAGGTTTCTTGTCTTTCTTGGGTTTCGGCGGCGGTGGCATCATAGCCCCTGGTGGGCCATGCATAGCCATCATATCTATTACTCCGGGTGGTGGACCAGGCATGCCACCAGGGTGGAAACCTCCTGGAGGGCCCATAGGAGGAGGTGGTGGTAATCCAGGTCCGCCCATGTGAGCTCCTGGCGGTCCCATTGGTGGTGGAGGTGGTGGAGGAGGGCCGAAATCACCATGGCCACCACCCTTGTCTTTTTTTCCACTTCCTTTGGTTTTTTTCGGTTTCTTCCCCATGCCTCGCATATCTACTATTTGTGGTGGTGAAGGGAGGCCGCCGCCGCCTGGATGACCTATTTTATGTTAAAATCTGTGGCATGTTTTTCGACACGCGGTTGCACTTACCGGGCGGTCCATGTCCACCATGTCCAGGAGGTGGTCCCATCATTGGTGGTGGTTCCGGCATGGGCCACATATGCATGCTGATGGCCCAGTCGGGTTTCACCATGCTTTCATAGACTTGTGGGAGAATGATTTCGCCATCTGGACCCACAAGATCATAATGCCCTTCGTGAACGTGTTGCCCTATGCCATCGACGTGAAGGAAAGCTTGGTTGATCAGAGCTTCCATTCCCTGTGGATAGCGTTAGTCCATAAGCAGATTTATTTAACTATTAAGATACGTACCTTCCACGATTTACACAGATGCCACGGGAAGCTGAACTTCCTCCCCACCGCATCTTTGAACTTGATAGGAGGTTTGAGCATATCGTCGCCAGGCCTCAACTTCGCAGCCTCGGCTTCCGCCTTCTTTTTGCCTTCTTCAAACTCAGCAGCCTTCTTCTTGGCCTCTTCCATCTCCTTGTCGTGCTTCGCCTTTTCTTCGGCGGCTTTCTTGGCGGCTTCCTTTTCCGCATCCATTTTTGCTTTTTCTGCTGCAGCCTTCAGCTCCTTGTTCTTCTCCTCTTGGGCCTTTTTCGCTTCCTTGGCTTTGGCCTCGAGCTCCTCCTTAGCTTTTACCTCCGCCATTCTTTCCTCTAGCAGCTTCTTCTCACGTTCAAGTTGTTGCTTGTTGTGTTCCATCAGCATCTTTTGGAGAGCGTCTAATTTGTTCTCTTCTTTTTTCTTTGTCGCATCTTCGGCTGCTTTCTTCGCATCTGCTGCAGCCTTGATTTTGGCAGCTTGCTTCTCTTTTTCGCGTGCCTCTTGGGCCATAAGAAGAGCCTCGATTGCTTTGAACTTGGGGTCCTCGGCAGGCGGAGGTGTAGGTGCAGGTGCAGCATCGGCCGGAGGTGCTGGTGTTGACTTTTTAGATTGGTGAGGAGATGGTGTGTGATGTTGTGGGGGTGGAGGTGGTGGTGGTGGGCCGTATCCAGGGTGATAAGGATAACCTGGAGGAGGATATCCCGGATATCCCGGGTAGCCGTGTGGTGGGAAGCCACCGTACCGCATCATCTCTCCCCCTGGAGCTCCCGGAGGCATTGAGCTGCGGTTGCCTCGTCGTCCAAATGCATAATCGTCCGGTGGTTGCGTGAATGGGTTACCACCGCCTGGTGGCCCATATGGTGAAAAGGGATCGTTGCGTGAGTATTGAGATACAGCAAAGGGATTGCTTTCATAGGCCCCTCCTATTGTTGATGGTGCACCACCTGGCGCACCAAATTCTACCCCAGACCACTGCCTTGCCGGGTGGTAAGGCATTTGACCGCGACCATATCCTCCCCCTGGGGGATAATCGTCCTCCATTGCATCCATGGGTGCGACGGATCTAGGTCGTCGTGACCTTTCTCTCGGTCGGGGGGCTCGCGCCCTGGGCGGCGAACCTGGTGGGGGATCAGGCACTTTCGGCACTCTGCGCGGGGGTTTGCCGCGCCCAACAGGCTGCTTTCCTGGGTTGTATGCGCGCGCACTAGCACCCGGGATGCGTGAGTGTGAAGCCGATTCAGAAGGGTCAATGTCCTCTTGACCGGGAATGAAATCGTTGAGATGGTCCCAGCTGCCGTGTGAGTCGTCCTCTACTTCGTCGTCGTCTTCCTCTTCCTCGGATTCTAGATCTTCGTCTTCGTCTTCGTCGTCGTCTTCGAAGTCGTAGTGGCCGTGGGGCGCACCGTGGCGCACTGTGTATTCAATTCGGTCCTCGTCGTCTGAGTCCGTGGTGTCCGCCGAGGAAATGTGGTTCAACGTAATCGGGTTTGGCCTATCGTCCGGTCTGTCAGCGCGTATTATAAGACGCGATTGGTGTATATAATATGAGAGTGTGGAGCAACAGAATAAAATCCAAAACTTTGTGATTGTAGACTTTACTGTGCGACTGAGACGAGATGATGCAGAAGAAGAGACAAGAGTGACTCACGTCATGAAGGCAAAATCTAGTTAGCAATTCCTTCACTCAAACCTTCTTCTCTCAGAGAATTAGGCGAGCGAGATATATCTGCCCGGTTGAAAAGTTGTTGTTGTTGTTGACACTGCGAATTTCTAACGGTCGTCCAGAATTTGGTTCGTGAACCCTTTGCTCCACCAGAGAGGGCCGCAATGTTTGTAAACAGTAAATGAGCTACCTCGCGTTCAATGAAGCGAGTATTTACCACTCCGTCGGACCTTACTCTTCTCTGCGTGCAACAGGTGCAGAAGAAGCAGTGGATATTATTAGGCGAAGGAGAGTGTTGTCGCAGCACTGCAATGGTAGGGCTGGCCCTCTGATTCGACCAACGACTCAACAAGCGACAGGTGTCAGAGAATGTGCGTTCGAAACACTCTAAAACAACTGCAACAGACTCTTGCACTCAATCTCAGGCACCGGTCAGGTCGCAATCGGTCGAGCAGCGGTGTAGATTGAAGGCTGCGAGATGGGCCTTGGAGGGGGAAAGGTTGAAAGTGGGAACGATTCAATTTAGTGGCTAATCTTCCACTTCGGGCTAGCGAGGTCCGTAAATATAAGGTTATTTTAATCAACTAATCGATAGGCGTTTGGGGCCCTGCTCTGTACGAGGGGTGTACGGTAGGGTGTCCCTTGCGTGATTGATGTTGGTGTTTCTGAAGAGCAGTCGAATTTGGGTCAGCGCGGGTAAAAATCAGTGAGATGACACGAAGGAGGGCAGCCGAACGTAATAAAAGTAATGAAGAGTCGGCTCGTCTTTGTGCAACACAACGACCATGCAGCCGAGATGGATCGCAACAAGTAGGAAGCCAAAAACGCCACCAACCGAGCCAACACTTTGTGCTTCATAAACTGCAAACTAATCACATGGCAACCTCAGAACTAAAAGAAGCTATACACTTACGAATTGATGTTTTCGGATTTCTCGTTGCAGTAGTAACTCGATTTAGATTGATGTTGGGTAGGAATGGTGGGTCGTCACGTTTTTCACCGGTTTCCACGCCAACTGTAAGAATGCCGCGGTGGTTGTGCACCCTGCTCTTTACGGATGTACTTCTTTCGGATTGGTCTTCTGTATCTTCGTCTTTTCGAAAGGTTTAACAAGTAAGTCTGCTGGGACATCTGACCGTGTGGCTAGCTGTGTGGTGTGAAAAGCTTTTTAGTGCGTCTTGCTAGAGGAAGTTGTACAAGTACACCACGAGAAAGCAGGAAAATTAAAGTGAAGGGAGTCGACGTAACTCGAGGTTGTTGTCTTCGTTTTGCTGCGTTACTCTATCTTCTAGTTTTATTATTCTTTTTGCTTCTACTCTTCCTACCTATTCCAATTCAACCCAATTCCTTTAATTTCGCTCTGCGTGTGCTAGTTCACCGACAGATACAGTCATATACCATCTCAGACCTACATAACATCCAGGTCCACTGATATGCCAGCACTAGTTGAAATCACGTTGGCTGGTCTCCGTTGGGCGCGCAGACGTGCCCCTCTCGGCCTGCCACGTCTGCTCATTCATCTATTCCTGCTGCAGGGCACCAATCTGGCCACTTCACAAACCACACAGAAACTCAACTCAAATCTGAAAAACTCTTCTTTTCTATTTCTGTTCATTCCTCATTTCCTCAAATATCCCTCGGATCCAATGTTATCGTTCTGCGGCTCTCGGCTAGCATCCCAGCTCCCGCACTTGCTTGCTGCCCACGTTAGCTCTTGTCATCAGTGCCCAACCCCTCTCGTTGGCAGGCCCAACTTACTGGGCCATTCCTGGATGGATTCGATTGGACTCCTGGGATGGTGTAGACAACTCACGTCATTGCACTTAAAATATGCACATGAAGGAATTAAGAACCCCGTCAATCTTCTTGTCATACTTGTACGTCATGTGATCATGATTGCGACCACTTTTTAAAGCGAATCAGCATATCATAGGAGGACCTTACGCTCTTAGGTTTTTCCAAAAGCAGTATTGGTCTGTCCAGAAGCCCGAAATCCGGGAACCATTTTAAGTATATCGAATTTCTTCAAGTATACTGACAGCTTCTAGTATGGACCCAGGGTATATTTACCTGGGTTGGATGGCACGGATGGATACACTTTATACTCTCAATGCGGCGACCCAATTTCAACACTTCTTAGGCCCTCGGATTCTGACTGATTTCTAGGAATCGAAGAGACCAGAGCTGTATGCAGTGTGTTCAAACACTGATGGTTCTCAATGAGCGAATTATAAGAGCTACGAAACCATCATATTTGAACTGTGACTAAATATCTGAAGGTCACTTAATTGAAGCTGTTAACACTGCAATCTGTATAGCTGCTTTCCTTCGGTTCTTCAAAGTTCAAGGACCTCTAGCATTTTCCGCGCATATTCCACTCCTCAATTCCCTATTCTCGCATTCCCCAATATCATCCAGCGCATTGAAAGTAAGCTCCCCATATAGCTGGCCATCAGTGGATGTTGGCCAATCCAATGGTACACTCCCGCAAGCTCTATTGTGTAAAGAGAATTAACAAGGCTGTACCCTATTTTACATACATGCAACTCGTATAGGGGAATTTGGTCACTTCCTCTCAACGTGCGTTATGCACTATAGTATCGGCTCATCTTTTGAGATCTTTGCCCGACACTCCTGTCTCTGCGAGGGCGATTTCCGTGTTATGATTGTGGGGTTTGATGAAGGCACATAGTGTTGTTACTGGTAGGGAGTTTTGCCATGCGCAGGGGCAGGTGCAGGCTATGGGTTGTGAATCCTAGAAATACTACATCATTTAGTAAGAGTATAGGGTGTGGCGAACTAAAACAGGACAAAATCGGGTCTTTAGAAGGCAGTCAAACCACTGCGGCTATCAGGCTCAACTTCTTCCATCCACAACCCTTCATAGTTTTCATATTTCTCAACATCCGAACCACTTATCCAAAATCGTCGCAAGGAAGAGATAGGTGTTCCACTTACTTCATCATCATACAAGAGATTGATGTAACCTAGAATTTCACCACCAGCAGTAGGCATCTTCTTGCGCCAATCCATACTTTAGCAGTCTGGAAATTCATGCGCATCAGTTAACATGCCTATGCACACGTCTGCATCTTTGTAGTTGATGTCTTTGGCTTCTCGTTTCATGAGACCTGCAGGAGCATCGACGATGGAAGTGTTGTTGATTGTAGGAGTCTCGACCGGTGCAGCGAGGACATTGAAGAATGGCACTGCTGCTGCAGCGAAAGTGAGAAACTGGGTGAGCTGCGTTTTCGGGTTTGTCTTAGTGGACTTGAAGAGTGTGAGTTTTGAATTGGGCAGTGTCTGGCTATGAAGATGTGGAAGAATTAGGATTGTGCTATACTGATACGCTAGGAAGCTGTCCTCCTTGTAGGTTTACCAAGCTAGAGATTTCAGTATAGTCAGAGCGCAGTCCCACAAAATGTATTCTTACAGTTTCGCGGTGATATGCTCAAATGAGCTACTTTTTGTTCGGTGACCGCAAACCCAAGGAAATACTTCTCAATTACTCCTTGTCCTAAAGCTAGAAATAGTTGCCATATATGCTATTGGCAATCGCACAAAAAATGAATGTCAAGCACTTTTGGAGCTGTAGCAATAATTGCAAGATAAGCGTTATTGTTGACGCGAACTTCCAAGGTTCAAACCTTGCATTCGTATTGAGCGAACGAAGAGTAGGAGGGGCCGACTAAGAGGGTACTGCTGTATTTGCACTGTAATCTGCTGCTGATAATCGCGGTGATGACCTTTTTATTCGGCGGAAGTGGAGTTCGTTGACAACAAGGCTGATGAGGCTGACAGCAGATCACTAATGAGTGTTCAAAGGCATCCAGTTTTGGTCGCTTAGACCATCAGAATTGGGATACAATTGAACAGTTGGAAAACAACGGCAACGCTCGGAGACGACTATCAAAACTCGCTGGCCCCCTTTCTTCGCTGATTCTACTTTCTCTGCTTCGTGTTTGCATACTTAACTGCATCCCATTGCTCAAAGCAGGATCCTCGGCCATTTTATGGTCCACAATAGGTAGTTCTATTTGATCTAATACTGCTTATCTCCCCTCTCGACTTTTATTTCACAACATCAGACTGCCGAATAACAGTTATGCTTTGTCTACGTTCAAGAGGGCTATGACAAATGCGGGAATTTGGTGGCGTTCGCTGATGATGATTATGATGACCCTTTATAAGAATTATAGGGGTTTGAAATTTGCGATTTAGGATCTAATACTGTTGAAGGATGGGCATTTAATGGATCCGCGGGTGGATCAACCTAATGTTTGATATCTCCCATTCGGAATAGTAGAGCACGTGTGAGCATATTACATACCTGGGCGTGACTCCATTGGTAATTGGACGTACCGTCATTTTCACTGCGGCTGAGAGGCTGCCTTTAGGGAAGACATCTGTGCAATCTGTCTTTGCCTCAACATATTTTGACTTATTATTACTCTATGTAAACAGCTATCAACAATTGCTATTGCTCGAGTAAGGGGCCACTAACAAAACGACGATGTCTGGAGTCGAGTTAGTAGGTGCGTTGATCGCCACTACGGAAATTTCGCTTGAAGTTCTCGATATTATCGCACATGCTAGTTTACACAGCATTCAATTGACTAAGCTTTGCGGCCTATCTGGACTGGTCTTATCTATTTTCGGCAGTCGGATGACCTGGTGTCTTGAAGCGCATGTCTTAGGGACAGGTAAAGACGAAGATGCGCTCGCTTTTAAAAGTTCACTTCTGGAACATTGCAACACAATATCGGTGGCGGTTGGTCCAACAAAAACTTTGTATGCTCAAATTCGCGGCTAATTTTATACAGGCTGCTATAGTAGCTCAAATCGCCGTTACTGCCTTAACCCTAACCAGTCTTAGCAAGACTCACTGGATTGCACGTGGATTTTTGGCTTTCAGCCTGGTTTCTGCTCTGATGGCTGTGTACTATGCTTCTACCCAGCATCGCGTGTTTGCACATATGTTCAATCCACGCCAGATCCGGATATGGATTCGAGGCGGTAAATCTGAGAACAACGAAAAATCCAGGATTGTCCCCTCCCTTAGCGCAATCCTGATGAAGATTGCGAAACAAAGAAAAGGCAGAGGTAGTTCTACCTACTCAGCGACACAACGTGAAAGTTTCGTGCTGGCCAACATGTCCCCATAGGTCCCTAAGTCGGACTGTATTGACGCGTGGGAAGGATCTGCCGACTTCTAGTCCTTTACCAGGTCCATGCGATGCCGATGATTTGGTACTGGAAGGAATACCAGATACCGAATTGAAAGCCTGTCTTCGCCATTTTTGTTTTACACCGAGTGTTTTCGCAGTTATAACTATCCCTGCTCCACAGGCGCTCCTTACCAGCTCGCTCTACTCGCTCTTTATTGCTCTTGGCATATACTCCGGCTTTAGGTGGACACGGAATCTCGAACTTGATGCGGGTACTCATGATAGCAGGAACGTTTTTGTTATGTACATCGTCGGTCTGGGTGTTTGCTTGGCTGTATACACGCTTTCGCAGATTATTCAAGCAGAGGATAAACGATCGGAAATTGCTATTCTGGACGATTATGTCAAAGATTATGTGGTAGATCATCATATCGATACTGCTTCGAGGTGGGGTGTTACTTATCATGTTGACGAGAATGGTATCCATTTCACTTCCTTGGCTGATGCCGGTGGTACGCCGTAGTAAGATGTACCATGTTGGAAGCATAGATGGAGATTACTCGTTATGTTAATTATTCGTACACGTGAACGTTTTGCAAGCTTTTGGCTTTTATTTCCTGTTTAGGAGCATATCAGCATATCTATACTTTTGTAAATTTCTACATATTCTACCTCACGAACAGTACTTGGGATTCGGATGTCCAGGCGCAAGAGGATGGGCCATATCGCTCGATTGCCTGGAATCTCGTGAAATCTTTGTATTACACCTTGGGATAGAGGCTACTTCCAAGACTCATCGTTTGCGTGCGCATTAGCTTTGCTGTTGAACTGTATATCGAGGATACAGTGAGAGCTATCTGCCTCTTGAGTACTCGTCTAAAGGCGTTCGGTTTGCGGTTTCTATTTAGGTAATTTGAATTTTCTTCTGAAATGACTTCTTAGTTACTGAGCAGAAGAGACTAGATTAGTTGTGTACCGCCATCCAAGATGGTCCTTTTCGGAGAAAGATGTGGGAACGGGTTGCGTAAACTTGGCCTGGAATGCCTCCGCCTCTGCTAGTCGTCTTGCTTTCGCCTCTACTGTTGTAAACGATGCTCCTTCCACGGGCGGGCCAAAGGAGGAGGAGTCGGTGTCCAGGCCATGCGAGAAATCAGAGCCTTTCTTAACCGTATCGTCAGGGTCTTCGGCTGTAGAGCTGTGGTTGAAACGGAATATTGCAGCGACTGGAAAGAAAGAAAGAAAGAGAAGAAGCTGGAAAAACATTAAATGGGACCTGGCAAAGCAAATTGTCAAAGAAATTAGGAAATCATCAAAGATAAAGACTAAACATACTCATAACACTAATAACCACACACACACACACACGCCGAAATATATCATACACTTCCCCACCTCCCCTCGTCACACCACCCTAACGAAAAGGCGCCTCATCCTGCATATTCAACAACTCCTGCCTCTTCCCCAGCAAATTCCAAACCCTCATCTCATCACTCTCCTCAACCTTAACCTTACTCCTCCCCTTCTCCACCATCGTCCAAACCCTACCCTCAAACCTCGCCACCACACCACCCCCCAACCCGTCCACATCCAAAAAATTCTTCTTATCAGGCGCGATGTCTTTATTGTAGATTTCGTCGGAGAAGCCCGCTTCGAATGTGCCGAGGGAGGTGAATTCGTATATGGCGATGCCATCGAATTTTACGGGTTGGATTAGCTCGGTTGTGGTTATTGGTTCGGAGGGGGAGTGGATGCCTATGTTGTTTGGGATTATGGTGCCGTGGGTGTGGATCTAGGAAGGTGAAGGGTGTTAGCCAATGTATTTCGTTGTCTTTTGATCTTTTCTTATGTAGAGAAGAATTTGAAGGGGACGGAGCAGTTTTGGACATACTTGTTGATAATTAACCACACCATGCTTCTCCGCCCACGGTCCAACCTTTCGCGCATGAACAGTACTCCAATGTTTGTAGAACTCCTCGCGGGACATTCCAGGCTTCCTCCTCAAGTACATGAGGACCTCGATGTGATCACCTGCGGCTGTAGATGGTTTCCTTGAGTGTGGCATTATTTAATGGCGCTTGATCTTCTCCTTAGGGTTGATACGATTAAAGCAATGATGAGATATATTCAGCTCTATCCTTGAAATCGATTCGATGTATGATCGTTCAGATTTCGTTACTGCGATCCTGTTGTTGATATACCAAAGTCAATATATAGATAATGCCACGCTTTTATAACCACTTTCAACAACTGCGCCAGGCAGCGCCCAGCACCGTCGTCATAACCTTTTTCAATCCACTCCAGTTAATCGTTCGTATCGATAAAGTACCGAGCCTGTCGTCGTCGACCCTGAAAGTGATTCAAGTACTATATAACCCTTCGCTATTATATTAAACTCACCTTGGCGTTCGTCACTCACTTCTTCGTAAATAGGGGATCGGCATGTCGGGATTTCACATTTGGAGAAGAGGCGAGAGTCATTCCGCGCCCAGTACTGCCTCTTATCTGCCTATAGGAAAATGCTGGGGGCTGTGATTATATTGTTGTAGTTCGAACTTAGCCAGTCGATTGTGCATAGGCTAGAATTCCAGCAATAGCCTGAATGGCTTTCAGAACTGTCTTGTGAGTGAACTACTCGATGATGAGTGTTTATGAATTGAGTATGTGGGCGCTTCTAGAATATTTTTGGTTTGTTTGTACAATATCTTGGGATGGGATATGTACTTGCTGCTTTATCTGGGTAACTTTTCGAGCTGGCCCTCAACTTAGAACCACTTCTTCCCCTTCTAGAGACCATACCACCCTGTCTTTGCTTTTTTTTTACAAGTACTTATTCTCCCTCAACCACCCCTCCACATCCCCCCTATCCCTCCCAATCCACTGCCCCTTAGCCTTAATACTATCCAAACTCTGCGCCAAACTCTGATTAAACCCCTTCGTACTCTTCTCCCTGAAGAAAGCCTCAACCTCCCCAATCTGTTTCTCGCTCGTAAAACTAGACGTGCAAATCGTGACAACAGAGCCTAACATGGTCAACCCAGGTGGTAATTTCTTCTCGAGAGCGTCCCAGTTTTCGGTCATCCATTTCCAGAGGGCGGTTATGCCTTCTTTGTGGGTGCGAAGACCGCCGAGGGGGAGGTAGATGTCTTGGCCCTTGACTTCGTCGCTGAGGGGAAGGGAGAGGGTGCGTTGGATTAGTTTGGGGTCGCGGGCGCGGCCGATGGCCCGGAGGGCGGTGTTGCGCTCGTCGGCGGTGGTGGCGGTGCGGTATTCGTTGAGGATGGCGTCGTACTAGATTCACCGTTAGAGAGTGCTTACCCATGGAGTGTGAGTGCCAGACTGACCTCAGCTTCGCCGCCATAGCTCAAGGCGACGGCATACACGCTGCTCCTAATGTTCGGATGGATGGCAGACTTATCTCCATCCTTCCACTTGTTGAACATGTCGAACGCGGCGGCTTTGGCTTTCTCGTCATTGCACAAAGCAGCACTGCCAAAAAGTAGAGACTTGAACTGCTGCTCAATATGTCCGTCCTTATCACTGAACTCCCAGCCTAGTTCATGGGACTTCTTGCCCACGAGGTCGAGCTGGAATTTCTTGAGCGCATCTTTGGTGGCTTGATCTTCAAAGACCCAGGCTGCACGTAGAGATCCAATTCGTCCGAGCAGTTCACTCCACACCACATATTCAGGCTCGGAGGTGAATCCTCGGAGGAGGGAAAGAATCCCAGAGGTCTTCTGGAAACCAGATGCAGCAAGAGCGCCAGCGTCAGCAATCATGCCTGCACGGTCTTCTACGCTAAGTAAACCCTTCTTTGCGGCTTCTCCAAGTTTCGATAATCGCTCCGGTGTGTAGGATGTGCGGTAAATGCCAGAGTGATCGGCATTCAGCTTGAAGAAGTCCAGGTCCTTGACCTTGAAGTCTTCTTCGCGGCTTGCGAGGGTCAGTTCCTTGTTGATACCGTCGGCAGTGCGTAATTCGAGGAAGACTGGGTACAGAGTCTTGTCCTCTTCTGGCTTCACATCTGCTGTTCGCAGGAAACGGTTCTGTTTGACATGAATGGAGCCAGCCTTCGAGTCTTCTGTAACTGTGACGACCGGGTATCCGACATTCTTGGTCCAGATATCCATGACTTTCGAGACGTCCTTGCCGCTGGCATCGCTGAGAGCAGCCCACAAATCACCAGTTTGAGTGTTGCCAAAAGCGTGCTTCTTGAGATAGCGTCTGATGCCTTCCATAAAAGTCTCTTCACCCAGGTATTTGGAAATCATACGAAGGACACAAGAACCCTTAGAGTAAGAGATGGCATCAAAGATCTGGTTGATTTCATCGGCACGCTTGACGGGTACTTCAATGGGGTGACTGCTGCGTAGTGAATCGAGAGACAGAGCGCTCTGCAGGTTATCTGTGACGTAACCTTCCCATACTTTCCATTCTGGATAGAAGACATTACAGGAGTACCACGACATCCACGTGGCGAAGCCTTCGTTCAGCCAAAGACCATCCCAGAAATCCATGGTTACGAGATTGCCAAACCATTGGTGGGCCAATTCGTGCTGCACGACTTCAGCCACACGCTCTTTGGTGGAGGCACCGCTAGTCTTTTCGTCAAATAGCAGATCAACCACGCGATAGGTAATCAATCCCCAATTCTCCATGGCGCCTGCAGAGAAATCTGGGATGGCAACCATATCCATCTTGGGGAGTGGGAAAGGGCTGGCGAACGTCTTTTCATAGAATTCAAGTGTCTTTGCAGCCAGTTCCAGGGAGAAACGACCATGCTCAATGTCTTTGTCTGGAGTAGCGAATACTCGCACAGGAACGCGGAAGTTGTTCGTCTCAATCACCTTCAGCTCAGCAACGATGAATGCTAATAGATAAGAAGACATCAACGGCGTCTCCCGGAAAGTAACTGCCTTCTTCTTGCCAGCGTATTTGGAGTCCACCTCATCCTCAGAGACAGCATCCATGTTGCTTAGACATGTCAACTTTTTGTCCGCGATCAAGGTGATTGTGAACTTGGCTTTCAAAGCAGGCTCGTCAAAGCATGGGAATGCTCGGCGTGCATCTGTTGGCTCCATCTGCGTAGTGGCCATGAATTTGTCCTTCCCATCCGCGTCTTTGTAGGATGATCGGTAGAATCCTGCCATGTTATCATTGAGAGTGCCATCGAACTCCTGGGTCAATTGCACCTTGGTGCCTGCTCTGAGTGTGTCTTTAAAGGAAATCTTGGTGGTCTGGGTATCTTTGTTGTACGCTAAATCAGGGCTCGAAGATATGACGGTTTCGCCACTGGATATTTTCGTGGAGTGGATTTTGAGGTCGAGAGTGTTTAGTGATATGGAGGATGTCTCTTCGACAACATCGAGGCTGTAATAGTATTAGTAATGTTCCAAGAATAAAATATGACATGTCTCATACTCAATGACTACTTTGCCAGTGTACTCAAAAGTCTCCAAATTTGGCTCCAGGGTCAGGTGGTAATGTATTGGCTTAACATTTGTGGGGAGTATCTCACGTCCTAATTGTGCAGTTGTGTAAGCTTAACTGCTCTGCTAGAGAGAAAAGAGTATGATTGCCATCAGGTTAGTTTTGCCTCTCCCGGATGTAGAATCCTGTGCCTTGAGCAACATCGTCGAACTGAAGGCCCAAAACACAGGTCGTACACCATGACAGTACAAGTACAATCGCCAGTATCCTGGTATATCCTCTTGACCACTGACCTTGGGTAATATCTACAGAAGATGATGCGTCCGCCGCATCTGCGCCAAAGTGTTTACACATATTATTACGCTGGTAACTGCAATTCCGTACAGATACGTGAAGTCTAGGATTATCTGGCTTTTGTTTATACTGCTGTCGAATTGTCAATGTGGGGGAAAGTGTAATAGGCTGCAGCAGTTGTCGATGGTGGGGTGCAGTAGCAGCAGTGTTGAAACTGCGGATTCGGAGCGTTTGCGCCGTCGGAGATGGAATCAGTCTATCGTTTCGCAATTGATGAGACGAGAAGGAATTTTGGCAGCGCGAGGCATTTGCAATCAAGGCTCGAGGGCCTTTTATATGCATTAATGAATGGAGAAGGAGCGAATGTGTGATGATAAGGTTTGTTAGAGCATAATGCACCTTCCACACCAAGGAGTTCGCTCGGCGTTACTCTTTTGGGAATGTTCGCCTTGTTGGCCTTGCGCCTTGGGCGACAAGGCACTCTTCTCTACATCACCACATTAGACCCCACTACAAATTCAGACACTCCAGACTCTTCTATCTTTTATTCCTTCAATCATGCCTCGACGCCCTATTGCGCGGAATAGCTTATGCTACCACCAATTATCTCAGGAGCAATCATTAATACAGGGATTGCTACCACCAGTTCTGCTCTGCAAAGCACTCCGCAATATTAACAACATAGCGAGATCTTCTAGCCGCATCGTAATTGAGGTAACATAAGAGTCACCCTCTTGAAGTTTGGTAGACAAGTGTTCTCCTCTTGACTGATAGTCTGATCGTCCTCCAAACCCCATTCAATTCGACTCCTAATGCAAAGGCATGTCGTTTCATTGAAGCCTTGTTCATAGCACACAAGTCTCACATGCAGATGATCGGTGCTGAAAAAGTGAGGGGAACATGCCAAGCGTCACCGAATATGACGATCCAAGTCTTCTATGCTAGATCCAGCAATGGCTTGAACGCAGCTGGGGATGTTCCAAATTTGCGAGCCACGCTCGGGAATTTGAACCGCAACCTCGTGGGATATTAAACTCATCAACGCTTCGCAGCCGGAAGCCAGACAGTCAACTCTTAGGGTTTTGCGAGCAGGAGAACGTGTTCATGGTATGAACGTATTTGTTTCAACCATGTTGTTAGACGAGCTTTTGAAGCACTGTTTTCCGGAGAGTATTGAACATAATTCTTTTCCTCATCGATAGCCTTGCTGTGAAAACCTTGCCTTGTTCTGGATTGCCAATGATGGCAAAGGGCTTCGAGGAGACAGAGAACTACAAGCTAGGTGAAATTGCACACGCCCCAGCTCTTGTAAGACCAGGTCTGAAGCGTCATATCAGGTCAAACAAGAGTCCTCATACCTAAATTAATACAGTAAGCACAGCAACGTCTACGATATGTGATGGGTAAAGTGTGCTAGCGGCTACGATATTGACGTGTCGAGCCGAATTTATGCTGTAGCATAGTACTTGAGATAGCGAGCTTCATGCAGGAAGTACAAGAAGCAACCTGAAATGATAGAAAATGGTGTTTGTTGTTGTTCGAATCATGCTTACGCTCGATCTTAACACGGGTTATTTCCGCGTCTGGTGTGGCTTGAGGGGTGACGCAGGGCCAGGATACAATTCGATGGCCTCAACATTTTATACAGCCACAATTGCGACAACTCCACTCACAAAACGAAACCAATCAACCACTATTCAACTCACCTAAAATTCCTTGAGATGGATAATATATACGTCACCATGCTTTCCAACCTTCAATACGCCTAGGAAGCGCAAACACCTCAAGATCCTTTATACATAATGCCCAACGAGCACCTCAGACCTCATCCCGCAGAAGATTCCCCTCCAAGCTCTGCAGAATCGCATGGGAGATATGGATCTAGAATACGGCTTGCCTCCCGGTCACCTCACCCATATCTCAGAAGAGGGAACCATAAGACCTTCAGCAAGGAGGCCGCGACACCACCTCCAGGAACCCCCAACCATGAAGCTTTTACAACAGGAAAGGAGACAGAGGAAGGGGTGGAGGGAAGAGACTTCAGAAAGCCCAAAAGCTCTTCACAATTGATATTCAGTCCGAGCGAAAGTGGGACGGAAGCCGATGATGAAGGATATAGCTACATTAAAGCACTTCCTGCACCGCCTCTAAAACCGCGAAAAGGCCTTCGAGACTCAAGAGGAGCGGGAGTCAATGGGATATTCTCACCTCCTCTCACTCCCTCAGTAATAGAGGAAGACTCTCATCGATTTACTATGGACTCTACCTCTTCATCCAAAAAGTCTGATAAAATACGGAGCTCAACAGACGAAGAAATAAGAATAGCTCGCGCGAAGTTTTTGAAAAGGAGACGGGCAGAACTGATACGGCGAGCATCGGAAGTCGCTCTGCTAGCTGTGCTGGGAGTGCTCACAATTCGTGAAAAGCACGTATGGGAAGCGTTACGAGAATGGCATAGAGGTATGAGCTCCACGAATTATTACTCTTATACTCCGATACTCAGTTACGCTTTAGCAGAGCTTCTTGCTCATATTTTGATCGTCACACTATTATTTCTGCTCTATCCCGTCCGCTTAATAGCGTACGCGTGGAAACGTACAGCTCCGAGGATACAATTCTGGAGATCGATACGAGTACCCGCAACATTCGACCCAGCTCCTCTTCTATACCCTGTATTTCTACCCGTTCTGGTTGCTTTGTCTCTTTTGGCAACTTTTCCAAAAGTCACGCTCCCAAATATTGTTCTTGGCCTTTCTGCGTTTCCTCCTCAACTAATACCCGGAATGTGCAACAGCACCTATTGCACCACTCATTGGTTCATCTCCCTAATTCCTCTTATCGTGTCTGAGCACACGGATATACCATCCAAGGTTAGAGCAGCAAAACCCTATATGCTCAAATCTCCTCCTCCAGAGGGACCACAACCAGAGATCATCGCATGCCTATTTGCATTGCACCAGTCTCTATTACCTATACTACATCACCTTACAACTACGAGTCTTCTCCCAGCGGAGCTTCACCTCCTTTCCATTTCTTTAATTAATGTATTACTATTTTCTGAGGCGCCGCAAGCCATTATCCTCTCATGTATTCTTTGGGTGGGAGGCTTAGGTCTCATTGTCCTCACTGCGCCCGTCCTTCGTTGGGCTGTTGCTTTGGCTCGAGTTCCTCGGTGGCGCATGCGACGTGCGGGACGAGTCATCCAAGCGAGACAGTCATTCATCTCGAGTCTCAATCAGGCTCTGACACGAAGTCGTTCTTTATCGCAGCGAGCCGTCCAAAGCGATGGCGACGATGATGAAGAAGACGACCATGCTGAAGTTGAAAAGCCATCTCTCAGTCTTGAGACACTGAAAGAAGAGCTTATGGGCTCGCTTAAGCCAAATTTCTTCCCGTCGACAAATCCGGAGACAATGTCTGCAGTTGACTCAACTCCGAAGACTTCATTCTCCAAAGCGAACAACGTAGCAACAAATACACGACGCCGCCGATACACCCTACCAACAGTTCCAGCAACAAACACAGCCTCACGAGATGCACCCAAACAACGTACCAGCCGCTCACGCCCTTCACTGGGTCAAGCATTTCTGTCATTTACACCCCGCCAAGCCAACCTCAGAAAATGGGTCTATGCAATCTACGTGTACATTGTCATGGCTCTCCTCATCTTCGGTCCCATCCGATCGCTCATATTGCGCTATGCACTAAATGGCCACGAACCATTTGGCTGGGCAATCGGATATCTCTTCGGTAATATCCGCGATGTACGCTTCCAAATCGTGAATTGGAATCTCGAAAATTGGATACCATTTCCTAGCTTAGACAAGGATGCAGATGTTCTTTCCGTTCACTCCTACCGCGGCCGTGCCGAGACATGGAGACTTGCGGTCTACGGAGAAGCGAATACTCGACTTGGAATTGCGGCGTATTGCCTCGTCGTCCTCGCTGTTGGCATGACCATTGTATTACGATTAAGTGCCGTAGTCGAAGTTGACACGCGAAGAAAAGTCTTCCACGGAATGATGGTAGCAATGCTTCTACCAACAACCTTCATCGATCCCACATTCATAGCCCTAGCCCTAGGACTCATCCTCTCCATATTCCTAATCCTGGACTTACTCCGCGCATCACAACTCCCTCCCCTCTCCAAACCATTAGCTTATTTCCTCACACCATATGTCGACGGAAGAGACCTCCGCGGTCCTGTTGTAGTCTCCCACATTTTCCTCCTTATAGGCTGCGCAGTACCCCTTTGGCTATCCCTAGCAGGTATGCCAACCTCCGGCAACGAACCATGGGCGAATTGGGAAATCCCCACAAGAGACGTATCCATGATTTCGGGGGTCGTATGCGTTGGTATGGGTGACGCGGCAGCATCCCTCATAGGTCGTCGCTACGGCCGCAGAAAATGGCCGTGGTCGGGCGGGAAATCTTTGGAGGGGTCTGCTGCTTTCGCGATTGCTGTTACTGTTGGTTTGACTGCTGGTAAAATATGGTTGTGGTTGGGCGAGTGGGAGGAAAGTGATGGGAAGAGTTGTAGCTTGGTGGGGACGGTGG
Organism: Tothia fuscella; assembly: GCA_010583015.1. Lineage (NCBI taxonomy): Eukaryota > Fungi > Ascomycota > Dothideomycetes > Venturiales > Cylindrosympodiaceae > Tothia > Tothia fuscella. Next base: position 226,469 of record MU007014.1, read on the forward strand.
TGAAGGCTGCGGTGAGTGGGTGTGCGGCTAGTTTTATGGAGGCGGTGCTTACGGGGGGAAATGATAATGTCGTTGTGCCTGTTGCTCTGTGGGTTGTTGTTAGGGCGGTTAGTGTCTAGCATAATGTGTTTGTGATATTAGCACTTGGGTGTTGTCATATATGCATAGCGTTGGGCGTTTTGGAGTACTCACTTATGTTTTTTTTGAAAGTCGGATAGATTCCGGGAGATAAAACATGTTTGACATTGCCTAAAATTATACTTAAATAGGATTGAGTATACTATACTTACCTACAGTTATAAATAAATATACTACGTAAGCCCGGGAGTCGTTAGTATACTGATTTAATTCTAACATAACTAGGTAGTGTCTTATACCTCAGAATCTCCAACATTGCCCCTGTCCGGCTTTCAATGGTCTTATAGACCTATTATTTTGGGGATATTCGTATGGGAGACCGAATAATTCCTCCCTGGATATGAATCAAAACTTCTCTTTTCCGACGATTCGATTATTCTTGCTTCCACCTTAATGACCAACCATACAGACAAACACCCTCCCTTCCCCAACAACCCACACCCATAACTCGCACATTCCTTCCCCTCAAATCTTTCTTCAATATCAGCATAATCCTTAAAAACTAGAATATGTGTTCCGATTTCCTCAACCCTCTCGTGCTTCTCGTTAAGAATCATGAAATAGGCTGTATCTGAGATTATCGGAAGCAGAGAGTGGTGGAGAGAAAAACTGACGGGGGAAGCAAGAACAAATATAGTTCTGGAGCTCTCGGTAATACGATGTCTCATCAGTACTTATGTGAGTTAGGAAAGTAGAGGCATGAAAAAGAAAGTGGGATTATGGAAAGGAGGCAGTTAAGCTGTGGGTAGAAGTAAAAACATTGCATAAGACAAGCGTTTTGGCAGAAATGAAGTAGTACTTTTTTCAGAATCTCTCTAGGAGCATAGAATATTGGACGGATTTCATTGTCGAACTTTGTTAGGTATTCGATACTTTATAAGATGTAGTCCGATCCGTGCTCCGTTTTCACAATTTTTTTTACTGAGTTTCTTTGATGTGTACTCGTAATTTGAACTTTACTTCGTGCGCACTCTGCTCTAATCTGTACTACTAAGGGTATCTAGTAGGGAGAAAACACAATCAAGCCTGTGATCAATGTTGGGGAAATATCTCGTCAGCACGAAGTGATGCCGTCATCGATTCACGTATACCTTTAACACTCGTGTTACCTATCATACGTGAGCCTCAAATTCCATACTTAAACGGATAGTTTTAAGTACAAGTGTACTTACCCGAACTTAGCTTGTAAGATGGAGATAAGTTCTATGTGGCGAAAATGAACCTAGGTTGATTCGATGAATGATTGAAGATCGTATCGTTCTGCTGAATTTCAGAGGTCCAATGATAGGTATTGTGCCTTGGGTAACCAGTCGATCCAACCTATCTTGGACAAAACATGCGCACCGATATCTTGGATCATATCTCCAAATTTGGGCCTTCCCCCCTTGAGTGCACTAATTCTGGCTTATTCCACTCATTTAAGTCTCCTATCTCCGTGTTCCCTCCCCCTATTCTCAACAGGGCCAAGACCACGTTCAATCAACTCGCGGGTAATACTCGCATACCCCCTCGAAACAACCCACGAATAAGCTTCCTCGCAGCCATCAGAATCCACTCTCCAATCCAAACCCTCAACATCAAGTAGCAAACGAAGCATATCCAATTGTCCACACTTCACCGCAGCCATCAAAAAACAAGTTTCGCTGCAAGTGGTGCCATAGTCAAGTTCAACACCATGCTCAAGGAGGAGTTGCGCTATTTTATACCATCCTCGTTTCATAGCTGTAAGTAGTGCACACTGGAGATAATACGGAGAAGGATATGGATCTCTTTCTGCCCATCTGAGTAATACGCGAACAACTCCTTCATGTCCCTGAGACGCCGCTGCATCCAAAGCTCCTCCGAACAGCGGGGAGATCTTTGGTCGAGCGCAAAGGTCCGCGTTATCGTGGAGAGCCTCCTCGACTACATGCTGTTGGCCATGGAGACTTGCTTGGAAGAGAATGGCATCGTATATGCGCATGTATTGATAACCACTAGTTCTTGCAGTAAGGGCATCGATGTCGATGACCTTGTAGTGCGTTAGACCCCATTGCAAGAGGAAGTGTATGAGAGGCAACTGTCCCCCTGCAGCGGCGCATTCGATCGTATCGAGGAAGACACCTGAAAAGAGCTCTTTCTGGTTGGATATTGCGCTGAGAAGCAGCTCGAGCATAGCTTGATTTCCATGTTGAGCAGCATGTCCTAGGCAATTCATCGAGATCAGAGATGCAGAGCCGCCCCTTTCGAGGAGCAGAGAAACCAGCTGCAAGTCGTTACGCTCAACGGCTCGGAAAATCGAGCTATGGAAGTGCGTCCAATGATCTTTAACCCCATCGTTGAGCATGCTTTCGACCTGCAAATTCAATCCGAAGTGAGTTGCTACAGCCATGATATTTTGCTTGGGACTGCCTGTCCAGCAGCCAGAGGGGCTTGGAGGACCCGAAACGGTACGCAAGGTTCTGTTCACGGTTGGGTGGATATCACCGGGCCATCCAGATACCATGAGTTGACAGAGAGTACGTATGTACTCGAGCCTACGCTCTTCATCTTGGGGCCACTGTTCAAGGACATATTTAACGGCGTGGAGGATGACATTAATAGCAGGGTAACTGGAGCTGGATTCGGATTTCCGCGCAATCGTTACAAGATACTTGGTCAAGATGGATGGCTCGACAGGTCGATCCGCGAAAGCGGGAGTGCTAAGGATCTTTGAGGTGCAGAGTGCTCGGATTAACTCAACGTCAAATAGTCCTGATTCTGGCATTAGCAAGGTATGGTAAGACGCTGTGAGTGTGATAGCTTTTACTTACTGCAAACCATTCTAGCGTGCATTGCCTGTTGCACACTAGTAAGAATGATCTCACCGAAAACACTTCGGAGAATTTCGGCTGGACATTCAAGGATATGCATCTTGGACACAGTACAATGGCGCAGTTTGGCCTCAAGGTTTCCTCTTTTGGGGTGTCAAGAAGCCAGCGAGATAATAGCACGGGAGACTAGAGTTGAGGAAGAATCAGCGATTACAAATTGTGGCATCATGAATTTATTTGTGGTTGGCGGCTTCAGGAAGTAAGGGGCTGTTAATACTTGTCACGTGGACATGCTCAGTGCCAAATGTGGAAATCTTTATGAACGTCCTAAAGTCGATTCAGTATACTGACAGACTCCTAAAAGGGAAGGTTCAGCCAGCGCCAGGAGCCGCGGGTATGCTTATCTCAAATAAGGATGTTTAAAAAGTGTTCCATAGCCTAAATTCCTGGAATAGGCTATGTTTCTTGTAGAGAAGCATGAGAAACCATCATCAACAAGTACCAACTCAGGTGATAAACCTCAAGAGGGAGTCGCAGGTCCGGCGCGTGCGGTATCTTGGTTCGGACGCGTGACTCCAGCATAAGAGGCTCTCTGCAAGTGTCAAGTCAGTGGCCCGCGACAGGGCGGTCAGGAGGGGAGTGGCGGGTAGTCGCCGGTGACGGGTTTAAATCAAGCAACGCCCACCCAATGTATTACAAGTGATGTATTCTTGATGGACGAAAGATGAGATGTCATTGAATGTGCCTCTTGAAATGTGACTCGTATGTAGAGAGGTGCTCAGCTACGAGGGAGATTCGTTATCGGAGGTAGAGAACTAGGGTGCGGCCGCTAAGATAGGAGCGTTGTGACATGGATGACTGCACCTCAAGCTGCAAGCTGCAACCTTGAGAGAGCCAGCCAGAGCTTCTTTGACAACCAATACCTGCATCCTACACTTCTCAACCTCCCTCGAAACAACAACAACCTCCCTATACTTCTTGATAGAACGTATTTTTCTTCGAAAACCTGACAGAAGCATTCGTTTTCTTCTCTTTGGCTTCTCTCCGTCACTTTATATCCGTTCTGCCTCGCCAGCCTGTCTATTATCTGCCCCACTTTCTCGAATGAGCTCACGGTTGTGAATACTCAAGATCCCAGCACGCCATTAGATCGTTCGTTGCCTCAACACCTTCGCCTCCTACAAACAACCTCTTCAGCTTCATCACCCACACTATACAGGTACCCGCACCTCTGTACGCTGCAATACGCTGCAATCCGCCGATTTCGCTTCTCCGCCTCGTTCGCCGCCTACTCGTACTACTACCTTATACAAGATACAGCTTTCTGGTTGACGTGAGCCACCAACCAAACCAAAATCTTCCGTACCGAACTGCCGCCGGAAATTTCGCTCACTCATCCTTGCTTCGACATACTCAAATAGCGGTAGATGTTCGACGGCTCCACCGCCTCCGCCTACTCTCAGGTTCGGAAGTAAACGCCTGCCGCAGTACGTCGTAACTCGAAACGCATATCAACTTCTGAATAACACATCCAAAACAACCACCATGGATCGGAATTCTCGAGGAATAAGGAGGCCTGCGCCACCCGCTATGCCGGAACCGGTTATAATTGGAGATTATGAACGGTCAGATGAAATAGGGAAGGGTAGCTTCGCTATGGTGTTCAGAGGTGTTCATGTGGTTAGTTCTAGTACCTCAGTTCGAATCTCAGTGTTTCCGTGCTAATATTGAACAGAAAAAAGGCGCTCTAGTCGCCATCAAGTCGGTCAATGTCACTAAGCTTAGCAAGAAGCTGCGTGACAATCTTGAGGAAGAGGTGAATATCCTCAAATCACTTCACCACCCGCATATTGTGGCGCTATTCTCCTGTCGAGAATCAAGAACTCAAATGCATTTGATCATGGAGTTCTGCGAACTAGGCGATCTATCATCGTTCATTCGCAAGCGTGACAGCTCAAAGCTGAGGAGTCATCCAGCTTTAGTAGACATGTTTAACAAGTACCCATGTCCAAAGGAGGGTGCTTTGAACGAGGTCGTCACTCGTCACTTCGCTCAGCAAATCGGAAGTGCTCTCGAATTCATGAGGACCAGAAATCTTCTCCACCGCGATATCAAGCCACAGAACCTGCTGCTTGTACCATCAGCTGTATGGACAAGTAAATATGGCGCAGATCGCGCTCCTTTAATGGTCGATGAGCAACAAGAAGGCAAGCCAGCTGGCATTGCTTCGCTTCCTATGCTCAAAGTAGCAGATTTTGGGTTTGCTCGTCATCTACCTAGCTTGACTCTTGCTGAAACTCTGTGTGGATCTCCGCTCTACATGGCACCAGAAATACTACGCTACGAAAAGTATGACGCCGCTGCTGATCTCTGGTCTGTAGGGACCGTTTTGCATGAAATGGTCACCGGCAGGCCTCCATTCCGGGCTGCGAACCATATGGAGCTGCTACGCAAAATTGAGAAGAACGATGACAAGATCAAATTCCCAGACGGTGTACAAGTCAGCCGTGCAATGAAGAATTTGATTCGTGCGCTTCTCATGCGAGCACCAGTTACACGGATCAGCTACGTGGATTTCTTCAACGATCCTGTCATCAAAGGGGAGATTCCCGGTCTCGTTGGTGAGGATATTCCAGTGACCGCCCGTGCAGAATCAGAGAGCAGTGGCGTATACTACGATACCGTGGAGAGACGAGAAGAACCAGAGCTTGCGCCAAAACAGCCCCCAGTCTCCCGACGATTGTCCATTCGTGAGGCCACGCGCGATGTCGTTGATAGACGTGAAGCTCCAAAATCTCCTTTGGCTGGCGAACCATCTCGTCCACGAGAGCGACGGCCAACTCTGACCTCTCATACTACAGCGCCTGCTACAAGTCGAGTCCCGCCGGCCGCTGCCGCTGCCATGGAACGCCGCAATAGCCGTGCTGCACCGCCAGGTCCATCGATGTTAAAGGAGCATCTCAACCGTGAGCGTGGAGTCATTGACGAGAAAGCTTTACGAGAGGCCCGTGAGCACGCTGCCCAAGACATTGCTTTCGAGCGAGACTATGTCGTTGTGGAAAAGCGACAGGTTGAAGTAAATGCATTCGCGGATGAGCTGGCGAATAGTCCACATGTCCAAGGCCAACGTGAACAACAAGGGCAGATGATTCGACGTGCCACCACCACTGGCACACCCCTCTCGCAGACAGCCCCTCAGTCAAGGCAATCCAATGCTATGCAAATTATCAACAGGCAGGCCCCACTCCATTCACGAGGCGGCTCTTATGAGCGTCGCTACGGTCGATCTCCTACTTCTGCTACTTCTGCAATCTCAAAGGCACTGAACATGGCGAGCTTGCGCGTGTTAGGCTTAGGATTCTCTCCACCACTTGGTAAAGGCCCTTCTCCACCACAGGGATATAATCCCTACCCATCATATCCCATCGACAAGTCCGAGTCGCGTTTGATAGGCGATGGTAGACAGAAGGAGTCTCCTGATGAGGACGTCCGCATCGTCATCCATCTTGAGAAGCTAGCCAACCGTAGCGACACAGTTTGGGGCTTTGCAGAGGTCAAATACCAACAGATCATTCCAAGTCCTCCTCTTCATCCCCATGGACTCGGCATTGCAGACACGAAGAACGACGACGAAGCGATCGAGGAAGAAGATCTCACCGTCGACCAAATGGTTGCCGTCTCAGAGGAAGCTCTCGTCCTCTTCGTCAAGACTCTCTCCATCCTTACGAACCTAATGAAGAGCGCTGCATTCTGGTGGGAACAACGCAATCGTGGTGAAGTCATCGATGCTCCACGTTCCGCACCCGTCCGCTCCAATTCACAGAATATGGGCACGAAAGTCAACGGAGTCGTCCAATGGGCACGCAACAAATTCAATGACTGCCTTGAGAAATCTGAAGTCGTCGGTCGTAAACTCGTCGATGCGCAGAAGAAGCTTCCACAGGATGATCCCGGACACCCTAGTAATCATCCTTCCAACTCTCAATTCTCTGCTAATAGCATCGGTACCTCTACCGATCATATCAACCTCACCACTGGTATCACCGCGGAGAAATTGATGTACGATCGTGCCATCGAGATGAGTAGGAGTGCTGCGTTGAATGAACTCACCAATGAGAATATCGAGGGTGGGATTTTGTCGTATCGTACCGCCATTTCGCTCATGGAGGCCATCATCGACCATGACGAGGATCTTCCTGGCTATAGGAAGCCTCTCAAGGATGATCGCGCTGAGGAGGATATCATCAACGGACTTGATCCCGATGACTGGGCTACAGTCAAGACGAGTAAGTGCTTTCCCTTTTTTCCTTCCCTCTTTTTTTTCACTTTCTCCAACAGTACTAACATTCCAGCAGTGATCAAAGGCATGAAAGAGCGTCTGCGCTCCCTGAGGAGTAAGCAAGAAGCACAGAAGGCTAATCGTCGTGCTCTCACTGCTGCTGCTGCAGCCCCCAAAGCTTCATCCGGTCGTAATTCCTCCTCTGCTACACCTCAAATGGCCAATACTCCTCCCAAATAGGCAATCAGGCAATTAGGCACACACTTCTCTTCTTCCAAAACTCCGTATTTTACCCCTGTGTGGTCTTGTTTTTCTTGCTTTTTCTGGCGTTTGGTTGCGGTATACCCAGAATGTTTCCCTCTCATGGCATGGCATGGCGTGGCGTGGGCGTACGTATATTTTATTCGATGGGCATGGCTGATTCTTTCTCGGTATGACTTACCCTCGTTGGGTAAATGCTGGGAATAGGATACGGTATGGAGTCCCGTCTTCTTTTTTTGGCCGGCCGGTATACAGCATTAGCCGGATTAGCATGATTTTTTGTGAGGGTGATGAGAAGGGTGAAAGACCACACCCCCTTTATTATAAGTATAATTAGTACTACTGAGGCGTAGGGAATGATGAAAAGAAGCATGATTTATATGGGTGTGTGCAGGCAATGTGATGTGATTTTGTGAAAGTGATGTTTCTCGTTTGCTTTGAGTGTGTTGACGGCGTCTGTAGCTTCTCTCGATCAAGTGCCGAGGGCATTGTCGGTATGCTGATTCGAGTTCGGTGTATCGAAAAGATCTTGTAGTAGTCAAATTCCTGACTGTGCGCTCTTTGGGAAACTCGACTTCGGATGTGCGTGAGGAGTATCTCGTGTTTATCCTGTTTGTCAGAGGTCATCGATACAGTAAGTCGAAAGCAGCCAGCAGTTTATCCAGCTGTATTCAACGTATTCGAGAAGAGTTTCAGGTGCTCTAGTATTGCTAGCACTGGCGTCGCCCACGAAGAGTAAAAAGGAGAATATCTCAGGCTTTATGGGCCAAACAGCTCTGTTCTTCTGGATTGAATAACTGTCTATCAGTTGTTCATCTCTTGACACTAGTGTGGATGGCCTGGTGGGATGTCTTGATGACTGTCGAAAAGAGAGGTACATTGTAGACGGTGTTGCGAAGACTTTCCCCATGGAGTGGACAAGATGTTCTTTCACTATCGCAATGTATTCGCCTATTACATTGTTCCCGACCAGTTTGTAAATATTCTCAACAGAAGCTGGACATTGGATAGAGTTCTGGGCTCATGAGTGGTCTACTGTAGAGGTGATTGTAATTTATTCCGACCGGTAGAGTTGCATCTTTTTGCTATGGTACAGCTTTCCTCCCAAACATATCTGGCTTCCGTCAAATATCCCCATAACAGACCATCTTCCATCTTCCTCGTTTTAACAAGAGATGTTGTCTTTGAATCTCGCGGTCTCGCAGTTTTCGCCAACGGAATTGGAAGGTATATGTATTCCAGGTTCGTTCAACGAGGAAATCTGGAGAAGGAGAGACTTCGGTTTCTCTGCATGACCTTGTAACGGAGAAAGTCGTGGATAGTTCTTGGAGGGCTGGCGTCATCCTTGAGCCTCTTCTGCACGTCAACCGCCATGTTTAGTCTGATGTTATAATGGATGCTGCTGTGCCTGTCCGAATCGATTAAGTTGTAGAACGAGAATGAGTCTGAGATCCATTTGCAGATGTCGGCCAATGTCAATCTTCGGTTTGGAGCAAGGAGTGTCGATTGGCTAATGAGCATAATTTGGTGGGGAGGAGTTTCTTTTCCCGATCTCCTTAGTATCATCCGTCACCATATGGGAACGAAATTTCCTCTGGCTGGGCTCCAAATTCAGGATTCGTTCTTCAATGGGCTGGTTGCAGAAGCCAGACCCGTTGCTGGGGAAGTGCCATGAAGCCAACTTCCAAAAGAAGAGATCATTCATAGTTCTTGGAGGGCTGGGCTATCCCCATTCTCATCAGTATCGTCCGCCACTGCAAAGTCAGATCCAGGAGAAAGAGGGAAAGTTGCACTCTAGCGAGGTTGAAATCTGTCAGATCCATTCTGCAATAGACTGGTGGGAGTGGACCCCTTTTTCGTTGTTCATGAAGCGAAGCATTTTGCATCAGGACACTTAGAGAACAGCCGGGGCTTTTCCCATTCTCATCAGTATCATCCGCCACTGCATAATCAGATCCAGGAGAAAAGAGGGAAAGTTGCCCTCTGGCGAGGCTGAAATCTGTAAGATCCATTCTGCAATGGGCTGCTGGTTGCAGAAATGAATCTGTCTTTCATTTTCTTATAAAGCGAGGCATCTTGCAAAAGGGCCCGTTGAGAGGGCGTTCAATAGCCCACCGTAAGAAAGCTTGCTTTTCCAAGAGGGTTTAACTTGTCGAGTTGTGGTTGATGCTACTGTTGGCGAAGTTTTCAAAAAAGCCGCCGCGGGACGTGCCCTTTTCAACTTTGGTTTCTTCTTGGCCACGGGGGCACGGGAAGGGATCAGTGGAATGTCACTTTGCATGGTCCCTCAGTTGGTTTACTGTCAGTTTAACGACAGACTGCTCATCTGTAACTCACCTGAGGACTGCTGCGTCGCCTCAGTAGCTCTGTACACCTGGGAGAGACTTGTAGAGTTGCACTCTACCGTCCTCTCAAGCCTTCCAACGGGCTGTGAGTACATGGCAGACAATTGCATGTAACCGCCGCTAAGGTCGGGGTTGCGGAGGTCAGGTTCGTTTTTGATATACTCGTCGTAAACGGATTTGAGAGCATTGATGTAGTCCTGCGGGTCGGTTGGAACTTTTCGCAACATATCCACTACAACAGTGTTGACTTGGGCAATGCGGTCAGCCATCTTGAAGAGACCATAGTTGTCGATGCAAAAGTTGAGGAAGAGGACATGGAAGGCGAGGGTCATCCATCCTTGTTCCTGGGGTTGAGAGCGGAGCAACGTGTAGATGTGTTTGCCTGCTCTCGCGTTGTGGCGAGTGTGAGTGAAGAGTTCACCGATAGGGTAAGCTAAGCTGGAGACTTTGTTGACCAATGACAGTTGGCGATGAACTCGCCAGGCTCTTGCGCTTCCCTCGCAAAATATACACTGGGAGCGTCTATGGAGAGTTGTGTCACCACATGAGGTTGCTGGATATCTGGCTCCAAATTAGTCATTGCAAGGAGGTCAGTAGTATGATCCCAAAGAGCAGCGTTGGTGGCGAGCAGAGCAGTGTTGGTGGCAAGCAGAACGCGTAGAGCCTTCCAATGGGCTGTGAGTACATGGGCAGACGACTTTTGTGTTGTAGCGAGGAAAACTCCAGCACCACCAAATCCACCAGGACCATATGGGGACGGGCCAGGTGTACCGTCCATGAAGGAGGGATGCCGAAGAATGGATCGCTCATGGGATTGATATTTGCGTCGGCGATGATGGCAGCATTGGCGCGGGATGCACCGCAACGCAAGCAGTTGGTGTTGTGAGTGAAGAGTTCGGGGCGAGGCCGAAAGGGCAAGCTAAGCTACAGACTATACCGGCAAATGGTTGTCAGTTCCTTTCCTTTTGTTGCTTTTGGCGGTGTCTACCCTACCTCATTCCGCGCAAGTGTTGGTTGCTTGCGGGGAATGTGACCCAAGCATGGCAATTGGCGACAAACTCGACAGGCATTTGCCCTTTCTTCTTCCTAACGAATGCAACGAAGAAGAGGCTATTTTCAATTTTCGTTTGGGACTCCTTCAGGCGCCATCGGTGGACCTATAGGGGGCATCCCCTGTGGAGGACCAGCTTGCATCAACAATGATTGGACATAGCTGCCACTGGGTGTTCCGCGGTGGGGTTGAGGTGGTTGTGGATAGTGAGGACTAGCAGAGGACTGTTGTGTCCTAGTTCTTGGAAGGATGGGTCGAGGGACTGGAAGGGTTTGTTAGTACTGTGAAGCAAACTCTGTTGCAAAGAGCCGAGACATAGGTGAACCGAAGGGGGTAAGGATGATCAAGAAGTGGGAAGGAAAAAGGGGTGTGAGAATGCATGCGTAGGCTAGAGCTCAACGGGGGTGAATGAGAAATAATTATGAAGGGGGTTGGAAGCAGTGGGATAGATCAGAGGGGGCTTTGATAGTGTTAAAGGGAATTGGAAGGGAGAGGAGGGATGAGGAGGTCAGATCCACTGCTCTCGCCGCAACAACTTAGCTGTATCAATCATTGAAATGAAAGTGCCAGTCTGTGTTTAGAAAAGAGAGTGAGACGAGCGAGGAATATGAGGTTCTTCCTCCTGGTGATGATTAGGCTTGTTGTGAGAGGAAAGTATGAGGGGAAATGAGCGGTCGCAAACATTTTGCCCACCAGCCCTCGTCCACCGCCGCGACGGCGACATGCCATCGGTGAGCGGCGTATGTGAACGAGCTGATATGCTCTCATGGGAAGAATGTACATGAGAATTAAATCCTGGTGTTGTGTGTGACAGGAAAATTGTGGAGGGAAGTGCGCGATCGAGTGTTGTGATCCGCCGTTCCTCCCGCACCACCGCTGCCGTAGTGATACCACAGCAAGCGGTCGAAAGAAGGCTTTGATCATATCATCGACGCGCTTCAAGCTTACAGTGAAGCTCTGCTCCTGGTGCTTGTGCTTGAAAGGTGAAGTGGGAGGGGCGTAAATGTCCGCTGCTTTCGTTGAAGCAACAGATCTTTGGACAAGACTGCAGAACTTACATCGACAGGATGGCAAACCCTCAATATCATCGAGCATGCTCAGCAGCATGCTGATGAAGATGATACTAAGCTTGGCTTACTTGGCTGCTGTTATACGGCCAGTAGTGGAAGAACAGTCTGTTGTGGTGTGGGTAGAAAGCGGACGGGCGGCGGAGCACTTGTGATTTATTGGGAGGGGAAGAAGCTGTAGTCACGCTTGGCAAAGGTAGCCTAGTGAAGAGAAAGAGGACTGAATTGGGAACTCTTCACAGTAGCTTCTTACCCTACCTTCTCAAAGCATTCGTAACTGCTGATATTTTCTTATTGGCTCGTTACGATACACAAGGCAAGCTGCCAAAGTAATCCTACGGTTTAACTTGTGGTGCATCAGTATCAATACCTCAGAAGCGGATTTGAAAACTTACCATCAACTACCTGCGCACCAACAACATCAAACCTCGCAACCTCACTACCGCATTTTCTCACTACCGCATTTTCTCACCTACACCAGAACCTCAAATCCACAGCAATTAGATCTTCCACCTCCCAGCAAACCCCACCTAGCAACATCAATCTCATAAGCCATCACCACCACCACACACTACGGCGGCGGAACATAATCCGGCACCTTACTCGTCCAAGCGAGAAACGTCACACCATGGAGCGGTATCGCGCCCTCGCCCGTTTCCTCCTCCTCTTCATTGGAAATGAAGAGTTCAAATCGTGTTTTAACCTCCTGCAAGAGACATGTCAGATAATCTTCGTGGCTATAGGTGCAGAGTATATCAATTTCCTGCTTGAGAGGGATTCGCAGGGACTGGCTGGTAGAGCGGGGATGTTCGAAAATGGATTGCATGTGCTGTGGGTGATAGGGTTTCATATACGTATGCTCTTTGTCTTTGGCGAAGGAATGATTGTGTTTTATATACGTCTTCTCTTCGGCAGAGAAGCGCGGGAGTGAGGGCCGGCTGAGGGAGACGGGGAGGAGTGATAGGATGGGAATTGAACAGATGAAGTGGGGGATAGGGAAGATGTGGTGTGGGCAATGTGGTGAAGGGTGTATAAGAGGTGTAAAGGGTGTGGGGTATATCAAGCTGCGCTCATGGCGGCCGCAATGATGGTGCGAACCTCGGATGGCGTTTGCCAAGTCCAATTAGGTACAATAGCATGCGCGAGGATAGTGAAGGAGCTTTGTAGGCAAAGAGGTTACATGAGGCAGGAAGCGGGATTGGGCGACCAGGAATCCCCACCATGTAAAGGAATAAAGGAGTAAAGGAGACAACGTGTAACGTAACGGCATTTCAAGTACACCCCACCCTCACGGCCACACCGAACAATAAAAAGACAGGAAAAGATAGTACTCACATCCAACTTCTCACCCTCCAAAACGGCAATCTGCCCCAAAGTCCGGAACCTCTTCCAAATCTCTTCCCTCTTAAGTCGGACCGTCCATTTGAATTCCTGCTCCCCCAACGGCAGCGTAAACAGTGGATCCGCAGAGGAGAGAATACTAAATGGCGTTGATTTGACCTGATCCTCAAAAACATCCCTCCATTTGCCGTGGCGGAAACGGGGTTTGTCGTATGGTTGAGCCCATACCATATCTTGGAGTTTCGATTCCCAAGTTGTGGTTGATTTGTGATCGCGGCATTGGTTATCTGGGATGGGTTAATATTGGATTGAAAGAGCATGGAGACTGAGGGGGTAAAATGTGGTGGGAAAAGGGAAAGAGGACGACATACAGTCCTCGACATTCCAAATCATACCCAGAGTTCCATCCGGCTTGAGGACTCTATGTATCTCCTTAAGCGAATCAAGGTCCGCGAACCAATGGAAAGACTGCAAAAGAACTTTCAGCCTTGTCCGCGAGAAGAAAATAGTTGCAAGAAAACACCAAAGCATGGGCACGAAAAGATTAACTAGTGAATATCCAGATGGAAAAGGAAAAGGGGTTCATCGAGTTCTGTTGTATCTTGGTAATGGCAATCAACCACGAGCCGGATCTCCAAGCTCTTTCTTTTATGTCAACCATGACCGAATGACTGCCAGGCAGATAGGGATACACTCTAGCGATGCGTTGATGTACCATATACACTTCTACACAAATATTGACCATCGAGTTGGGAATGGGCAACTGTACAACAGCAATGGAACGAGTCCATCCCTGACCAGACAAATCATTTTAGATCAATTTTGATGCTCAGGAAAGAGCATACGGTTGAAATTTTCAGCCGGAGGTGCACCCGACGTGATAGAAGTACAACAGCAAGCACGAGCAACGGCCCTTGTCAACTGGCCAGCCTTGTGGTTCAACCCGAGCACTCGGTGCCATCACGAGTTCCACTGAAATGGTCGTCCTTCCGAGACGATGATGACGACTGGACAGTGCACGACATATGCGGAAAATTGGAACACAGATGTACAAACGATTGACAATAAGATTGATGAAGCAATGAGGTTAGAAAGGAAAAAATGAGAACAATTGACAATCAAATCACATACCTGTGCAGCAACAACGGCATCTATACTGCCATCCTGCAGTGGTATACTCGAAGCCAAACCATCCTTAATAGTCACACCCGGCAGCGCCTTCTTAGCAAGCTCTTGTCGCATACCACCATGTGGCTCCACAGCTATAACTTTAAAATTCTCCTCCCGAGCTGCTAGCAATTCAGTAAATTTGCCAGTTCCGGCTCCTAAATCGAGGATAACTTTCTCATTGTTGTCTACGCCAGCGACGTTCAATGCCTCCAGGAATGTCTGTACTGCTTCGGGTGGGTATGAAGGTCGGTACTGATCGTATAATTCACCTTTTGCGAAACCAGCCACCGCTTCATGTGCTAGTTGCTGGGAGCCTGCCATCGCTTGCTGCGAACTTTCCCAAACGATCGAGCTTGGGCGAGATCGGTCGGTAAGTACAACAGCGTATTATTAATCAAGATCCTGCAGAGTTCTGACGAGGGAGGTGTTCGCTCTGCCAAGTTCGAGGTGTGGTAGAGATGGCTGGCTGTTGTTGATGTAAACTTTTTGTGGCTCCTGCAGATGGCTTGTCGACCCTGTCTTCTCCTTTGCTCGATCTGGCGCTTGATCGCACTAAAACCTACCTCTTTGGTGTAATTTACCACTCTTCTTGGCTGTTCATAGATGCGATTCAGTTGAATGGCATCATTTGGCTAAGGAGTTTGGTTCACAACAGCCCCGTTGAACCAGAGTTACTGGAATGGATGAGGTGGGACAGCCTGTTGGTAACCGTGGCGAATCTGCTTCTGATAAACGATCAAAGGGGAGGCTCTGCTCTCGAAGGGGGTTAGCAGCAGTTAGGGGACCATGCCCTTAAAATATCTTTGTAACTTTTACTAGACCGTGCCGCAACAGGTGGATTTGTTGGGTAAACATATTCGGAGGAGTGAAGAATAATGA
The DNA here is from genome assembly GCA_010583015.1 of Tothia fuscella. Taxonomy (NCBI): domain Eukaryota; kingdom Fungi; phylum Ascomycota; class Dothideomycetes; order Venturiales; family Cylindrosympodiaceae; genus Tothia; species Tothia fuscella. The sequence goes on from MU007014.1 coordinate 241,792, forward strand.
CTGCATGTAACAACAACGAATAGGCTCTTGTTGCTGCATTGCATAACACTGCAACTTAAGTATCTGCAGAAAGCAAATAGGACGAGTACGTATGCTCTGCCTATGTCCTGTACTGAAAGGCTGGATTGGGACCAATAGTTCATGGGCTAGTGTCGATCTCCCCGGCTTAGAGCAATACCGGACCCTTAGCGGCGCATCAGTAGAACGCAAGGCAAGCGGAAACATCATCAAACTCAACAACTTTTCCCTTCAGACCCTCGTTTCTGCCCATCTTTATACAACGACTTCTATCGGACAGGCCAAAGGACGGGCGATATACTCTCATTGGTACGTTCACTCTCTATATACTCATCCCTACAGCACATCCGATGAAATCCTACGGCATCGGGATTGGCAGACATGTGGCACGGAGTCAACAACGGGGTCTATACTGAGGCATTGGAGTTGCTATAGTCATGAGCACGCTCTCCAGCTATTGCATAGTATAAGAATCCTTCTAGCATCGCCCATACCGACGTGCTTTAGTCGAGTTGACGATCCCCCTGCGATAATCCTTACCATTTGTTGTGGCTGCATTTACACTTCCCTGATATACTCCTGGCGAAATTGATCCTTTTCTCGCCAACCACCACAGCCAACTATCCATACACTTCTACCTCCGTCGCAACATTGACACAGCATTATCAACGTGCTAACACTTGATTGCGTCAATCAGCTAACTTCAAGTGCCTTGCATACAGAAGTTATTTGCTTACGTTTGATTCATCCCCACTCTGTACCCGCTCGACATCGTCTCAACGGTGAAAAACGATACACGCTCCCAACGGCTCCCGTTGCTGCCTTCGCGGACTTAGTCGACCGCTATTACTACACAACGTTTATATCCAGGCAGTTTTCAAATGTCTTGCACATAGTTGTCACCGCATATAGCGCGTCCCTTGGACAACTCCTAGCGGCGACCTACCACCTCCTACCCAAGTCGACCCTCCCACGCGCTCACCGTCCTCAATTCAACATCCTGTTTTTTCTTCTCACACACTCAAGATGCCACTCCCAAGCATGTCGTCTTTAAAATCAATGGGTAGACGAAAATCGGGCGGCAATAGCCTGGATGCCGGCAGTAGCCCGCAGGCACCCGTCTCGAGTTTTCGAGTAATTCCTCGTCAACAAGAGACCGCCCCCAAAACAAATGGTTATGAACATTCAATACCTTACAACCCGGCACGGCAAGCCTCATATGATGAGCGGCAAAATGGCTCAGGGTCATCTTCGAATCGGTATGTTTTAATGTCCCTTCTCACAGTGGATATACCTTACATTTTTTAATTTCAATGCCAATTGGAATGATCATGAGGCTATTTCTACGTCGAATGACAACTGACTCATACAGTGGAAGCAATAGCAGCGCTGCCACCTCTGCCCATTCTCGAATCTTCGAAGCTCAAAATACTCGATATAGTTCCTCATCCACGCTGCAGTCACCGACAGAGGCTTTCAAGAAGGTATGCATTTCCCTGACATCACACAAAAAGATGCGGAGAAATAGATTATACCTGATCAGAAACTAATCAAAATCCTAGTCGGCTTCGACCAATTACCTTGGCCTTCCTGATGATGCAGAGGACGATGATTTCGGAAACATGTTTGCTGGGCTAGGTGACCGGAGAAGTCGGCTTCTGGACGAGTCCAGCAGTTACAAGATGCCACCAGTTGCGAAATTCCGATCGGTAACTATATTATGACAATACACGTTTGTCATTGCTGACGTCTTCCAGGAGTCCGAGCCCATGCTGGGCGGTAACATGTTTGCCAAAACCAAAACTCCCCCTCCATTCCGCAAAAACTCACCACAACCGCCCTCTCCACTATGGGGCCGCACCTCCAACGATGGCCTGATGTCGTCCCCCACACTGCAAGAGTCTCCTCTATCCGATGACAATGCTCCACCACCAGTTCCAAAGCATGCGCCCGCAGATCTCAAGGACTTTGCATATCTTACCATCAAGGATGAGATGGGCGGCGAAGACGTAAAGCTTCCACTACCTAGTCGACCAACCTTGCGAACTCAAAACTCGTTTCAACAAGAAGATGGCGATGCAGATGCCAGGATCGTTAGGGAATCTTTTGTATCCAGGGACAAACACGGCTTTACACCCAGTCCAATGGGTCGGAACCAAAAAGAGCGTAGCAATCCCAATTTGCTAAATCCGCAAATCAAGTCCGTTTCAAACATGTCCTCGGACAACTCATTAAATACGGCGTCAACATCGTCTTCCAGCTCCAGTACTGCGATTCCAGTCAGTGCAACCTCCCAGCACACTCGCAATGTCACACCCGTTGCGCATCCTAGCTTCGTTCAGGGTTCTTCCTCCGCGAACACTACACCCCGCGCAGGCAAATCGAAACCAAAACGCGACGACGATGAACCTCTTTTCGACGAATCCATAACCAAGGCGATCTTATCTGCGACGCGGCATACCGAAGCTCGGGCAGCGCTGCCTTCACAGAGGAGGAATACTGCCACAAAAGTCATGTCCGCAGCTGAGTTCAAGCAGCAACAGAAACATAGAATAGCTGCAGAAGAGAGCGATTCAGGTAATGAATACGAGGACGATGAGGACGATCCCGATCAAATCGCGCTCCAGCGAAAGATTCGTGAAGAGAAGGAAGCTAAACATGCCATATGGCGGCAAGCAATGAAGAAGGAAATTGGTGATCAATCTGTGTCTACTCCATCTGGATATTCTACCCAAACACCGCACTTCTCACTCACCGGCCCTGCAACAGCTGGTGCAAGCGCTAGTGTCGAGGACGAGGACGAAGACGAATCGACTCCTCTTGGCATTCTCCTCGCCCACAATTTCCCCAGCAAATACAACCCTCCAGATCCGCGCCTTTCTGCAAACTCCTTTGTCGGTGTACAGCGACCACCGAGTCAGATGGGAGGTGGAAATCCGTCAGCGCGGCCCGGATCCAGCATGAATAAACTTCCGCCATTTGCGCGCCGTCTTCCTGGCCCTGAAGATATCCCCTACGTTGGTGGGGGATCCAATCTGATTCAACCTTCCGATCGCCAATCTATGGGCATGGGTCGTCTCGGTACACAATCAGTCTATGGTGGCTCCGTTATGGAGGTTAATCCTATTGTTCCTCCCGGGGGTCTTGTAGGCATCATCGCAGAAGAGGAGCGTCAAAAGGCCATGAGGCGTGGTGGTAGTCCCGGCAATCCAAATAATCCCCCACCGCGCCAATCACAACAACAACAGGTGCAGCAAATGACCATGGGGATGGGCATGCCGCTTACATCCAATGGTGGTGCTAGCGCTCCAGGAATGCCCTATTTCAACAACAACCTGCAAGCTCAATTCGAACAAAACGCTTTCAATCAACAAATGATGAGTATAATACAACACCAGCAACAAATGATGGCTGTTCTGGCCCAAAACTCCGGGTTTCCCACTCCACCTATGCCGGGTATGAATATGGGTATGAATCCCATGAGCGGTATGCCCATGTCCGGTCTTCCACCACCGCAAGTACAGCAAAACCGTCCCATGTCCATGGCAGGAGTACGTCCACCCCTCCAACAATCACGAACCATGTCCATGGCACACGACCCTGGACGACCAAACATGCAACCGCGTACAATGTCCATGGCCGGTATGAATTACCCTGGCATGATGGGTAATAACCAGTACGGCGCCGGTGGTCTGGGTGGTATGGGCAACATGGGCTTGGGAATGGGAATGAATATGCAGCAACAAACCCCGAATTATACACCTTCGATCGCGCCGAGTGAACGCAGTAATATTGGGCAGTCTACTCGGTACAGACCTGTTTCTACTGTGAGGGGGGATGGGGGGAGTACCATCACGGCGGGGAGTACTTATAATGGTAATGGTAATTCGCAGTTTACGACTGCGAAGTTGAAGGGGGTATATGGTTCTGCGAATGCGGCGAATGCGAATGCGAATGCGGGGGAGGATGATGAGGAGGGGTGGAGTAAGCATGCTAAGAGTAGGAGGGGTGGGAAGAAAACGTAGTGGAGAGGGTGGTGATTATACACTTTCTTTGCCGTAAAAAGTAGATCATGGGGTGGCATGCTCTACTCTTTGATATGATACACCGGAAATTCCCCTTTCTAATATATAGCTTTACACACACACACGTAAACTGGGTGGTGCTTTTAAGGCGTTGGGAATCTTTGTTCAGTTTGCATGGTATGGGGGCATGGCGTTCTTATCGGCTTGTTAATAATGGGGCTCGTTTCTTGTTTCTACTTCCAAGAAGGTTTTCTCATGATAAAATGGGAGTGGTATATGGTTGAAATGGGTTTTCGGCGAAGGGTCGATTTTGCTCGTGAGGATGGGCAATACTTAATATTCTATGTAATTGTACAGAGTTGCGGGAAATATGAGAGAAATACTTGTGTCATTGGTTGTGACTATGGTGCTTTCAACTTGTGTTTGTTGTGCTTGTCTTGGAATATATCCTATGGCAATGCTGCTGTACTCCCCAGGTTTATCGCAAGCCAGCCAGGGTTTAGGATATCCTAGAGTGATTCAAATCGCTTCAGTATACTTAAAATAATATAGTATTCCGATAGACTCTGCTTATGGATAAATGGATAGTACTAGAAGTCGTAGGAATACTTATTCAGTTTTTGTACAGCTGATGTGATAATCCTGGGTTAAAATTCCGGCATTGGCGTATCCCGCTTTTAAAAAAAACGCGAGGAGTATAATCGAATGAAAGTTGTGGTTACTTGAGAGCATTATTGTGCAAGAGGGCCAACCGACACAAGAGAGGGTCGCTCCACAGCAAGGAGGAGTCACTCAGATACTAAGTAAGGTAAAGGGTATATCATCCCCGTGCTAATCCACCACAAGGTGGTATACCCATCCCATGCCATTACATACTTCCACAACTTTCCCATACCCTCATTCATATCCATGCAAAAATAAACCACCATCGCATATCGTCAAGCCGCATCCCCAAAACCCCACCCAAATCCATACCGTTCCAAAAAAATGATGAAGAAAAAGAAGCAAGCGCAGAGTGCCTGAAAAGCAATCAATCAAGCCTTCTTCTTCCCCTGCTGCAACCTCTTAACCTCATCCCTCTGATTCATCTCCTCAATCTCCGCCTCCTCCTTCTTCTGCGCATACCACTGCCCCGCCTGCAGCACAAGAACCCCAATCAACACAAGCGCAAGGATAGTATTACTAGCAGCAAGAACCCTCAAACTATCCTCTCGGCCAATAATCTCGCTTTCCTCGGGAGTTTGACCCGTCCTCCCACCAGTGCCAACTTCCCCCCCAATACCAACACCACCAACCCCCGCAATACCCTCCCCTTGGACTAACTCCACAGCACCGTATATACCCGCCGTAACTACCCTGAGACCTTTTACTATGTTGGCGAGGTAGACTGTTATACCGCACATGTAGAGGACGAGGGATGCGCCATCGAAGAGGAGATTCGCTTCAGAGGGTTTGTAGAGTTTGAACACGAATCCTAAGAGCCCCGTGCCGATTGCTATGTGTAAGATGCGGGATATGAGTGGTGGGGAGGCGTGTAGGAAGCGCAGGTGGGCTTCTTGGAGTTGGAAGTAGGGTTCGCGGTCTGCGGGGGTGGTCCAGAGGACGTGGTAGTCGTAGGGGAGGAGGATGAAGAGGATGCCGAGGAAGAAGCACGTTGCTGTTGATTATTAGCATGGTAGGCTATTGACGACTGAAATCAGAAGGGGAGTATGAGTATTGAACGTACGTCCTATGATCAGGAAGGTTGCGAAGGGGTTTATTTTAGCTGGCATGTTTGCCATTGTGATGATGCGCGGGCAGTGCCGTGTTATTTTTCGTCGGGGAACTGCCACAACAAGAGATTGGCGCGAAGTTCTTATGAAGAATTGAGAATCTAAAAGAGATTGGGAGTGACGGAGTAAGCAAAGCTCGAGCTAAGCTCTTTGGTGTCTTATTACAAAGGCGGGGAGACTGGGTAATCGCCGTACATGTATGATTGCTTTTTGGAGGCCTTGATCACCGACTCGTGAGGGTTTGACAATGGTGTTTGCAAGGAGAATTGAAGTTGCTTCTCAGTCACTTTCGAGCTCTATCGCGGAGGGAGGTAAGGTCCCGTCAGGTACTGATGATGACCAGGCTACAAGGAATACGAAAATGCCAAGAGATGGGACGATATCAACACCAGGTCCAATTCCATCACCAACCATCAAACCATTTGATCCCACCAACAACCTCCAAATACCTGTGTCGTCGAGTGTGAAAAAAATAAAAATAAAAATTCTACTCGTCTTTGAATGATCTACCTTGTCCTCGCTAGAGCTAGGGTACATCCGCTTGATATCAACACCAGAAACATGTGGAGCATTCTCGTTATCCAAAAATCAACACGCCAACTAGAGCTATGCTATGTAGACAAGAAAGGTCAGGTATAATCCGGAAAAACTCTCTTTAGATTCTCCGTCAATGCTAAGACTGTCTGTCTGACTCTACTCTTGTTGCCAAAGCAAGTAGAATAACTTGTTTGATATCAAGATCAGCAGTACCAAGCAAACGCGCACTATCACCACCATGGCAAAATAGCTATACGAATCTTGAGGTCAAGGTTTTGTTTACATGCGTCGTCAGTATAGCCTTTCATTTCGGACTCCCGTGTTGTCATTCCTGAATCAGTATTCAATCATTTCGTTTTTGTTCTTCCTCGCTTCGTTTTCAAACCATTAAACCCCCACTTCCCCCCGGATTTTCATTTACAACCTGTTTCAGCACATCTTCAACCTTCCCATATGCTCCTCGTTCCTACATCAATCTTGCTTTTCGCTGGCTTGTGGTGGTCCAACCGACGACACTTGTTATACAGGGCCGTGTCTCCGTTATATATGACCCTTTCCAAAGGCCATGCCAAATCCATGAATCACATCCTTTCAATTCAAATGATGTACACCAGATATACTTTGCTTCGCGACGTAAGTGTATTTACGCGAGGGGAGGGCAATGTTCATGGTTATCTCAATCTCGGTTGACGGGTAGGGTCTGAGCACAGATTCTCTAACACATAATATACAATGTCCTGTGCTTGGAGGCCCGCACCGTTTGCCTATTCCCCCAGATTGCCATTCTTTAGTCTCAGTTTTGCTTCTTGGAGAGACGTCAGTCCTTTTTTGAAGCGTATTGGAAGCATCGCTATTATCGTTTCAACTGTTGTACAAGTTGGACTACACATTCCTCTTATACGCTACATTTTCCTTTCTTAGCGTTTCTACTATCTCCAAATTCAGAATGCCTGCTATTACTTCCTACATCACCTCGGCTCTCCTACTCGCAGCACAATCTCTCGCCGCGCCAAATCCAGCCCCGGCATATAATATCGCTTCCCTCGAGGGCAGCGTGCAAGCCTCAGTGCAAGATGTGGCGACAGTAGGCTATGCAACATTGGGCGCAGGGTAAGTGGCTAGTCTTTCGCTCTTCATTCTCCCTAGACCCAAGGATGAGAAAGAACGAGAAAGCTAAAGCATTGGAATAGTACCAAAGGTGGTAAAGGCGGCACCACCGTCACAGTCTCCACCCTATCAGCTCTATCAGCAGCATGCTTGGACGATGAGCCTAAAATCATCATGGTAACGGGCACTATCTCCGGAGCTGGCAAGACCAGATGTGGATCCAACAAATCGATCATTGGGAAGAGTTCTGCCGCTCGTGAGTATCCCATCCTCTTTGGAGACACATGCCCTCCCCACTCTCCCAATAAAGAGTGAGATTTTCTGACATTATGCCACGCCACTCGACAGACCTATCAGGCAACGGCCTCTTCATCCGCAACGCCAAAAACATAATCATCCGCAACCTGAAAATCTCCAAAGTAAAAGCAGGAGACGGCGACGCAATCGGCATCCAATCCAGCACAAACATCTGGATCGACCACGTAGACGTATCCTCCGACCGCAACTCCGGTAAAGACTTCTACGACGGTCTCCTAGACCTATCCCACGCAACCGACTTTGTAACCATCTCAAACTCCCACATCCACGACCACTACAAAGCCTCCCTCGTAGGCCACAGCGACAAAAACGAAGCGGAAGACACAGGAAAATTACACGTCACATACGTAAATAACTATTGGGTTAATGTGAACTCTCGTGCCCCCAGTCTCAGGTTTGGTACGGGTCATATATTTGATTCGCTCTTTGTGAATGTGAATGATGGGATTAATGTAAGGAGGGGGGCGCAGGTGCTCGTGCAGGATAATGTCTTTGAGAATGGGACGCAGCCGCTTTATACGGTTGATGCTACTGGTGGCGCCGTGGAGAAGGGCAATGATTTCGGGAATCCGAAGATGGCTGTTAAGATGCAGACGGTGGGGAAGTTGACGGGTGTGCCGTATAAGTTTGAAACTGCGGGGTTGGAGAGTGTGAAGGGGAGGTTGCCGAAGGTGGCGGGGAATACGTTGAGTTTTTAGGGTGATTGGGAGGGTTGAGATGGGGTTTTGGGTTTCTTGGATGTATGTAAATATCTGAATAGGTTTTTTCACCTGGGTTTCCTTGAGATGCAAGTGGATCATATTGTGTTGCTGATACCGGGGCTGTGGTACTGTATTCTTTACACTTTCCCTTTGCATTCCGCCTCAATATTCGGATACTCTTGATCGACAGCTCCATTATGTAGAGCATCATTCTCGCAGGCTTGGTAGAAGATGAGGAGGATAGTGGCGAGTTACTAGATAAAATCCATTGAAGCCGTGGGACTAGCACAGGAAATGCACAGCTTTACACGTGAAACCATTGAGACGAACGTTGGAGATTCCAAGTTGTGTGAACTTCCAGGTTGGCGATGTATGACGTCGCCATGAACCAGGGCGGTGCATACAATATCATACGTGTCAGAGCACGGAGAGTCGCTCGAAGTTCCATATAACCAATACATTTTCAAAAACAGGCAGTCCAAGATGCTATCAAAGGGATCGACTTTCTTCAGCAGAAACCCATCCTCCTGTTCTTGATTCCATATGAATCGGCGTTTGCGCTGTTCATCCGATCGATTTGGGATATTCGTGACGTTGGGAAGGAGATAGCTTAGAACTTGAAGTCGCAACTCTTTAGGCAGACCCATCAATGACGCTTGTTTTGATTGTTCGCACCGCTATTTTTCATCATCTAGTGTGTTATGATCAGGCGGACTCCAGTTGACCTGAGATTGATGAGTATTCGTACTCAGAAGCCAATTGATATGTCACGCACTTACCTCAAGCTGTTCAACAGGAGTAGCTTTAGGTCTTTTAGCAACTCTACTGCCTCGTGAGCTCTTTTTACGTTTCATGCTTTGCTCTGGCAAATACGCTGATATCGTCCAGCACTACGTGCAAGGAAACGCGACGAAATTGGCTCAAAACGACTATAGGGTGGAGCGTTAGGCTGAAAGGGTTCAAACCTAGCCAACCAGCTCCATCGACGATCACGTTGATACATTTGCAGTCATCGAGAAGACTGAGCCTATGGAAGTAGCCCATGAAAACTTCTTATTTCTGTTCAAATAGCAAGGAAATAAGATAGAGGAATTCGGGATTATATGACCTCCGTAAGCGTGATGAGATGAACGCAGGAGCAAACCCTGTCTGCACGGTACCTATGCAATTGGGAAAACGATGAGAAACTCCAATGCTTCTTTCGGAGCTTGAGCAGCATTATCTCTGAGTCGACTCTTGGATCCCATGCTGAGAGAGACTGAATAAAGCTCTAGTTATGCCAATCTTTGGTTGGCGATATAATCTCGCCTGAACCACGATATAGTACACATATAATAAGACACTTCCTAGGGCACGAAGAGACAATAGCGTTTCTGGATTTCTTCACAGCCTGCATTATCGAGCGGTCTAGAATGCGCCCAGTGGGGTTCAGCCCTGGAGAACCCCAGTAGGAGATGCATCCTTCCGCCACTTTTCTAACCGCCTGTCATCCTGCGTGAGAGGTGATCTGATAGTACGAACGCCGACATTAGAGCTCATCCTCGGATAAGAAACTCGCCTTGTTTTTTTCACCATCCGCAGTACAAGCTCTAGTAGGAGCACGAGTAAGTCACCTCCTATGTTTCAGGCTCTTCTAAGAGTCTGCATGCTCGTCGATTAAAGCTTTTAGCGCGCTAAAGCGAGCTTCAGTGGTGCTCACAACATATCTCCAACCTTCTAGCATTTCTTTCCGGTCCAATTCCAATGCTTCCATATCACCTTGGTCACACGCTTTCCATGCTCGCTCTGCAATTTCATCAACTTCGATATTGAAACTTTCATGAAGCCTATGGGTATACGCTCGAATTTCTAAGAAAGGTTCAAGCAAGGCGGAATACAAATGCATGGCCGGAGAGGGTCGATGAATGGGACCATCGCTGGTAACTTTTGATGTTAGAGCATCAAAATGGCTTTGCAGCAAATCCAAGCCTTGCTGGTATCCTTGTTACCATTAGTTAAAGATTTTTGTAACGTTTGAGAGATTTCTGGACTTGCCTGGAGGTGGAACATTCCCGTCTTTTAATGCCAGCCGTATTGTGAAGCTGGTGTAGTTGCGAAGAATGTCGAACGCCGCTGATAGCAGTTTGATCCGTTCTGTATATTTGATGAATGCCTGCAAAGGTTTGTAACAGGCTGAGGCTGCCTTAGGAATGTAAAAAACTAGCTCCAGGCTCTTGAGACTTGTTAAATTCTTGACCAATCCCGCTCCAAATCGCGATCATGCTTCCCAACAGTTACACGTATGGCTTCCATTTTTGGAGGCAGGGCCTCTTGCAAGAAGAGAGTGACGTTAGACAGTTCGCACATTGTACCATGGGCTTCCCCTGAACCAAATCCAACGATGTCACTCTCAATTTCTAGATCGAAGATCTTGGACTTGTGCATGACGTCCAAGCACTCGTCACGAATCATTGAATTGACACAAAGAACTCGAGGCCAACAACCAGCGCCATCTTTCCTGAATGAAACGTACTCAGAGCTTGATTTCTCCTCTAAACTCATTTGTGGATACCCGGGTCCTTTGCTTCGCCATCGAAAAGATTCGAATCGCTGCACAGGGTGTCGATACGGAATGTTTGTCAAATCAGGGAGAAGATAGCCCAAAATCTGGAGACCTAATTCTTTGGGCAATCCTAGAAGTGAGGCCGGTTTAGGTGTCTGACTTATATCGTCGTTGCTTTTCATTTTGCTCCGCTTTGATATCTTGCCATGAGTCTAAAATTGGTCAGTAAGTGTTAATTCAAGTGCAAATGTTTACAATACAGTTGACTGTTCATTTGCGTCACGTTTAGACTGTCTAGATTTGGCTTTCCCACCCGAAATACGCTTCCGTTTCATGTTCGCAGTAGCTGTGAGTTAGTTGTTTTTGTTAGTTGACGTGAGTCGAACAAAAATGAATTGAAGTGGGCAAGTTGAGGTTGACCAAGAGACACGATCATAGGGCTGAGAGGCAGCTAGAAATAGGCAGGCACGAAGGCATCCTTAACGTTGTCATCGAACGACGTCAACGAGCCACGGATACTACACAAAAACCTGGTAACATGTAGTTGCGCTCCACATTTTCTGAATCCAGCGATAGATTGCTATGCAACTACCGGATCCGATTAAAGCTGTCTCATCACCCTCAGTCCTCAGCATGCAGATACGGGTGTTATCCATAATCAGAAAAGCAAAGGAACAACATCATCGTGTTCCATTCGAAACTCTTTGAGAACGCCCTTCGTATTTAAAAATGATCAAAAAGTAATTCATGTAAGTAAGCGCAAGTCTATTTCTTTGACCCGTCCACTTCGTAGTCGTACTCCATGTCAAAATCTATAAATTCAACCCTGAACATCAGCAAGCCACGGCGCTTAAGCCTTGTTACCCCTGTTTTATCACCATCTGATTGGTTCCCAAAAAGTGGGAAAGGCTCAGAAATTACAAGGATTCCGATCCTTCGCTCGGGATCGCGGTGAAACTGGGCGTTTCGTTAGATCTTCTGACAGTTTCACTGTTGTTGGGGTTGGCTCAAGCTCAAACTCGTACCTTTGGAGGGAGGATCGTGGGAACCTGCACCTCGTATTTATTATTTAAGGAGTGGCGCAATGGATTCAGATCGCCCCAGATGAATTATGCGGAGTTTAGAATTAGGATTTGGGGTTGATCCTTGAGGAGTTCGCAACGCAAGCGTGTGCGTAATGCGGCAGGAGTGCAGGAAAGAAACTTAGGTACGTGGTGTTTAGATGTTCGCTTGACCAATGAACAGCTTCACCAATCGCAGTAAGAATAGTTGTAACAATATTTTGTGGTATAAGGCAGTAAAGTAGTATCCAGTGTCCCATCTTATCCAAATAAAGCCCCAGTATCAAAGGATGAGGACGTCCCCGAAAACACCATGAACACCCTGCACTTGCTTTATTCGATCCCAAAATGGTATATGTGTGTAAATGCGAAGAGCAACAGCGAGCTCGCCTAGATGGCCGCCAAAAAACAAAAGAAAGCAAAATATTAGTCCCGCGGTAAACTCCCAAATTGAGCTTTTTCCTCCCGATATCATGAGAACATGCCATATAGCTGTTATGTAAGCGCCAAAAAACGCTTGCAAAAAAAAATCTCCCGTAGAATTGAAGTGATAAAGATGTCGCCAGGACTTGGAAGGTGTGAAGTAGGAATTGAAGGCGAGAAGGTCGAGTAAATCATGAAGGACATTCACGAGTGCCACTAAGGCTCTGTGGAAGTATCTTCGGTCTTCCTTTTCTTGCTGGGTGGCACTGGTTCCACAAGTGGTGTTCTGGCAGAGGACGCATAGGTAACCGTTCGTGTGACAACCGATCGCACGCTAACAGCGGTCGTCCGCTTTCCCTGGTCTGGATCGGACGGATCACGAGGAGAGAATGCTGCACTGTAGGGAGAATACATTGAAGCAGCGCTCATGGGAGAGCGAACACTGCCTGGGGAGTATGGGCTCTGGGGGATGAGTAGCCGCCTGGGTGTGCGTGCAGAATTTGGTCGTGCGAATGGTGATTGTGGTGGGACCATGGCTGCTTTGGTATTGATAGGATCTGGTTTATGATTGAGACTGTCGTGAGAGCAGGATGAACAGCTGCTCGATCGAGATGAGGAATGCGATCTGGGTGAGGTAGGTCTGGACGATACAGCAGGCGCAGTACTGGTGTAAGAGCCTGTTGATGCGGTCGTGACTACAGACTCTGAAGAAGCGGTTGAGGGTAGTCGAGGCTTCTCCGGGAAGGTGAACCGAGCACCGGCAGATTGTGGGCTCAATACAGTTGGTGAAAGCTTAGAAAGAAAGTCGAGGTAGGCGGCTGGAGGTGAGATCGGTGTCTTTTGGCCAGTCTCTCCAGCTTCCAACTTGATGAAAGCAGAAGTTGGTGTAGAAACACAAGGACTGCGCAACTCTGACGGGTACGTAGCAGAGAGAGGCGTCTTGAGATGTGACAACTGGGGGCGTGTGGCAGCCATGATGGTGAAGATTGAACACTCCAAAAAGGATATACAACGAAGGTATCCTGTAATGAGAGTGAGCAATGTATGCTGGCAAGGCTTACAACAAGGACCAGACAAGCGCTGATAAATGTTGAAACCAGTAGTAATTAAGGAACCAGGTTGGAGAAGAGAAAAGGGAAGTAAATTGACTGGATTCGTACCTTATTAGGGCCTTTAGCTGGAGGGTAAACAGGCCAACGAAGCGGTTGAATTGCGAGTGGGCGCGGAGGGGGCCAGCGGTTAAAAGTCAAGAGGTACTCGTTGATATTCTTTGTTGCAGCCAGCACCAGTGATGATGCAGAGCTAAGAACAGAACAGGAGCCAAGAAGTATGCACTGAAGCGCTGCGCCTATTCTCAATATGTACTAGTCCTGGTCTGGGGTGAACCAAAGGCTGAAACCTGGCGTTTGATTCGTTGGAACTTGGGGCAGAATCCCGCGGCGAGGGGCGATGAGAGATCCGGCGGTCCAACCAAGCCTAACCAGATGAGAGCTGGCGACAATTTTCCGACCAGCGTTGAGGGTGATGAGTGGTGTTTTATTCAGTTTCAATTGCCCTTGTTGTGATAAGGAACGTACTGTACGCTGCAGTATATTGGAGCGCCGCGCTAGTCCGGATGAACGTGTATATTGATAGTGTCCCTCGTGGATTCCCCAGATCTGCACTCGGGATGGGATGGGAACGATGTGTGGGTGAGATGAGTTCAAGGCCTGCTGGGATACTCGTACGACGAGGATGTTGAAAGACGAAGAGGATAAATATGCTCGGTGATAATCAGGCAATGTATCCTGCGAGCAGAAGCATTTTATCCTCCTGCTCCAACATCTAAGCCCCGTTCAACTGCATCGCAACCGCCAGCAAAAGATGCAGCTTTCTAAAAACATTCCTTTACCCGCGCGACTCTCTTGTAGCAGCGAAGCCTAACAAAAGGCTCTGTGAGATCGTACACTATCAAAGACTCAAGATGTTGGCGCCTCACGAGACCAGCGAGTCGCCGCTGGAAATAAGATCAGTTGTAGCATATGATAAATTCATCCTACTTCAATTGGAGAATTGTAGCCAATATTTCTAGCGTACCAAACGAAAGCGCTAGACTGTGAATAGCTTGAGAAGTGTGACCCAACAGACTGTTTTTGGGCGTACAGCCTTGTCCCCGATCGGCAACCTTATTTGCTCCTCAAAGGCGGCTTTGTTTTCTGTAGTTAATGCTGATGGAAGAGTGCACCTCCATTGGACTGTCGAAAGGCGCCATGGCCGTATGGAAGATTCTCAGAAGCGGGAAGGCGCGTCACGCAGCACTTGGCATTATAACATGACTTGGGCATATGTAAAGTCAATAGCAAGTAGGAAAACCGACCGAGCAACGTGTGAGCCTGGCAATTGTTACATGAAATAGGTAAATTTCTTAGGTTTTCAAGTTCGCATCGGGGGTGTGAGGACATATATTTGATGTCGAATGCTTTCAAATAAATACAGCATAAAATCTACCACGGTAGTTTTGCCAACTGTGGAAACGCTGGCCTACTCAGTGACCACCCTCGGCCACCACGACCCTGGCCTCTTACAAGGCTGGCGTCTAAACTTCAATTATCCAAAAGAGGCTTGACCGCATCAGTGACCATAATAGTCGGTCCCTGTGCATCAAGTGATTCTTCATCCTTATTCACATGACATGTATGCTGGCCAAAATAAACCCTGCCCTCAAATCGACGCGTCTTCGCCAATGTGGAGAAAGGCTCCATATGTTTTTGTGCAGTTTCTTGATCAATGCAAACCATCTGACACCGTTGACAACCACCAAGTATTTGAAATACCTGATTTCCAATCTGTAATCCTTGCCAGAAGTCTTCTGCATATGGTTGTTCAAATGCAGGCGTCGACTTATGATACTCAGCAACCACGATATTGGCGCGGAAAACCTCCGCATGAACAGCCTTGCCGCCGTTGCTTTTGATTTGCTCGTTCAGGCGGTTGAGGCTTGATCGCGAAATCAGAAGGATCGGACTCTCATTCGAGAACAAAATAGGCCGCAGGACAAGAGTCTCCAACTTGCCTTCATTGGGAAAGGTGCCCGGCATGTAGTACGTTCCTTTCCGCTGCTGGAACGGTTGCAGATGGGCCTTAGTATGTCTTGACGACCCCACACACCTGTTAGCCGGGAAGCGTACTAATTGGCATGCCACTCCTAGTGCTCTGGTGAAGAAATTTGTGATGGCAGGTGACGGGTATGTCCGGGCGGTTATAGTATCACCACAAACCCTGGTATTCCTTTCGGTAAAATCATGCTTGGATGTGAAAAGCGACGGATTGCGAGAAAGCGGGAGATTTATTGGGTCGATACCGGCTGTTGCATCTGCAAATTCTACTCGTAGGATACCTTTATCAAGATCGATGGACGGCCGGATGAGAGCCATTCGAGGATATCGTTTTTGACTGAGTGCGGCACCAGATCCCGGACGAATGAGACACCATTCTCTATCCCAGGCGAGTCCTTCCTGGTGAATGTACCATGCCACCTGAGGAGGGATTTTATATCCAGCACAGCTCTTGATGGGATAGACAGTAAGACTTTCGACGTAATAGCCTCCATCAATATTAGGCTGCGTAGACGCTGCTTTCACTACTTTGTCTAGCTCGTTCTCGACAAAGTACTCCTCCATGAAATCTAGGAAGCTATCGACGTCACGAAGCGTCGTCATAGCCCCAAGACTCAAACGAATTATGCCAGTAGGTTTCCCATGCATGATATCGTTTTCGTTTCCACATCGATGGCCAGCAGAGAAATTCCGCTCCATTTCCCATGGCTCGAGATCGAGGGATGATGCGGTTCCACCTGGATTGCACAGCCCTCCTGTGCGAAGCTGTACATGTCTGATAGAAGCGAGTTTTTCTACCTCAGAATTGGCCACCCAGCCGCCGTGTGCGTTGCGAATATTCATTGCTACAATTGGGCCATGGGTGGCCTTAATATTGTAATCAGATGATGGATCTTTGTACATCTCGCACACATTCTGTCCATTGGCATGTCGAAGTGCAGCAAGGCGGCTGTATAGTCGCTCAGCCAGGAAGGCACAATGACTGGATATGCGGTCCAAAGAGCCGTACAACTCTTGATGCACGTCCAGCGCAGAATGGAGCGCCATGATGCTATGAATGGGGAGTGTTCCGTCTTCCAATTGCTCGTGCAGCGTGTCTGACTTTCGGGCGTGCCATTGCTCCTTCAGGCATACGACCATATCTACAGTTCCCCCGCCAAAGTACTTTCTCGACTGAAAGACATGATCAGCAGACTTCTTGACAATAAGCGCTCCAAGATCTGGGAACCCAAAGATCTTGTACAAGCTCATAACCGTAAAGTCCGGAGACGCAGACACATTGCTGAGATCGAAAGGTGACGTTGACACTAGAGCTGCAGCATCAAGTAAGCTATATGTGGAAGGCAGTTGGCATATCTGCTGACACCAATGTAAAGGTAGGCGCCGACCATTCATATTCGATTGTGCGGGATATGCAAATAACCTTGAACCTGCTTCTTTATGCGTCGTTTGCAGCCATTCTTCCACCTCAGAGTCTGAGCCAAAACACCGCTGTTCCCTTGCCACTTCCCTTAGCCCCACTAAGCTCGTGTGCGAATCTCTATGATAACCATACCAAAACCCAGTCTCGTAATCCCTGAAAGCCTCCATAACCAATTTGATACCAGCAGTGGCGTTTGCAACAAACACAACGTCGAATTCCTCTGGATCGGCGTTGAAAAGGTGCAGGAGACGTAAGCGGGCATCTTCAACCCGCTTCGATGTGTCCTGCGAAGCTGAAGAAGCCGAATGCGGGTTTGCGTAAAGGTTTGATATCATATCTGCAGAAAACCGCTCCATCAATGATTTAGCAGGTATGGTTGTGCCGGCATGGTCGAGATAGACGGTATCTGAAGCAGTGACGGGTGAGTGAATGCCTTCGGTACTGAATGCGATACGAACCTTGAAGCATTGGGTATTCCAGGTCTCTGATATCCTCTACATGTCTATTGTAACTTTCCAACATTATTAGAGCCATGTCTACACAGAGGATATGGATCGATCAGGCAAATGACGAAGCTGGGAGACACAGAAATCAAGAGACCTGGAAACTCATCCGTAGTCCCCGAAATCCAAGTAAGACAGCTTTGAAGTCATGCGTTCCATACGGAGGTGTTAAGAGGGCTAAAGTAGGTATTGCGATCAAGAAAATCAGAAGCGGCAGACTCCGAAGGCCGCCGGTCTAGCAGTTGATTTCCTTCAGAATGGTCATCAGTGAGATGGAACGGACAGACAAGTCAATTCTAGTGATTCAATCGAGCTTGCAGAAAGTCGTTATTGGGAGTATCTGGATTTCAAAGATGTGTTGATTGCAGTTTGATGTCGTCCATTGTAAGAGAGAAAAGCAAGCAGGGTGGCGGATCTCTACGAATAATCAGCCAACCAGATATCGGGTATTTCATATCAAACAAAAGTTTATACACTTTCATAGTATGTACTGAGGTTCGATACGCGATATATAATTGTTTATAGTTTCGACGATACGTTAATCATGGTTTTCAAGTTGGAAAATCGTTGTGCGTAGAAAGTTGTTTTCTTCCAAAACAATGACTTGAATATGATAAGATTACACAGCGTTTTTACCCGTTCAGTATGTATTTCATCTCAGAATATACGACAAGAGGAACAGTTTGAGTAACTCAAAAGGTTTTGAAATAGGACGATCAAATTAGATATTTACAACTTGGTTTTCACAAGAGCGTGACTCCCAAAAAGCCATCCTTCCCAATAAAAACAAGCAAAGTACCAGAAGGGTATATTGTAACTTCCAAAAAAAGCCTGTCAAAAAATAACACTCACCATCACAAAAGCAAAGTTCAAAATATGTACATACATTGCACGTAAAAGATTATCAAACAGGACATGTACAAACCCAACATCCCAACACATCGTCACCGACCAGTGGGCACATCACCCAAGTCAACACCATACTCTCTTCTCACAGCGCCCGTTCGTGGCGTAACCTCTCTCTTGCCCGCTGGAGGAGTGACAGCCGACATTGTCTTATCTTTACGATGTCTAAAGCCACCACCATAGCGACCAAAAATACCATGATCTTCAAATTTGGATTCTAGACTTTTCTTCTGCACCGAAATTGGGCTTGGCTCAGGTGTTTTACTCAATCTCCGAGACTGGGGTTTAAGATGAGATTGTGGAAGAACCTGCGGCGAAGGTCTCTTAAATGGTGAAGTACGTTTCTGCTCAACTAAATTGCCACTTGGATTTTCGTCCGGTGTAGGTGGCAATGTAACCACACTTCCGGGTGTTCGAGGAGCTGGACTTGGACTGGAAGCTGGCGAGAATGTAGTCACTGTGGTGAAAGTGGTGGAATTGGTGTTAGTGACTGGATTCGATGTGGCTGAGGATTGTACGGTGGTATGGGCTTGCATTCGTCGCTCGCGCCAAAGCCGAGAATGTTCAGACCAATCATAGGAATCCGCAGGCTTGGGTGAACCGGAAGGAGAGCCAATTGATCGTTGTTCAAAAGCGTTGACAAGAGACTTCACGGGGCTAGGACTTCGTGGAGCATGAGATTGAGTGATCAGAGTCGAGGAACGTGGTGCTTGCGTAGATATTGTGGTGGCGCTCAGTGGGAGAACACCAGATGTTGATACTGTCATTGTCGTAATCAGTGG
Organism: Tothia fuscella; assembly: GCA_010583015.1. NCBI lineage: Eukaryota > Fungi > Ascomycota > Dothideomycetes > Venturiales > Cylindrosympodiaceae > Tothia > Tothia fuscella. The sequence continues at coordinate 261,005 of MU007014.1, forward strand.
TTGTGTTGTCACCGTGTAAGAGGATGTTGGCCTTGGCCTTGGAACTGTAGGCATGGGTTCGTGTTGCACTTTATGCTGTTCAAAATTGGAGTTGTGGGAGCCGAATTCATTACCAGGCGTTGACCGCGGACGAGGTTGGACTATATTGCTGACTTGATATTGCTTCTGGGGGTTCCACCCTTGCTGCGGTGTCTGATCATAATATGTCGAAGGGCGGTCTTGGTAGCTAGAGGGTCTGTTACCCATCGTCGGCCGTCCATAACCTCCCCGTCCAGAGGTAGCAGCACGATCACGACTTCGCATCTGAGCAAATTGCGAGGCCGTTTTGGCATCCCAACCCTCCCTGGGTCCAAGCCGAGACCCAGTGCTCATTTGATGTGGCTGTGTTGGCGTCGACGAAAATCTGCGCGTATCTGAATTGGCATTCATCGCGATATCGTAAGGCGAGCCACCAAGAGATTGTGCCACCGTGCCAAAATCAGCCACCCCTATGATCTCATCGTCATCGTCTCTTGCTGGACCACTGGATCGTTGATCCCGCTTATTGAAGCTTATAAGTCGGGAAGGCGTGGGGGGAGTAGCACCAGTGTTGATAGCTCTAGAGAGTCGTTTGACTTTACCAGCGGTCAGATTCTCGACACTAGCATCAGGGAAGTAAGATGCAGGAACAGATGATCCACCCCGAACAGCAGGGCTAGGGCTTTGGGAGCCGCCTCTCGAGCTGCTAGCAGATGGACTATCGTATGTCCGCTCGAGGTGCTCCATGCCAGGAGACTGCGCCAACCGCATAGAAAATCGCGAGGAGACTGCTGAAGGCACGCAGGGAACATCTCCATCAATCAGATCGTGTTTTTGACCGAAAGCTATTGGTGGCTGGGACAGTGGACGTTTCTTTTGCAGTTTTCTCTGGGCCTTTCCAGCAGACTTGGTTTCTGGTGTAGATGATTTGATACTGGTTGGGCTGCTGTTGGAGGACAGCATACGAGGCAAGCTCTTCCTCACAGACTTCCTCCATGATTTTGAACGTTCTATCTTTTCAGGAGTCGCTTCAGGTGTCGGGTCGTCAAGAATCTGTGTAGGCTTGTCGCGAGTCGGTGGGCGCCCTCGAAATGAGGCATTATCTTTTGTGAAGTAACCTCTTTGCACCACGTGATGCTCATGTTTCTCCGCACCGCTGCTCGCCGGCCCTTCTACAGATTGGTGCACTAAGGAACAGCGCACCTGTTCTGAGTCATAAGCTGGGTAGCCCGTTGATAAACGAGGCTGTTCAGCCTCGTAAGATGGATACATTGTGTGAGGTTTCATTTGCTCTGCTTCATAGTAATTGCTGCTACCGGAAGAATATCCAGAGTCGGTCTTTGCCTGGCCACTCCCGAATGATCTAACACGAAGCGCAGATTTCAGCATTGGAGGATGTGATCGTAAAGCTGTATGTGCTAATATTTCCTCTTTGAGAGGGAGTTCAGCCGAACCATACACTTCGTCAAATTCTGTCGTAAATATGTCTGCAGATGTTTGGGCGAAATCTTTTGGAGTTCCGCGTCCAAAATCTTGGTTTGCTTTTTCGTCGGTCTGGACAATTTGAGCTTCTTGCCCTTTCTGATCAAAATGACGTATGGTGTCCTCTAGTTGGTCGTGATGCTGCAGATTAGGACGATTATCGGATTGTTCCAACGATAATTCCCCAGAGTGATTTGGAAGGGCCTCATGGTATTCCTCACTGTTCGGCAGCTCAGAAGAAACGCGGGAAGGTCTTCGAGGCAAGTCTCGTGAATGCCTTGGTGGGGTACCGTAGGGGCTCGGCGGCATCTCGGCCATATACTCCGATGCAAGAGAAATCGCGCTTTCAGCTCGAGCACGTGTATGTGCAGGCCTGTATTCCTCATCGGAGCTGGTATTCTCCAATAGACTGTGGTTTTCGGAGAACGCAGCAAGGGATATGGCGCTCGCAGCGGGTCGTGGCTGTCTGATTTGGGTGTGGAGTGCTTCACAGCCGTAGTTTAGGCTCTCAGCTCTCACCACTTGTTTTAAGGGGCTTCCGCTCCTCCTGGTTGGTAATTCCGGCCTTGAGGCTCGATCCGGAGTCCGTGGTGGATCGAAACTTCCCTTCGATTCAGGATTTGGCAGAGGGTGCTTAGGTTCTATGGGAGGGAGAGTAGGAAGGTCGATATCGATATCCTCATGCGCAGAGCCACCTTCTGAAGCCGTATAGTATAGGTCTTCATGGTATCGATCTGTGCTGGGCTTTTTTGGAGAAGAGAAATCTCGAGAAACGAAGCTAGGATTTGGTGATACACAACCATTTGTAACAACAAGAGAGCCAATTTTCAAGCTGCCTAGGTGCGAATAGTCCATGTCCCCTGGAGTGGGGCATCGATTTCCCTCGGACGGAGCCGGTGGCTCAGTACTGTCCATATTGCTGAGAACAGCGAGAGGGGAATCATGCATCATATCACGTTGCCATAATTGGTCGTGGATGGACATTCCTGGATCCTGTGGTGGCATCGACTCTTCGTTCTTAGCCTTGCGCGTGGCCACCCCTGGCGCAGCAAGTGACTTGCGCCGTATAAGAGCTGCTGCTGATGTTCCCAATGCTTCCTCTGCCGCCTCTCCAGCGCTCTCATAAGTTGATGACATCCCATCGGGGGACCTTTTGGGTAAGAGAGCTTGATCTGTTGACCATCAGCGGGTGGACTGGGAGTGTATATATCTAGGACTTACGAAGTGCGACTAGGTCATCGGGTGAAGCTGTTTTCCTAAGCTCATGCAGAAGCGCTACGGCTGTTTCCAAATCTACACTTCTCTCAGACGCAACTGAGAGCTGAGATTCACCACCTTGCAGCTTTGCCAAAGATGATCTTGGTATTGGCCCACGAGGACCACTTCGTGATAGTGAGCGCGCGACCGTTACTGCCATCAAACCCAGCTGATTCTTTTCTGACGGCTCAGATATTTTTGTCTCTGTAGGAGCCAAAAGCTGCGAGCGGATGACATTTCGGAAGTCCTGCTGACTACGATTGACCTTAATGGGTGACGCTCGAGCGCTTTCAAGATCCTCAAATGCCGCATATGGTAGTGTTGGAATAGTTGCTTTCTCACCGAATTCGCTCTCTAATGGACAGATCACCGCACTCGTTCTCGAGCTGTTAAATGTCTTCGGTTTCGAGACTCGTGCCTGCTTTTGATCCTCGGGGCCGGATTGCGAATTCCCCATTGCGATGAGGCGCAAAAGGTAAATAAATCGTGGGAAGCGCACAGGTAAACAATCAGTTTAGCGTCGTACGACCAGCATTCCCAGCAATATTTTGTTACAGCTCTGTCAAGTGTTACCACGAAGTAGTATCTGAAGAAATTCGTTGGCTGCAGAGAGATCCAAGGTTGATCTCGCTCGTATATGCGCGGAGGAGGTTGGAGGGAATTGTGGGTCAGATGCCCCTGATGCTTAGCAAAAAGAACATGGAGCTGTATGAGCGAAAAGGGATTGTACGAGGAAAAGAATTTAGATTTGAGGATACGAATGCATAGAGTCGGCAGACAAGAGATGTTGGAGAAGAGGAAGAGACCCCAGCAAGAATCAGGATGTATCTTGGTTCTTGAACCTGACTGCAGATCCCAATCGTAAACAACAGGGGAGTTTCTCGTGCACCGCCACAGCTCTAGGCCATTTGCTCTTATGGAGCTAAGCTGGAAAATTAGAGAGTCGTCGTAATGAAGCTTTCTCTCCATTGATAGATACAAGTTGACTGGGAGTTGTGCTTCTACTGCCCACGTATACAGAGCGTTGTCTGATAATACTGTCGGGCATTTTGTTGGCAGCGCTGCATCAGCACAGACAAACCTGCATTATATGTGAAGAACTTGCTACCATTGCGCATGCTTTGCAATTGTTTAGCTTGCTCTCGCGAGGCATGAACTTCGTGCGAAAAATGGCCGCGTAATCCTATCCCATTCTGTCAGTGGCTCACACCGGAGAACAGGACTCGGTTCGGGACTACGGTACTAACCAGTCTTCAGAAAGTCGTAGGTCGCTAAGATGGAAATCATCATGATCGGCAAATATTTGCTGCACCGCCACACCTAGATCTCACAATCCAATGTTGGTGTTTGAGCAACGACCCAATGACGGTCCGGTCCTTGGTTTTCCAAGCGATTCGTACGCTACCGGATTATGAGTGGATAATTCTCCGTTGCCTGGGGCGCTCGCGAGCCACATGATTTGAGGGGCGACGAAGAATTAGGTTGATGTCTTGAAAACATGGTTGTTTGAAATCAAGAACGACCGGCCGTTTCGACGTTTGGATGTGTCAATTCGCTATAGTCGTGACCTTCAATGGACCATAGCTACCAGATTTCCTTAAGCTCGAGTGTCAAGAGCGGCACGACGGAAATCGTTGGTTTACCACATATAGACTCTTATTCTAGGGAGTCCCGTCATTTAGCGGTAGCAATAAAGCTAAGCGGACTGGTCCTTGGAGGTGAAGGGTGTTCGATTTTTTCCCAGTGCATTGCTGAAGAGAGTTGTTCATTTTTCCAAACCTCAAACTTATACAATCCTTATTTTCTTCCAATACTCGAGAATCTTACCCGGCCTTGTAGCCTTTTCATAGGATTACTCGTTGAAGCAAAAATCGATAGTGTATTCTTTTCAATTACTCCACTTCTTTAAGTGCCGCCCTTCACTTCAAAAACTAGAGGGTGGGCAGTCCTCATGTGGTTTCCAAGCTTGTTCCTACAATACAAAGCCCGTTTAGAGCTTCTTCTCGGGCATGGATTATTCTGTCTTATCGTCATATGTCCACGTATGACGGTGACGGTCACAACTGTTTCGCCGGCTGAAAGGCATATGAAGGCGAGCACAGTCTTGATGATACCAGCAGTGGCCTCTTGCTGAAGCCGATTCCTGGGAAGGTCTTAACTTAGAATTAGTTCTATAGGCTGATCGAGTTTCACCGCTCTTGTCTGCCAAGTGCAAGAAGGAGACTCACATTCGAGCGATTAAATCCTTCAGGATTTCAAGAAGTATTCGCGTGCTGTAGGATCGGTGTGTACTATGTTTGTCGAGCGAATTGCGGCGTTGTGGCACTGTTGGGTGCCCAGCCTGATGCATCCTGCGAGCGTCGCCTGTTTCGCTCACCTTTGAAACCTCCACTGCCAATCTTTTGTGAAAACCTAACATCTCTTCAACCATTGTCATATTATCAGTTTGTAAATCTCAATCACTGCGCCAAGTACAAGATTCCCTTTTTTTTTTTTTAACCATGACTGGCGTTCTACTATTCTGCACCGCAGAAGATGCTAAACCAGTAAGTTGACCTCATTTGCTGAGTGTCACAGAACTAACAATGGACAGCTTATTCGCAAAGTCATGCACAACACGAATGACAAAGGAGAGCTGCTTCATTCCAGTTTCTACCTGATTCAAGGAAACGATTTACCCGACGACAGTGATGAACTCAAATCAAGGTTAACTCAAGAGGAGACCTTTACATCTGTCTTCATCGGCGCTTCAGAGCAAAATTGTCGAGACTGGATGTTAGAGAAACAGAAGCAGGTCAATTACGTGGAAATAAACATCTTCGCTATTGCCGATGCGGAGAGTGTCAAAGACAATACGCTTCTGGTACAGTTCTACTATCCAGAGTTTGATCCTCCTTTGTCGCCAATGGAGTTTCCTGGTTATGGCATCCTTCCTCCACGCACAAACGCGTGGTACAGCTATCGAATCCAGCATGACCAGTTTGATGACTTGCATGCAGCCCTCTGCTATCTCGCACCTGATATCCGCTACCCGATCTATTTTGGACGTAAAGCGGAGCTTACGGACGAGCAGGGTATCTTTGATGTTGCTAGAGCGGATGGAATTATTGCAGGGAAAGAACCGTTCACGCCACCAGCATGAGGGTCTACAACCTCAATCATCAGTAGAGTCTTGGCTAAAATCAAAAGGAAATGGGAGTTTGTGATTCGGTCAAAGGGTTGATGACGCAAGCTAATCGAGAAATGATAAGCATATCTTCACATTGTAATGGCCTTTGAAATTGAAATAGAATGGAGCTCAAATTACAAACGTACTTGCCAGTGCCTCGCGGTTAGCGGTAAGGTACTACCTGCGATAGCCAAGCGATGAGCTGATGGCAGGCTATTACTTCTATAGTGTAAGGCATAGTGAGAAGTACTGTTGGCCAGTGTGCGATTGTCCTTTGCAGACAAGGTAAGCATTGTTGTGCTTTTCAGGTTCTCTAAAGAAGTCACACAGGTACGAGAGGGGAACAAAAGTCCAAAATCCAACCAAAATCAAAATTCGAGGTGATACGTATTTCATGAACATAGCTAGAATTGAGCTAATTGACAAAGAGCGTAGGGGCCATATCTGGAAAGAGAATCGAGAACGAGCGAAGCAAAAGAGTGACACTTTGAACCATGACCACCAAAAGGAAACATCCACTCCACAGTCCACCAGTGTACGAGTCGCAATATAGCTGGAGATCGACTGCAACAGTCTGTCTAGCACTTATTACCACGATTGGACAGGCAGAATTCAGTGCAAGTATTGAGAAGCTCTACATTTTGCATTTTGCCGGACACTCCGTTGGCGGTGCAACGAGTGAGAACTATGGGTTGTCATTACCACTTTCGATGATAACAAGTAGAGGTATGGTTACTCACTGATATTTGCATTCTCATATAAATCCTTCTTTTTAAGTCTCCTATCTTCTCGTTCTTGAATCTTGGTGCCCCAAGAGACGCAGCACGCTGTGCCAGTGGTGGGAAAGAAACACAATTGGAGGCTGTCTTTGGGGACATCGGTTTCTCCGTTGTCTTCAAGCTCAGCAACGAGTTTCGCACACATTTCATTGGGTGCCCCGTTTTTGGTATCGCACTTCGGCTCTTGGGTCGCCGGGCAGGTCGGATTATCCTCGTCCCACCACCACCGCTTGGCGATGTGAAAGCGGCGTACTTTTGAAGCGCCGTAGTATACAAGAGAGCCACCATTTGTGGTGCGCTCTCTGGATATTTCGACTCGATCGCTGGAGGGCGATGGAGAGGCTTCACGACGCATCTTACTCGCAGGGCCATAGTAGACGAGAGACCCGCCCTTTGATACCGTCTCGCGAGAGACTTCCTCATTCAAGGGAGAGGCCATCAATCCAGTGGCCATGGTGAAGGCAAGGATAACATTGATGGAGAATAGCATTTTCGCAATTTGGGTGTTTTGATGCTTTGGTCTGTGGTTGTTGAAGTAATTGAAAAGATGTGGGAAGTGGAGAATCCAAGGCGTGTAACTCGTAATGCTGTGAATGCTCTAACTGGAGATGCAAAGTAGTTGACGGGTTACATCAACTTATAAGTAGTTTGCAGTGGAGAAACCGCAATGCCTCGAGCTCCAGAGGTATTCCAACACTCAGATCCCACGTCGAGGATCTGACACCAGGAATAGATGTGGGCAGATACGATCATAACACGCCTACAGGAATCCCACCAAATGATCCTGATTCCTACATATATCCTCCAACTTCTGACATTCGACGACCAACAATTAACATGGAGCAGACAACAGCCAATTAGCGACAGTCGGGAACCGATATCCAATACCTAAAACCTAATTCCAACATAAGGTCGACCATTGAGCACACCAAAATGCAGCTCTCGGCATCCTACAGCGCTCAGGATGAGTCCTTCGTGTACCAAGAATAGCCCATCCACCGGTCTAACACGAGCAAGTGGCGTCCCATCTAAGCCTCATAGACCTGCCGATAGACGGACGACAAAGGTCTATCAGAAGGGGAAGTCCAATTGAAGACCGGGCCCTCTGTTGGAAAGTCTGGGCCATCGTGTGATATCCAATACACACCACCAACAATCCAACGCTCCTACAATCCTGCAATCCTTGGTCCATACAGTTTGAGAGTTCTGCAAGCCAGTGTACTTGCAGTGATCCCCCAGTCCTACAGTGCTAGAAATCGAGAGTCCAACAAGCTGGTGCTCCTGCCGTTCATTTGCCGAATAAACCAACATATCAACATTTCGCCAAAGATAGATCAACTATTTTTAGAGGACGAGTAAAATGGAGCTGAGTGTATATACTCAGCCTGTCAACTCTCCAACATATATCAAACCCGCAACAGCTTTGCTTAAACTAGATATATCTCTGTCTTTCGTTCAATAACACTTATCTCCTTCCTAGCTTAAATAACACCATCTTATCACAATGGCCATGCTTAATATCAGACTCTGGTTGCTCGTACTCCTATACTCTACAGCGCTGGCAATCCCAGCCGCTCAGCCTATCGAAGCGGCACTCGTCAAACGAGCGCGTGGCGACGCGAGCGACCCAATTGACGCTTGGTTCAGTACCGAAGGTTGGGAGAGCATGGCCGAACAAGACTGCTATGCAATGCTTTGCCTTGGGAAAGGAAGAGTCTTGTACGTACAAACCTGGGATGTCTCGATCTTGACAATAATTGGAAAAACCATAGTCAAAAAGTATCGAGTGCGGAGGGTGATCGCAATAGGGGTGGCTCAGGAGCGGATACTACGCCTTTCAAGGACGATCACACAACGAAACGTAACACCGAACGTATAAGTGATGAAACCATTAGTGCAGAAGAGTTTCCTTGGGTACAGTTCTCCAGCCAATACTGCCCACTTTCGAGAAATCGAGCATGCCAAACTGAAATACCTTTCAATTACTACTTTTAGTCAGTGTTGACCAGGTAGCTTAATTATGTCTATGAACTTTGAGCTGTGGGCATGCTTTATTAGTTAGCCAGCTGACTTCTTTTAGGCGAGCACTGCAGAGGGAGGCAAATCCCCAGGTGGCAGTACGCAATCATATGTATTCCCAGCAACCAGAGCGGAGCAACAAGGTGCGTCATCTCATTTCCTAACAAAAGTTCAGCATGAACGCTCGACCTCCCATCCTTCACATTTCCCATCCTCGTCGGATGTAGCGTGTCTTAGGGTTCTGGCATCCTTATCTTTCCCATGTTATGGTGCGGACATGTCAGCACTTTGGATAACTCAAGACTATCCGATATTAGTGGATTCAGTTGGACTAGAAGCGATTGCGAGTAACAAGACAACCTCTCCCGAGGTTCCTAAATCAAAAACGGCAAATATTAACATCTTCAACAGCGCAAGGCAAGGCCATAAGCTTCGGTTACTCCGGAAAGGGAAGCGACGTGAACAACGGCCAGCACTTCAGGATCAACTTCGTAGGCGAGCTCGGTGAATACTGCCAGGCTGCCATGCGCGGCGACCACAGCATCTGCCGCAGAGATAATGTCCAGTCGGTTTTATTTGGGGTCACCGTCATTCTCGCCAACTTTGTCTTCCAGTATATGAGGGATGGAGGAGTCCCTTACCAGTTCAGGAGGGTGGGCAAGCCGGGCAAACGTTCCGACATCCTTGGGGAGTATCCAGTGGCGAAGATTTCACCGTCATCTTGATATTGGAAATGGGTTTAGGATCTTGGCATGGACCTAAGCACTGCTGCGATTCTCGAAAAACTGGCGAAGAAGGAAGAACGAATTGATTTGGCAAAAGGGGAGGCATCAGATAGACTGCAGGGATTTTAAGAATGGAGAAAAACCGCAAAAAAATGGGATGGGAACCAGGGATTGAGATGGCGAAATATTTGGGCAAGGAAATTATCAACACTCTTTGAGTACTGTTAGTATTGGCGCGTCAGGGAACCTACCAACACTCTTTCAAAACATGAACGCTCTTTTTAGATACTCCCCCTCTGTGTTGTGCAGCTGGAGAGAAGAGAGGAACTATTCTTGGCATTTCTTGGCGTTCCAATTCAACCACACTTCGTCCAAACTCCTGTGCATTCAATAATCCTATGCACCTACTACTGTGCCCATATATCTTGAGACCTGGATGCATCCAGGACTTTTATATGGAAATTGAATACTAACGACGCTAAATCAATTCAAGTGTACTCACATACTCTAGGTTAGATATAGATTAGTACCAGGAACTGTGAGGTCTACTTTATGTGTCAACATAGCCAGTACGTTGATTGTATACAAGAATTTCGGTAGTCGCCTCTCCGACGCACCGTAACCAGTCAGACGGGGGTTTGATCAAAACCAGTCTTGTCTCCGAGTTGTCATCTGTTTCCTATTATTGCCTGTACTACTATTCCGGAAGAGGACGAATGGCTTCTATAATCGAAATAGGGTTTAACGGACAAAAGCATCCAGTCTAATACTTCCTAGACGTCCCCAATAATCTGACTTTAACGTAGCATATTCATTTTGATCTGATATGCTCGAGTTTCCGGCATCAATAGATATCTATTTATTTATGTCTGCGTTAATGAATGATATCAACTCCAATGGCCAAAATACGTCTATTCTTATGCTTTCCCAACATTCTCGACATTATATTTGTAAATCAGCATATTCACATTTGTACGTCATGCATGAATTCCCAGCGTGGTACCAATACCCCATGTGTTTAGCCACGCTCGAGTCGATGACTGGAAGAATATAGCTAACGGCCAAAAGCGTCCAATCCAATATTTTCGAGCCGTTTTCAATACTATACCTTTAAGTCAACGTAGTCACACCAACATAAAATGCTTCAATGGACAGCAACCCTATAATATTTCATCTTATTCAATTACGTCCAGACCCCAACCTACTAGTACAAACAAAAGTGAAAGAATACCCTCTTTCAATCGCCCTTTTCCAAGCACAGCTATGGAAGGCCAAACACAATTAAACGCCAGTAATCCCCTAATCCAGAAAATGAAAGACTCGCTTTCCCAAAACGGAAAGTAGTCACATCCCATCCACTCCCTCCCGCAGCCAAAACCCCAATCACAAAGAAGGCACACTCAACTGAAACTCCTCCTCGTCTTCCTCTCCCGCAGTGAGTGACACACCACCCCCACCACCAAAGAAATCATCATCGTCATCTCCCGCATTCGCATTCGCAGCCTCCTCCCTAGCATGAACAATATCCTCCAACTCCCTCACTGCATCTTTCTTTGGCGCAGCAGCAGCAGTAGCAGGAACAACCGTCGTCTCATCCTTAAAAATACTAGAGAGCGGTTTCTTAAGACCTTGACTCGCGGCTCTACCTTTCGCATAACCTAGGGTACTGTGCGAAGCTGCCACCGCGGCGGCTTGTCTAGCACCAGATGGGGGGGCTCTCGTAACCGTGGGACGGATCTTGCGGCCTAGAATTCCAGTGGTGGAAGAAGGGATTTTGGGTTTTGTAGTTCCTGTTGATGCGGCGTATGATGGTATACCCGCTGCCTTTGGTGTACGACCCAGAGCGGTGGCAGCACTCTTCGCAGTAAGTGTTGGAGGTGCTGAGAGTTTCATGCTTGGTTTCTTCATTGCTGGTTGGAATTTCTTGGGTGGGGAGTCCGTGGAAACGGCGGATTTGGTTGGGGAGGGTAGGATTTGTAGATCGTCCATTACGGAACGGTCTAAATGACCTAGAGAATCGTCCATGCTCTTCTTTAGGAGATCATCTGTGTATGCGTTGGTCTTGGCTTCAAATTCAGCGTCTCGCTTTGCTGCAAAGGAAACACCGTTGTCGTCGGTGGTATAGACGGATGCCCAACCGCGGGTGAAGTTCTCGGGGTTGAATTGCGGGAATGTTTTGTCGGGGCCGAATTCGTCGTCCGAGGGGTAGTCTGGGAGTGCTGTAGTATTGTTAGAATAACTTCTATTTTAACCAATCAATGGAATGTACTGACGCTTCGCCCGTGGAGGCATATACTCAATCTCCCTCTCCCTCTCCTCAACCTCCCCAGTCACTGCAACAACCTCCGCCTGATGAACCTTAACCTTCGCCCTCCTAAGTCTCGGACTAACAGTCTTCAGCCCACCACTCTTCTCAGGTGAAACCTCCGCCCCTCCCAGCCCGGGCGTCTGCAACGCCCTGGCATTCGTAGTCTTCGCCCCAAGAGGAGCGCGATTCCTAGGTCCAGCAGGTGTGACAAAGACATTATTCTTGTCTCCTCCCATTCCTCCCTTTTTCACAGTACCAAAGACCTTATCTCCTCCTCCGCCCTTGCCATTCGTCTTCAAGATACTCTTGCCCGCAGGTCCTCCCAGAGCATTCTCATCATTCAATGGGATTTTGAAAGGGGTTTTCGGAGCGCGATTCCCTGGCGTTTTCGCATTGAGTCCTTTAACGCCTGCGTTGAGTGGTTTGGCCGCCGCGGCGGTTTGATGAGCGTGCACTGCGTTTTCTTGGTCGGCGAGCGCGCGAGCGAACATGTTGTTTATGTTTATGTTTATGGTTTTTTGGGGAGTTTGTTGTTGTTGTTTTTGTGGATTACATCTGTTGGATTACGAAGTGTGGTTTTTTCATGAACGGGTGTGTATGTGTGCTTTGTGGTGTTGGGAACACCGGTAATCGTCGGCTCGTTCGACAAGGAAAGTGAAGGTTGCAATGAGGTCGAGTGTTTGTGTTAGGGCTGTCACGACGGCAACGCTGGACCCTGAATTTGTTGGTGGTGGTTGAAATCGGCAGGAGGCCCCTGCGTTGCTGGGTGGCTTGGGGAACTGATGCCGCGTGTGTTGGTGGGGAGGAAGCAACAACTAAAAACCTCCACTACTACACCTTTAACAACAACGAAAACTTTCTCCGATACACAAGACCCAACGCTTGAAAGATACGCAGCAAGAGACTGCTGGTTGTGATCCCTACACTTACACGCCTACCTACGAATTCTCCACAACACCACAATCATGGAGCAAATCAAGAAGGTAAGCAACCAAAATTGGTGCCTAATATCAATAATCACAATGAGCACCAACTAACTTCCTGCATTTCCCTTCTTTTGGCGTGAACCTGAATTCCCCTCTCTTCCTCCCTCCTTCCCTTCCACCAACTAACTTAATTTTGTACAACAGCGAATGGAAGCCCTCCGCATCGAAGCCGACGAAGCCTCCCACCTCGCCGAAGAACTCAAAGTCAAGAACAAGCAACTCGAGCAAGAAAACCTAGCAAAAGAGCAAGAAATCACCTCCCTCTCCCACAAGAACCAACTCCTAGAGACGCAAGTCGAAAAGCTAGAGGGTGACGTGGGTGAGCATAAAAAAGCCGCTCAGGAGGGTGGTACCCACGCCATGACCAATGAGAGTTTGAGTCGCAAATTGCAGGTTTTGGAGGAGGAGGCGGAGAGTGCGGATAGGAATTTGAGGGAGACTAATGAGAAGTATGTTGGTTTACTTTTATGAATTGGTTTCTGCTCTTTCTTTCTTAAATGTATCATGCGAATAGGGAGATCATGAAAGGCTAATATCATCGGTGATACAGGCTCCGCCAAACCGACGTCAAAGCCGGACATTTCGAACGCAAAGTCCAAGCCCTCGAGCAAACAAACGCCCAACTCGAGACCAAATACGAGGAAATGGTTAAGAAGTACAACGACGTGAAGAAGGAGCTGGATGACTTCGTCGCGGAGATTGGTAACATCTGAGCTGCCTCTTGCCTCCACATTTGTTATCACGTCTTGTTTTTAATACCACTTGCTAAAAGAGATTTGAAGCACTATTTGACCCGGGTTCGAAGCCCATCTCGTGGTAGAAGGATGGTTGGGATGCTGTTGTTAGTATGTCTTGCAGCATTACTTCTTTGGGATGGTGATGATATGCGCTTGCAGCAGTTGCCGAAGGGGCCTAAATATCTTACACTCTCGGCCCTATCCTACTTGTGCTTTTTTGGAACCTATGTCTTAGCGGTTGCGAATGCTAGCGTGTCATGAAAATTATCACAAAACATGTCATACACTTCGCAAGCAACTTGTGTTGAACACTGTCCGAAACATCATGAATTCCTACTTCATTATGCTTCATCAAATCATAACTACTCCTCATTCTTCTCCCTCCTAACCTTAGCCTGCGCACTATTCTTACTCCTCTCCTTCGCCCTCGTAATCTTCCGCTCCGTCTTCGTCTCATACCGAAACTTCGTCTTCTTCTCCTTTTTCTTATGCACTTTCTTCGGTTTTTCCTTCGTCCATATTCTCTTCTTTCCCTCTCCCGCTAATTTTTCACTCTCCAGCTTCTCCCTCTCTGCTCTCCTTACTGTATTCTCTTCATCGTCTTCATCATCATCATCGTCGGAATTGTACGTTATGAAACCATCGCGGTCTATGTCTACGGCTTCTACCGTTACGGTGGCGTATGCGTCTTCGTCTATGTATTCTGCGTCTTTGGGACGGGAGGGTAGACCGGCCCATTCGTCTTGATCTTCTGCGGCGGTTTCTGCGTCGTCTGAATTCTTTTCATCGTCTGAGTTATCATCTGCGGCGTGGCCCGTTCGGGCGTTCATTTCTTTGAATATGGCATGCACGCTTGCTACGTGTGCTTCCAAATCAACTTTCCGCTGTTTTCGTAACTACGTCCACCAAAGAAAGTTAGCATAACGTTTCTCAGAGGATGTTTGTCCCATATTTCAAATCACAGTTGTCCTCCATTCCCAAGGTTTTGTGGCTCTACACACTAGCCCAATTGATCGAGCAATACAACCATAAAAAATAAATCACACAACTCACATCCTCCCTATCCCTCCTCGCTTCCTCCTTCTCCTTCTTAGCAGCCTGTTCTTGTGCATGTTTTATCCGTGCAACTTTTCTCTTATGAAAGCCAGTGAGGTAGTCTGCGCGGGCGGAGTCGTCGAATTTCACCTCTTCGACCGTGACGGTGTTTATCTTTCGGCGTTTGGTTGGAGGTTTCATTTTGAAGGATTTGAAGGGGATACTGGAAGTAGTGAGGTGAGATTGAGGCAGAGAAGACGGTCTGTAGTATTATTCTTGATTGGAGATTTATTTTCGGAGGTTATGGATGCCAAGATTTCGGAGAATGGGGTGTAGGGCTGAGAGTCCTGCCTGAGGCAGAATAATTGACGGCATTTGGAGTTTGAGGTTGCTCAAATTTGGAGTCGAGTTTTCGAAGAGCAAGCACATTGATCAAACGTTTTACTGCGGTTTACACCGATAAATTACTCTAAACGAGGACAGTGAACGAGTTGCTTTCCTTAACAAACACGTAAAGATCCTTCTAGATTGGACACGACCATTGTACTGGTGGAAGATGTTCTGAATGTGTTACAGAGTGCTCCCATCTCAGCCTTTCCATTTTCAACCGTTTATTGCTAAACGAAATCACAGTCACTACCGCTACACTCTTTCCATGCCGCGGCATAAGTGCAAAAATGCGGAATGCTCTGATACAATCAAGGCGCAATAAATCTAGCCACAAATTTGATCGTTCTATCACTAACGACCAAGGACGTTATAAGCGTTTTTTCGTGCGGGTGGTAGCATGGAAATTCTCTTGCCTTTTATAAGCACGATTTGATAGTTCTGCTGTAGCAAGAGAGCTGGGCACGCGACGGGACTGAGTACTGGGCTTCCCCCTCGCTTGCGAACGGAGGATGCACTATATCCAAACGAGTGAGACACCTTAGCTTTAAAACAGATAGCCGAATTCTGGATTGCCCCGCAGCGTTGTTGCGAGAAAGGATGTATGATTGCGATTTCTTGATTTTCGTAAGATATGGCTACATAACAGCGACTACGCCGCACCATGGCTACTCCTCATGTTTTTTGAAGGCCGGACAGAGTTCAGGATTTTGAAGTATCTGAATTCGTACATCTCGTATAATATGTATTTGTTGTACTTACTTCCTCTAGTAGTAGATATAATTATTCAAGCCAGGAGTCGTTAGTATACTGATTTAGTTTCATAATGGCTAGAAATAGATTCGTATGTTATTGTTCCGGCAATAGGCAGCCCCAAAAAACTTGAGGAGTATAATATGCGAACTTTGGACTAATATGCATGAAGAAATTCCTGCAAGGTGCCCTTATGCCGAGATTACCTGTGTAGAGCATAAGAGATTGAAAAAAAATGGGATCCCCCTGCTGAAGACTACAGCCTGGCGGAAGCGAGTGTTGGTAAGGCTTCTGGAGCGGTCATCTCACTAACAATGGCGAGCATAGCGACTTGCTTCGGCTCAAAAATCCCTGCAGAGTCGATTTCGGAGAACAGTTCGATATACCTGAGAGTTCGATAAATTTGCTCCAAAGTGCTGGACCGCTTCAAACGATAACAAGCATACGCTGAGAAATAATATCCTTTTATCAGAAAGTAAAATTGTAACCAGTCGTCGTTTTCTAACAAACTTGCTCTGCTGATGAGAAGCTCGGCCTCAACCTCCACGCTCTCATACTCCTGTCGATGGTGCAGAACTTCAACGCGAAGACGAATGATGTCCAGTGATCTTCTGTTGGTAGGGCCGAACATGTTGTCCATAATAGCCAATGCGGGAATATGGTCGTCAAGTCGTGCCCAATTATCTCGGATCAGTTTTCGGCTCGCAGCATTCATTCTCATAACAAAGCTATTGTAGTACATAGGACCTAGGAAGCGCGCGAAAAGCTCAACGAACATCGCCATGATTTGTTCCTCGATTTCAATCATATCGACCATGTCGATTTTTCGCATTTCAAGAAGGATAGTCGGATCTTGATCCTTGGCCACCTGATGTGTGACGCAACTTTGGGCAACGTAATTTACTAATTCCAAGGCTAGAAAATGATAGCCTTGCTCTTGTAAATCATTCACCTTTTGTATGAGGTTCGGAATGATGTCGTGGTACTGGCCCTTAACTAGTATCTCAATCTGCTCAAAAGCATGGTTCCAATCACTGCCGGCCAACAATGAATCACCTGACGCAGCTGCTTTGCAGCCTGTAACCAGCTTGCCAAGGAACGTGTGCAGGGCGTGCCGTTCTTGACGTTCTGAATCGGAACTGTCGATTAAAGCTTCATCTCCTGTAGCTTTCCAGTGGCCACGTTTGAAAGAGCTCTGGATAAGAATGTTGTTGTTATAGAAGAGATCTTCTGGTATCCTCGAAATTGCGGGCTGTGAAACAGCTTGTGGCACTGTTGAAGCGTCACGCATTGAGACGGCGTCCTTGGTGCTTATTTTGGCCCTTCGAAAACAGTTTTCGAATCTCTCCGTGTCTATCAATTGACCTCGAAAACCGAGCGTCGAGGGACTATCTGTCTCCTGCAGTTCCGCCATCGCGTTCTTGACCGTCAGAGCTTGAGCTCTCGTTATATTCTTTGAATGGTTCCATCGTTTCAATTTCGTTTTCGACTTCTCAGGTCTGGTTCTCCATAGTATCAGTAAGTTTACAGGCTAATTCGTACTTCGACTTAGGTCGTTTCTACTCTGTGGAACTCTTTAAGGTGTGCCAAGACCTCGCTTAGCATTTTGTTTTGCACAATGTATAGCTGGAAGATAAGACTCTGGTGGGTGTCCATCCTTGTGACAGCGCGGCCTGCTGGGACAGGTCTGGCAGGATTTAAGTTTGAGTTTACTCCTTAAGTTTTTTGAAAGCCGAATGAACTCCAGCATAAAAGAGTATATGAACCCACCTGAACATGATAAAAGTATTTAAGAGTATATACCAGCTCCTGTAGAAGCTATGTCACTTAAGGCTGGGAGTCGTCGGTATACTGAATTAGATTTGATGCAGCTAAGAAAAATCTTATAGCTTAAAATTCTAGGGGATTATCCGGAGTTCAAGAAACCTGAGGAGTAGCAACACAGAAAGTCCGCGAATCCAGTAAGATTACGATGTGGGGTAAGATACCCTCGTGGTGTCGAGTCGCGAGAGTGCTCGAGAAGACGAAGTAACAATGAGCAGTGAGGGAGCAACATGTTCAGCTACTTGGCCGCCAGAGGCGTCACCGAATGAAGTTAGAATATTGGACCGCGCATCTCAAATGATTGGATCAGATGCAAAAGTCCTTCATGCATCCGGTGAGTATTTGGTGGCATTTCGGACGCGGTATGATTGGTCGAATTACGACATGCTTTTTGCGTGCCACACATTCGACCAACAATGCTATGACATTTTCGGCCTTGCTATCGGATATTTGGTTTGCGAGATAAGGTGATACCGGGACTCTCTGGAGGTTCCATTGGATAGAACAGCCTATATTTTTCAAGTATTTGCTTGGCGCCAGTATTCGGGCCTGACTGTGCCACTTGAGTGCAATATCGACAATGCTTCACACCTGAATTATGGTCTAATATCAGGGGTTTTAGCTCCGGTACAGTGGTTACGAGGGTTTGCTCATACAAGCAAGGCGTAACATCCGGTGAGAAGCAGCAATGGGTCAAGCGAGTGTAAGAAATCGGGCAAACCAGAAGCCTATTCCTCAAACATAGAAGGCCCGTTGCCTCCTCATCTTATCCTCTGTCAGAAGGCATCGGCACCTCAGCATACCTCTATTCTCCCTATCCTGCTCCTGCTCTCTTCCTCTTTTCAGTAAGTGGTCATCCTAGCACAACCTTAGGTCTTGTCAATAACATTAGCAACTTACTGGACATAGTACTGACGTTTCACCCTAGTATCACACGTCCACAAAATTTGAGCTCCATTCAAGCCAAGTCCATCATCAACATCATCATCATGGTTTTCGACGCTCTCAAGAAAAACCTTGAGTCATGGGCTCAGAAGAAGCAAACGAAGTACGAGAGCCTGCCAAAGGAAGTCTTGCTCAAAAGGGACCTCCAAAAGCAACGCAATACGACTCGTCATGCGAAGGCTACCACAATAGCTGGTGGTGTTACTGTTGTCTCTCATGGGGCCTTACTCCCTGTGCACGGCAGCCTCGCGGCTCGCCATGTTGCTAAACTGGCACAACAAAAGGCAAAATCGGAGATCACCGAGAGAGTCGTCGAAGACAAGGGCTTTACCAGACGCCAGCCGAATTGGAGACAGAATCTGGCGGATCATGCTCGAGGAACTGCGGACGGCGGAGTTGGTATTGATACCATCAACTCGTTCTTGAACAAGTGGGGGAGTTTCTAGTCATTCATTAGTAGATGTGATAGGAGAGAAGGCAAAGCCTAAGGAGCGTGGGGTGAGATGAGACTTTCAGCTATATATGTGGAATGAGGGTCTTCTAGGTTGAGCTTAATGAAAGTTCGTTTTCTTACTCGTACACGATGCTGTTCCTTGCTTGTTACGAAATTACCGCTTGTATTCCAAGTCATGGACGATGAACTTTGAACAAAACACTAAGACATACTGTATGAAGTTTTTATCTTTTACTGAGGTTGAGTGTAGACGACGTCGACACGGCGCAGGGATGTCCTGTGAGGTGCTTATTTATTGCCTCAGGCATTAGTATAAGCTGGAATCGAATCGGATCACGGTTTTGAACACTATACACATTAATCTACAGTCATTTTTTGTTCTATGAAATTCCTTGGTTGATCAGTTGTGCTTTGCATAATCACCTATATACTGCCGTTGCTCCAGGATTGAATGAGAACCACGTTGTGGGTCGCCGCTAAATTTTCGTTTTCCATCATCTTTACAGTTTGAAATGAGACCCACCATTCTCTTGCAGCAGGTTATCATCATCGCTTGCCTTGGAAAACTCTGAGGACTATTTTCTATTCAATTGTCTTTGGTTCTTGCTTGCATTTTTCACATACTTCATTCACAAAAGCTCGTCTTATGCATTTCAACGGATTACCATTTGCATCAATGGAGTAGGATGGACTCAATTCGATGACTTCTCTTCTGGGCAACTTTGATATTGGTGTGACGCTATCACACGGTGTACATTGGTTTAATCGGTAGGTTTGATCGGTCTTTCTGTCTCGAATGGGCAGCTATGCGTCCAATTTGACTACCCAGCAATTGCTGGAATGAGGCAATGGTTCTTGTCTTACGCCCTGGAGGATAACCTCTGTCAAATCCAGTACCGAAAGTCAGCTATAGAATTCCATTCTTATATAACCCTCTAACCATTCAGTCTTTTTGTTGTTTGCCTGCAAAGCTGTGACCGGGGGCTCAATGCAATGTGGTATACACATCGGAACATGCTCACTTCTTTTGTGACTTCGATTACTGCTGCCATTAAATTGTTGGGGGTACTCTTCTTGTGCTACAAGATCGCGAGGCCATCAATTTTTGGCAAAATCAGTGAGTGACACTTATATCAAGGTGGCATAGCTACATGCTTCGGCTAAATTACACATGCGTAACCCACGGAAGCGTCTCCAACGTCGCAAACGCTGACCAGGCCTTGTATTCTATTACAAACAGAACGCGGCGCCCTTTAATGGTTCCTCCATGTTTTCATCGAACTCCTAGGTTCCAGCACCCCATACCACACGGTCTTCTTGGTACGAATGGCCCCGGCGTCTTGGGTGGGTATCTCGTATCCTAGGGGCACTTCTAAGACCATGCCAACTCATTTGTTCCCAATCACCAGCATTCTTGGAGACAGACGCTAATCTTTTATTACAGTTCCCATCATAGGATACGACGAGTACCAGTCTATCCCATGGTCAGCAAACAAGCATTTCCTTCGGAACAACGTTCATCTCATTATCTTCTATAACTATACTGTTTATACCGACAGTTACGGGTTGCAAATCACACACTACACTAAACGAGAATACATTCCTCATTACGAGAACGCCTTGCGCCGACGCGGGTTTTCCACCATCAAAATTCTCCAGGGGGACAACCTCGGCCAGTACGATGAGACTGCCCTGCGCGACATCGATACCTTCTGGAAATATTTAGCACGGCTGAACGGTGCGGCAGACGATTGCCCGACTATCATTCCCATGTGCTATGTAGACGAGTCTGCAAGAATAAATACGCTGTCAGTGGTTGATGAAGCACTACGAAGGTAAAGTATATAATTCTTGATGAATCGAAGTCGTAGGGCAGTATATCTTTTAGAAACTACAGAATTGGGATAGGATATCATGGCTAATCACCTGGTATCATCCGAGAACGTATCAAGACTGTGTTGCGACCAGATGGCACAGCGCAGTAGGTGAGAATGTTCGCTTCATTATCACCAACAAGGCGTGCCCGGCGGGCGATGGTATGGCCGTTCGAATCATTTGGGATTCATCGGATCCTTACATTGTTGGACACGCAACTCTAGGGTTCGTCACAACAGGCCACGGTAATGGCAAACCGCGCCATACCCTAACTCTGGGCAATATGCTGAATGTTCAAGCTGTTGTACATGAACTTGGTAAGCTTTATGCCTAAATCCGAATTACGGCTAGAGCTACATTTGCTAGATCAGTATACCTTCAAGGCCATGTACTCGGGCTTGATCATGAACATCAACGATTTGATGCGTGGAAGTACATTCAATTTTCATGTGCTGCAGTGTCCCGATACGCGGAAGCTAAGAAGTCATGGGACGAACAACAGATAGGCCAATTCGGACCGCAGGACCAAAAAGTGTTAGATGAAGGCTTCGACAAAAATCTGTGTAAAGACCCCTTGTTGTCTTATGATCATGCGCCGCAATTGAATACTCCTGGATTTCTCACGTGGCCACTACTGCCATGGAAGAAAGGACGCGATAACGATCAATATAAGATGTATAATCAAGACTGGCAGCTATCCGAACATTGGAAGGAAGATCATGGAAACTTCGACTTTGATTCCGTTATGCTCTACCATCCTTTCTCAGTCTCTGGAGGCCATTCGGCGGATGTATTCGATGAACCGGTTGAGATGGGCAAGGTTCATGATTTCTACCTCGAAGGCTTTCTTCCAACACTGTTTCGAAAGGGCGTGGATCCAAGGCTGAAGGAGGCGGTGTGGGAAGAGAAGGCTTATCCAAGTACTGGGGATGCTGATCTCGTCAAGAAGCTTTATCCGCTGGGGGAGCAGGCTGCTAAGTGCATTTTGTGTCCCGATTGAAAAAATAATCTGCAGTGAGTGGGCTTTCCGGCCCTCTACTTCAGCTTATAAGCAAAATCTAACACGTACGTGGTTGGGTAGGGTGCGAACGAAGTTGAGAGCAGGTTTGATTCATAATCTCCGAAGACCTGCAGACGCTGAACATTTTGTACAGGCATCTCTGTAATATGACTAGTAGTTATTTTGGAAGGCCAGCTATTCGGTCAAAAGCGTACTCCTTAGGTTTTTTGAAAGCCGGATAGGCCATTACCAGAATCCTAACTTACAGTCTTTGAGATAGCTATGATGAAACTCTTTAAGTATATCTGTAATTTCTAGCAGTATTAGATTTATGAATATTTAGGGTAGGTCTATATATTCAATTGGATTCGGCGTACTAAAATGGTTCTAACCTTTCTGGATCCTGAATCTGCCCGGCCTTCAAAACTTGTGGAGTAGCTCCTGGTGGTTGGAGTAGCGTAAGATGTAGCTGCCCCATGGATGATTAACTTCATCGCTTTCAGCCTTTCAGGTTATTCCATAAGGTCACATTTTCTTAGTGTTATGTTATTTCAAGTGATGACTATTTCTCAAAATTGAGCACGCGCTACAAACATTTTACGCCCTGCAACGCCACACGAAGTGGCTGTCTTCTTTGAAACCCTGATAGCCACTCTACCTCACTACTTTTCTTCAAAGAAAACTACTTTCCAAATTTTTGTTTAACAAACTTTCTGATAACGTTAACTACAATCCACCAACTACAACCAACTACAACAAAGGCATACCTCCAGGCTCTGCATCGTTACCTCTTACAAGACGTCTAGGCTGACGACACTCCCAGCATCAACGCTTGGCAAGCTGTCCTGAGTCCACCACGAAGTATGGTGCGCTTAGATCAACTACCTGCGGAATTGGTCCAGGCCATTATTCCCCATATCAGCAACTCTGACCTGCGCGCTCTCCGACATGTTTGCGGTATTCTCGAACGCAACACTTTCAGCGAGTTCGGGAAACTCCACTTCACTACCGTGCATGTTCATTTGGACGACGATGGTCTTCATAGGCTGGGCCACCTTGCATACCATCCTACTATTTAAAAAGTAACTCAGCAGGTCATAATCTATAGCGAACACCTGCAATGGTATTGGAACGCTTCATCGTCGAAGAAAGTCTCAGAGGCTCAATTACTCCATGCTTTCCGAGTCCTACCAAATGTGACAGAGGTGTCTATATACCACCGTGATCTACGATGAGAGCCAGAACCTTTGACACAGGCCGAGCGAGTGAATAAACTAGTTCATCTATCAACTGCCGCCACGCTTTGTATGAATGCTCTCAAAGGAACTCCGTCAAAGATTGAACGATTGAATATTGGCCGTGCTCAACCTGTCAACGCTAAGCCAGCCAACGAGAACTTTTCTAGAGTTGCCTTGATGCGCACTAAGTGCCTCTCTATGAGCAATCTAACACACCTGTCACTGTTCCTACAGAATTCACCCAGATATCACGTGGAGTCGTCACTTGTTGCCGACAACAGCTTCCGGATGTCCGGGTATGATGAAGACAGGAGACCAGGCCTGGAATTGGCTAGGCTCATCAACGAAGCGTATTATTTGACGCATCTCCACCTGGAATTTATTACAATTGCTGGTGTTTCTATTGAAGAAAAGCAGCTCATACCTTTTGGTGTCACCCTCATAGGTAGCCTGTCTCTTACTAAGCTTACGACTATCCGTTTGGTGGTTTGGACTGATTTAAGACCTGTACATATACTTCATCTATTGAAGGAGAATCGTTTGACCACCAGCCTAGAACTACGCACACTTGACGGAATGGACTGGTCAAAACTATTCGACTACATCAGCGAGGCCGAGCAGATTGTAGACTTCACGTGGGCTTATTTGATTGACTCTTCGCCGGGAAGGAATCTCCATGGTTACCTATGCGATCGTCAGGGGTGTCAAGGATGGCAGGATATGAGGATTAGGACTGATCTACTTGAGATGCATAGTCGCGGTTTGACGGGACTGGAGAAGCAGGAGAGGATAGCGGAGTTACTTGGCATCGCGGAATGTCATTATAAGGGTAGCGTGTCTGGCGACCATCCTGCTGTGGCCAATACCGCCAAGCGGATGACTTTAAATCTATGATGTTTGGCATGGCTACAAGAGAGTGAGGTTGAGGATTTGGTGAAGTAATGGATGGTCTGAAATTCGAGCGGTTCATTAGGGAACGAAGAAGCAACCGATGAATGAGAAGGAATAATCAACGTGTTACTGTATTACTGCTAAGCCTAAAGCGCTTGTATCGAATGAAATATCCGATGCTATTTGAATCCTGGCTATGATTACTGATCAATTTCGACAGGTATAACGGCACACGTGAAACGTTAACGCCCAAGACTTGGACGGCGTATACGCATATATATGCACTGTGCTGTATCCTTATCAAGTCTACTCATTACTTTTCCCAAGACCCTAGCGCTGCCTTCCGCCAGAGAATCTCCATATGTTGTGGGTGACCCGTGACAGCCGCACAAATCAACCATCAAATACCCCAGAAGACAGGCAATGAGCAACATATACCGCTGATAGTCGACCCCAAACCCCAAAAGAACCAACCCACCAGCCGCAACCCCCTCTCACTTCCCGTCACCCCCCACCGTAATCCCCTGCTTAACCCTCTCACTCCCTTTATCCACCATCTCCTTCTCACCCTCAGCCCCCCAACCAACCCCCCGAGCTCCAACCTCCATTAGTATCACACCTTCCAACCCACTCTCCCTCTCCCTCTCCCGCCGCTGCCTATGCCACTCGCGAAAGCCTTTTGACGCCAAGACTCAGCATAGTACTCAAACACTTGAACTCGCCTGAATGTGGATGTGGACAAGAGCTCTAAACTCTATCTAGACTTACACCACGCTCCGATGTCGAAGATGAGGGCGCACCCCCATTCTACCATTTTATTAATAATATTTGCAGTGACCTGCACTCTTACTAGGGCTCAAAATTCTTGGCCGTCCACTAAACACTAATTAGCTTGATTTGGGTAATACTACTTGACGATTGAGCGTGTGCGTAAAGCTAAAGCACATATTTATGCTTCAGCTTCGTGTGTATCTGGACATATACAGATGAAATTAGGGTAGTACATAAAAGTGCCAATGAAAGTTCAGGATAAGACTCGAATTTGAGATAGTAGTTGATGATTGTACTGTATGTTTGCATGATTTTGAATTTCCGTGTAGAAAAGTAAACAATATAGTGAAACATTCTCAGAGAGTGACTACGAAATAGGGATGTAGTCGAGTAGGACAGAACTGTTCTGACTTGATGCTTCAACCATCTCCTGGCTAATAGCGTGCGAAGTAAAGAAAATTTTGAATTTCTGAATTGTGATGAAAAGGCCTGCAATCAACGAGAGCATAGACGAAACGCCTTACACATGGTGTTGGTGTTAGTGTCGGTGTCGGTGATGGTGGTGTTGGTGGTGTTGGTGGCGGTGGTGTTGGTTTTTGAAATTGTTTTTACTACCACTTACACAGATTTGATTTTGATTTGCAGAATGAGCGCCAGAATTTCAGAATGAAAAAGCAGAAACTTCGGACAATAACACTGAGTGAAAGAATTCATCCCAACAAGAGGGAAGGTGTTACTCTGCATATTTGGGCAATTGCCCGGACCGCGATACGTCGAACCTCATTTGGTGCACGGAAGTTTAGGATCAAATTGTTTGGAAGGAATATTCAGTTGATTGAGAAGGGACGTAATTCCGAATAAACTGACGACCATTTCGCTAATCACGGCAGAAACGGCACTCGTTAAGAAGCGGTCTTCCTCGCAGTCAGGGCCATCATTGTCATTAAGATTCCAGGAAAGACATCCAGCACGGTACGGATCTTGCGAAGCAGCCAATTTGTTTGGCCGAAGAAGAAGCCTGACAATAGTATGTGAGAGATACTAACAGAGACAATATTATAGGCAGCTAGGAGGCCGACTATCTTGGAGTGAGGCTGGCAGTACATGCCTGGCTCGTGGGGGATGAGCCATTGCAGCAGGATGAATGTGGTGTTATCTGCCATTGCTGGGGATGAGCCAAATACTCTACATGAAATCGTAGAAAATTTGAAAGGACGAGAGAGGGATTTGAGATGTAGAGAAGTTGTCCAGGAATGATAAAAGCTTTTAAGGCTTTGATATTCCTCCGCATCCTGCAAGCAGCATGCAGGGTGGAAATGCAGCCACCACTGCATGCTCATAGCAGATTCGAGTGTACTTAAAGCTCTCGAGGCACGAATAACCCCTGATAGCGCAAATGATGAGACCTGATGGCTCTTTGCTCATCTGGAGATCTGACTAGGGATGAGGTCCAGAAATGGAGATGTCAAAAGGAGAGGAAAAGAGGCTTTGATGCCTCAGGCATCAACCACTTTCAGCTTCAACCATTTGAACGACATGCCGTTAACATCAAAAACTCATCCTCAGTTTACAACACAGCCTGCGACATGTATGACTTCTCTTGGATCATGTATTTGTCAAGTTATGGATCACAGCATCAAAACGACAAGTTTTGGGACTATCACTGGATCAATTCACAAATAAGTGCTCTAGAAGTTCGTCCCATGTCCACCTCAGCAATGACCATGAAAAAATGAATGCAACCACAGCCCGCATCCCGAACAAATGACAGAACTCCCTCGTAGCAGTCTAATTATAGGTACGATGGCTAAGCCGAAGCAAAGCCGAAGTTATTGAGGATAAGTCCCAAGGGACTTACCAACCAGTGGCGGCACTCGAAGCAGGACCTTCAACCTCGCAGAAGTCACACTCAGCGTCTTCTTCTGCATTAGTGTAGCCGTACTCTTGCTAAGACCCATAGCTAGGTTGGCCATTGTTGGGGTCGCATTGATGGTCACGCTCGTACACAGTCTCGCGCGCCTGAAGATCATCACGCCAGTAATTCAACTCTTCATCCTGATCATTAGCTTGATTGACGCGATTATCGAGCTCCGCCTCTTTGGAACACTTTTATTCCTCGAATTTGCGTCCTTTGTGGTCGAGGTCGGTCTCCCTGGCCTTACACGCGAGTTCACGAGCTTCGATAAGTGCTTCACGTCGGGCTAGTTCCGCGTCACGGTCGGTGATAGCCTGGTCGCGCTCGATGAAAGCTTGCTTATCAACCTTCATGCTGTTCTTGATCAAAGCGATTTCCTTTCGGAAATCGGCCACAGCTAGGAAGTAAGCCTCGGTAGTTGAGTCAGAGACGTAGGATGGAGATTCCTTCTCCTTGCGGGCATCTGTGTCTTGCTGAACCGCCTCTTCTGAGGCATGTGCACCTTCCTCCCTTGG
The DNA here is from genome assembly GCA_010583015.1 of Tothia fuscella. Classification (NCBI taxonomy): domain Eukaryota; kingdom Fungi; phylum Ascomycota; class Dothideomycetes; order Venturiales; family Cylindrosympodiaceae; genus Tothia; species Tothia fuscella. Next base: position 288,088 of record MU007014.1, read on the forward strand.
AATATTTTCGTACTTGAATACGAGCGAGCGGTCCTCCTTCAGAGCGTTGCGACGTCCAACCTCCGACACCAATTTACCAAGATCTTGGTCCGCCAGCATTGCCTTGTATTTCGCCTCCATATTGGTAACGATTGCGTGAATTTGTTGTGCTGTATAAATGGCTTCGGTGTATAACGCTACAGAGACACGGCACTGCAAACTTGGGCAAAGTGAATCTCTGCGGACAATGAATTAGTTTTAGATTGCTACGTGTATTTTGGCAGAGGAGTACGTACGTGATTGGGCGTATTCACGAACTGCCGGATGCAGCAAGGGTGAATATCGTTGATGATGTTCAAGTTGTTGAATGTGTAAGTTTGAGGGAGCGGAAGTTGAGTGAGAGGCTCATTAAAAGTTGCAGGTTGGGTTTTGGAAACAGTTTAGCAGCACGTGATAGACTAGCGGGTTTGAAGGAGTGAATTTTGGTTATATTGGATATGGTAAAACTACGAGGGTGCTAATGTTGGACGATCAACCCAGTGTGGCGTAAGTTACAAGTTGCAAGGAAGACACGCACATGGGCGGGGTATCTGAAATATGTTTTTAGAAAGGAATTAGGTCATTGTTGATAGGAGACGCATCGACGGATGACCTGAGAATGCTGCAGTGGGAATTGCTTGAGTCTACGAAAAGGAACCGAAAGCCGCCATACTAATACTTTCGAGGAAAGCTCGGAGCTGTCAGCTGCCATTACAAACCACAAAAGAGAATGATCACCAGCTTTACTGATGACCATAATCCATTACCAAATCCGGCTTCCAGCTTCGAGTAATGATATCAGACCCTGCTTGGGGCGAAGGATGTCCAAATGATTTATTCTAAGTACTCCACAAAATATCTCAAAGCAGGATAGAGTTCAGGGTTTGAAGTATTTGAATTCGTACAAACACAGTAATATCAATTCAGTATACTTACCCACTCTGATAATAGATACGATATTCGGAGCTAGGAGCTGCCAGTATACTGATCCCGGTTTATGACAGCTAGGACGGATTTAGTATCTCATTATTCCAGCGATAGCCCATCCGGCTTTCAGAAAAACATGGGGAGTAGGTAGGCCTTTAATCACGATTATCCATCCGCTAATTTCTTACAAAATTAGACGTCTATGAGGACTGAAGTATTAGGACTTAGCCTGCTATACTCAAATGGTTCTCAAGCGTGAACGATTGCAATTGATTGACTAGTGTAGTACTAAACCGATTGTGAAGCCTGTTAGTCAAGTTATGTCCCTATTACTTTACTAAAGTTACTCTAGGCAAAATTTGAACCATCTTCCACACGACGCTTTTCAAAGATCGGCCCAAGGCTAGCCAAGGTGCCCTCAACTCTCCTCGTTGTCCCCCGGAACCCAGCAAACTCCTTATTGTCTGAAGAAGATTCAGAAGCACTCTTATTCTTAATAGAACAATGATCTATATCAGTTGACGACATGCAAGGTGGAGGTAGCAAGTAGCAGGCCTCAGATGGTCGTGGCTCTTGTGTATCCACGCGGAGTTGTCTCCCACGATTTGTGTCAAACTGTAATTATTCAGCGATCGAAGACGAGTATGGATACATAGAAAAACATACAGCAATCGTCAAAGTCTTACGAACACCATATCCAATTCTCATTTCATTGAGCTGCTCTCCACTCTCGAGTTCGATGCTAGAAGTTTCGTCGGATGGAAATCCAATTGTGCGCACGAGCCCAGAGAGGTAACGGAAGGAGACACCAGAAATACCAGTACTATAATAATTGATATCGAGTGCGCATATAGTGCTTTCAACGCCCTTCAAATCACATTTCCGCCAGAGCACCTTCTCCGGTACTATCCATGGGGGAGAACATTCGAAGAGATCGAGTTCCAGTTCTCTGGCTTTGGGAGTAGGTCTGTAGAGAGAGCTCTCACGTGATCGTGCTCGATGGAAAAAGCCCAGTATATACTAGCCTAACACAATAGGGATTAAACCTCAACGCAAGAGTAGTGTAGGATTGTGATACTTACCAGCTCTTCAAATATATTAGCCAGAAAATTGACTTGGATTGTGCCACTTGCTTCGCTCGTGAACTTTCGATACTCCGAGGACGAGGTCTTTACACTGATACCGATTATATTACCGATTTTTGCTGCACCATACGACTTGATTTCGCGCTCATTAGTGGACCAAATGGATATACTAGTAATTCTTTCCCCTCGACTAAACTCCCAACTGCCACTCTCAGCAAGCCATTGTCCCACAATCTGGGCCTTGGTTGTGCCGTAATATTCGACCCACAGGCCACATATGTGTCCTGGTTGCCGAGAGCAACTTGGAGCACCTTGGGATATCCGAACTCGACGGATATTATACAAACTCGCTTGGGTCTGGACAGTCCCATGTCAGTTTAGAAGGTATGATCCGGTCTCTGTATTCTGTACTTGACTTGGTGTTGAGGACAAAGACGAGATTGGACGATACGAGATAGATCCATCTTTGCTTGGCGTCGTCAAGATTCCGAACGTTAGAAATGCTCCGCTAGATGGCTACCGAGAAATTAGTGAGTCGAGAAGTAGAGAGATGGAAAGTCCTATGGGTTACGAACCTTAGTCAACGCCGTAAAGCCTGATACAATATGTCCGTCCACAGGGCTTAAAGTGGTCCACGCTGCCTTAGCACTCATAGATACACTTGGTGCATCGTCGAAAGTCATGGCTTTGTGATTGCCCCAGTTAGTGTGTATCTACATAGAAGGATAGTCAGCAGAATTCGTTAGAGACACATTAGCAATTTGTGTAACGTGATATGACAATCTTTTGTCTTACAGACGGAGGAACAATCATAAAAACATAACATGCGTAGCATACCTTGATTCCGTGTACTGCTCCATTGATTTCATGCGACTGCAACACCTCAATTGCTGAGACGTTCTCACCAGTAAGAGCATCCAGTAAGTACGAGACTTCTACGCCTGGTTGCCATGTCAAACCTTCCCCGAGCAGAGCCCGTTGCCCGAAGATAGTACTATGCCCACTGTTATAAACAAACTTCAGACCTAAGAATATATTTCCGCGGTCAAACATTGTCGCAACTATTCGTTGTAGTGGAGCTCCTTCGTTTCCGCCGAAATCCATGTTCAGATGGAGGTTGAATTTCTGGTCGCTTAATGCTGCTGGCATAGTTGTAATAATGTTTGTCCGGGACGGCGCAGCTGGGGTCCAAAGCTCTGCGAACTCTATTCCACCATCAATCGCGGTCAGGGATGTATTCTGAACCTGCTGCGCTGTGTTTCTACGCTGTACACAGGATCCAACCAACTGTAACGAGACAGTTTTGCATGCCTAAAGTATGAATTAGCTGCGTAATAGGATCTAAGATATGGCATACATCAAATCCAACCGAAATACCAATGATTGGACTTCCTTCTGGTACAAGCAATGACGCAACCCCAACTCCACTACGGCTAGTATCGAGATCGCCAACGACCTGAGAATTCGGACCTCCTGATTGCAGGGTAAGGAAGCTCAGTCCAAGAATACCAGACAAACTAGCCGCCACTGTAATACCTTCTAGACTGTCTAGGCCTATCCCATAAGCCCACTCCTCCGATGATGGTGTGATACGACCAACACAGTGCTGTTCTGAGCAATTTCCTCCAAAGCCCCGTAAAGACAATGCGAATACCAGATATGAAACGCTTAGATTGAATTCGGACGAAGGAGACGCCAATGTCAAAACTATTTGTGTGCGGTCTTTGCGCCCAGATAAGATTTTGTGATCGCAGCCTCCGACAACCAATACGAAGATCATCATTTTCCCGATCCTCAGTTAGCATCTCGCCAGAGTTGATGGAGCCGACCGGGGATATCGTTGGGTATTCCAAGCTACAAGCACTATTTGAGCTACCACTTCCCGATCTAAAGTCATATTCGAGTATGTGGCCGATAATACCAGAAATTTGATTGAGAGCTCGCCAGATTCTCCGTTTATTCTTGAAGTTCGGCATCGCATTGTCCCCTGACAAAGCAGCCTTAGCGGTGTAGTACAAATTTCGCCAGTCAGAACGCATGTCTGGTGGTAAGCAACATGAAAAAACAAATCCCATTTCGAAACAACGGCCAAAGCGACTCATCCAAAAGGATTGTGGAAGCTGCTCTCGTCCAGTGATCGCAGCAACAGGTCTCGAGGAGAGGCGAAGTTCGCATACGTCTTTAGAGGGGAGGAAAGTCAAAATGAGTAGAATTATCTCGTGTGGTATTTGAGCAAATATGTCTGACAAGTTCTCATAGTTGAGCTGTATAGTTTTGGAGCATTGGTCCTTAGTGCTGCGTTTCATTGGATCAACGAGCTTACCAAAATTGAAAGCTTCCATTGGGTTCGCAGTGAAATGCGCACATTCGGACTTGTTTTGGACCAATTGGATGACGTCGTCGAATGGTTTCTGTAGTTGCTCCGCTCCACCATAATCGTGTCTAGGTGTCAAGATCGAATACCGGTTGCAGGGAGTGCAATGAAAGATATTGAACAGATGACCTGCTAATTGAACGGGATTGTAGCCAGCAGATTCAGTACGAGAAAGGAGCTATCTCCAACACGCATCGTGGAATGTAAATGCTCGAAACCTATTGGGGGTTTTATAGAGAGGATAGGTTTCCAATTCGTCGACCAGATTGTGGAACTGTAGTTCCTCGTCCGAAGGAGCTACAAGTTCAAGTGAATCGTTTAGATACCCAAGGCCGGTAACAAGCGGAATAGATGTCCCTAGTGTTGATTGTACTAAAGGTAGAGAGCGGATAAGGTTTTCATAGACTTGTTCGCAGGTGGGAGAGACCAACCTGCTCGTATTTTCTGTATCCATGACAAGTGCTCACTAGGAGTTTGTCCACGATGAACGGGGTCGAGAATGACACCACATAGTGAGCAGAATATGTTCCGCATTGCTCCAAGACCGAATGATTCTTCAACCTGAATTGGACTATTAGCCAAAGCTGAATTAGGCTTGCTAGGTGAAGATATTCTATCAAATTCTGTGATAGAGTGCCCCATCAGAGCAAGGGAGCACTTCTGACATGGAGTTTGCTCACCGGGACGTAGAGAAATCAGAACCGTTCGTAAGCGAGAATGATCATATGCTGGTCTCAGAAAAAGAAGCTAAAAAGAAGTTGATGTGTAGTCAGGAGATGCTCCAACATCCCTTTACTGGTTCTCATCTGATAAGGAGTGTGCTCTGAGTGATTGGTTTTCTGAGATCATAATCCTATATTAGATTTTGGGCCTTGGAATTAGGCTATTGGGTTTAGTTGTGGCTCCGCAACGACACTAGGGATTAGTCTACATCTCAGGATAGGATAAAGGATATGTTCATGGAAGGCGGCGCTAACCAAAGAGTGAAACTGATTATCGTCGGTTCGGCACGGATAGCTAGTGCCGGGCATTTTAGGCGCTTGACTTTATCTAGCTATTGTATTATCACGTGATATGAATAGGGGCGAGATGTAGTATTTAGCTACCTTAGTTTCTTTAGCGGCTATAGTAATAGAGGTACTTATTAATATATACTTGTCCTAATTAGTACTAGACTAAGAGGTCTAGTAGTACCTATTTATAGTATTTAAGGACTTATTAGGGCTTTTTAGGAGGGACTTATTTATTTTAATTCTAATTTTTTAACTTTACGATATAATTAAACTACAACTATAGAATAATACCTAGGCGAGTATATCTTAGTCGATTCTTAAGCTAATTATCTATAGGATTCTAGGAATTTAATTATAGCCCGGCCTCTAATTAATATCGATATATACCATTAAAAACAACGACCTAAAAACGCGACTTATTTGTTTTTACTTTAAATATTTCCTCTAGCTTACCTACCTCTAATACCGACTATCTAAGATAGAAATAAGTATTACGGCCGGCTCTTCTATATAGTAGGATATAGCCGTATAGATTTTTCTAGGCCTAGGAAGGATAGCCGGCGTTAGGGGTAGGTAGATTAGAGAAAAAAGTCAAGAAATTTAGGCGGAAGGAACCGTAAATTCCAGGACTAGGGGTACCGAGTTCTAGATTGGAGGGCTCTAAGGCTTAGGGGATAATTAGGGGACTCTAGAATTTAGAGGGAGCGGCCCCTATAGAAATTGCGACGATAAAAATTAGAGATATACATTTTAATTATTTCTAATTTTCTAAGCTCTTTTGTATATTTTAATAGAATCTCCGTATCTATAGCTATAATTAGGCTACTTATCCTAGTAGTTAAGACGTTGTTTTTCTATTAGAGTAACGTATTAAAGAATAATATTTTTTAATAGTTTGAATAAATACGTTCCTTCTAAAAAGCCCGAAAAGACCTTAGACCCTTAAGCGGCAACTACAAAAATACTAATGTAAGCCGCTTTTTTTTAAAGGTCTAGGGAAACTAAAGTTAGTATTTAGAGTAGAAAACGAGTTAATTATAACGAACCGATAGAAGAGAACTAGGAATCGATAGGCTAGAAGAAAGTAATAGAAGAGTCATATTTGCTTGTTTCTAATGCATCATTTCGTACTGTTGTACCCTGATGCGATCATCAGTGATATGCTGATGCAATCTCTCACAGGATCACGATACAGCAGCGTCCTAGCCCTTATTGAGAGTCGCTGGCAAAAATTTCGCTAGTATTTTAAAGAGTGCAGAGTGCTTAGGCTGAAATTGTACTCTTTTGAAAAGATTACTGATTGAGAAACAAATTGAGCAAGAGAAATACCATGTTGATCTCACCTTAGGGCAAGAATACTATCATATGGCGAAATCACCGTGCCCCGTCTATCGCTCAAGAAAGCTCTTCAACTTGGCATTTTTCACTCCAACGATACCGACAAAAATCTATTTGCTTTCTTCCGAGGCCACGACCAGTGCGTACTTTGCAGCTTGCACAGGCAAACAAAATTCCTCGTCACAAGATCAAATGGGCGTCTTGATCTCTGGGAAGCACATCACACTTAAGAGGTCAGAGTTCACAGAGCAAGACATTGAATCCCGAGGAACAGTAAATGATGGTAGCACTGACTGGTCTGACTCTAGACTCTGCCCAGCTACTCCTCTGAAGTTCAAGCCCCAACATTCATGAAAAGCAAAAAAGTCCATCCCGCCATTTGAAGTTAGCGACGTGACGCGGACCTGGATCAGGGATACGAGGACGAAGACTCCTACCCTTCTAATTACAACGCTGATGTCGACGATGACGAGGCCGAATTTGACTTCTGTGCGACTGGTCCCCCTATTGTCGCGGCATCTAGCGGTTGGGATTGCAGCTAGTGAAGTGTCTCTCGTAGATCGCAACATCAGCGATACCTTTGGCTTTGCTTTGGTACCCCAACCTTCTTCTTCTATTTTTGTTGATACAACGGTGACTTTGCATGGAGATCGTCGCGCCACGACTTGAGCTCCTCCTCCTCATGGTAGAGATCGTCGGCCTTGGTGTCGAGTTCCTGCTGCTGTTCGTGCTTGTACTCCTCGAATGTGACTTTCCTACTGTCCAACAAGGCCTCACGCCCCTCAACCTCACGTACGTAGCCCTCATGGTCGAACTCACGGGTTTCGACCAACATCTCGCGCTCTGCAACGGCGTTCTCGCGGTCGTTCAATTCCTGCTTGCGGCCATTGATCTCCTCTTGGCGAGCATTGAGCTCCTTCTCACGAGCATTCAAAGCTGCGACCTGATCGTCCATACCACCATTACCAATCTTAAACCCCTCCATGATGAGCATCAGCTCCTTGCGAAGTCCGGCAAGCTCTGCAGAAATGTTCTCGGCAGCAGCACCGCAAGTAGCAGGAGCTTGATCAGCAGAAGTGGAAGAGTGTTTACCCATGGCCGTCTCGATTTCCCTATCCATGATCATATCCTTGACCACTTCCCTTTCCATCTCCTCGGCACCTTCAGTTTCGAAAATGTCCTTGTACTTTTCGAAGCGGGAGCGTTTCAGATCGTGGTACATTTCTTCCTTGACGACATCCTGGAGAGCTTGAAGATCTCCGTTCTCAAAGATATCGCCGTAGGTAGCGCGCATCTTGCGGATTTGATTGAGTGTAGGCATGTTTGAATATGGCGGTGGTTTTGGTTTACTGAGAAATGTTAAAATTTGCGCTTCTCAGGGTACACCATTGTTGATCTAGGCGGAATGCTTGGGCAGGTATGGGTAGAAATAAATCTAGCTCGGGCAAGTACTTACTTAGTCGGGAAGGTGGTGGATTATTTTTATTATCTGGATTGTAAGGCTTCGGGGTGATGTCGAATCTTGAGGTTGTCTCTGACGGTTTGTGAAGAACAGAAGTTGTTGTTTCTGTGAGAAAATCTCTTGCAGAAGAGGTCCTTCTATACACGAACGTGGTGTTTGTAGAAATTTATATCCACACGTGATGCACTTAGCGCCAATTCCGAGCACCAATTCGGGTAAGAGAGGGTGTTAGTAGTGAAAACACCTTGAGAAACTGTGGATGTAACCGAAATATCTGCCTGGTTCCTGGGGACGAAGATCTTTGGATGCCTGACATTAGGATTGCCTTGTGCTACAGTCTCAGCTGATCTCAGCCTTGTTACGCCTTTTGACTTAAGAGAGCGTCAATTAACATACCTAAGAAAATTTCCACATACGTGGGCTCGTAGCATTTGTGCATTGTGCATTTTCTTCAAGGAGATTAAAGTATCGAATGAACACTCAGATCTCGAGGGGAAGTACCGAAAGGAAAGAGCCTGACGACATAAAAATGTTGTTGATATATATGGAGTCTAGACGAGAGCGTTTGCACGATCAAACACGCACGAGAAGACCCATAAAATAACATGCATTGATCACCAGGATTACCACAAATCAAAACAAACCATGGTGACAGAGTATGACAATTACACGAACCAATGGATTGTGAGCACACTGATCTGGACAGAATTTAACCTCGTTACTCTGGAGTCACAACTTTGGACGCGTTAGTCTTGTGTACGAAGGGTGGGGCTTAGTATGCTTGCCTCCAAGTAACCATTTCTATTCTACTACTCCCTCACGCCAGTTGCAACTCGGATAGACTCTGTGTAACCACGAACCAATATATATTTCTAGCGAGCTTCTCTAGCATATGAAAAACACCTAGTACCAATCTACCCATCAAAGAACAGGTGCTAATAGCTCAGTCAAGCTTCAATGAAGTTCTCGATTTTGTTCATAGACTTCAAGGATTCCGGCTGCGTTCGAGATCGAACTGGCAAGAGGGAGGACAGTCACTGACAAGATGAACGCTAAGGAAAAACAACAACATATTGTTGAGCAGTCACTGTGTCGCTTCTGCTATGATTGAAATTGGAAGAAATGAGTCAAACCTAGGTGCCGAGAAGCTAGAGAACAATTGGTAGTCTGTGGATGATTATTATTTTTTCAGACTGCTCCAATTTATGTTCACCCACTGCAAGACCAGTCTCTGATCGCTAAAAGTTCCAATGCCACTCAAATGAAGCAGGCCGCATGAGCTCAAGAAATGTAGGAGTGTCCTCCCGGTCCACTAGAGCCAAGTCGAAATTCAGACGTATGGAGAGCCTTCCCAAGAGTCTTCCCAACCACCTCCAACAGCGACAGCGCCTTCGTCTGCTGCGCCTGCAACATCAACAGCTTCTTCAACATCACTAAAGTCGAAGTCGCCGTCTTCCCCGTCAATTATCTCGTTGTCGCCGTTGTCAACTAAAGCAGAGTCTAAGTTAGTTTCGGATCGCAAGTGCCAAAGTAGAGGTTAACATACCGTCCTGAGCATATTTGAGTTCCTCCTCAAACAGAGCATTGTCACGGCGCTCAAATTCTAACTCCTTATCAAGCTTGTACTCTTCAAAGTACTCCTCGCGGTTCTGAAGGTCAATTTCACGATTGTCACGGTGCTTCTTCTTCGAGTTCACTTCGGCCTCATAACGGGTCACTGCTTCCTCACGAGAATCAAGCGCCGCTTTGCGAGCAGACAAGTCTTGCTCACGCTTGGTGAGATCTTTCTTCCAGTCCAGGCGCTCATTTTCGCCGTTCTTGGCGTGATACATGCGGAGATCTAAGTCTTTAGCGGCGACATCAATATACTTCGCGCGAGCCGACAAAGTTTCTTCAAGTCCAACAAGAGCTTTTTCGTGAACAGTAAGTTCTTGTTTACGGGTGGAGAGAGCGGCGGTGGTGATATTGACGGCCTGCTGGGCGGTGTCAAGAACTTTCTCACGATCGAGACAGTCCTTTTGCGAGGCAAAGAGATTCTTCTTGAGGTTATCGAGGGCTTTGGTGGTTTCGGCTGTAGCTTGCTCACGCTCAGCGACGGCCTTCTCACGGATGACGACAACCTGTTCGCGGCCATGAACCTCTTCCTTGCGCGCGTCTAGAGCAATGGCGGCCTCGAGATTCGCTTTCTCGCCTTCTTTACAAGCTTGCTCCTCAGCGACGACTACTTTCTCACGGACAGTAAGCTCTTCCTTACTGTTTGGCCAGAACAGTAGCTTCTGCAATGGAAGCCTCCTTCTCACTCTTCAATTTTTCCGTGAAAGCACCCAACTCCTTGCGAAGTTCAGCAATCCCCACAGAATTCTTCTTGATTTCACGAACATCCATTGCCTGCTTGACCGCGCATTCCAATGCACCTGCACCGCTCGCCTCTAGGATCTGCTCATATCGAATGATGGGATCAAGGTCATACGATAAGCGACTGCCCATTCTAGTTGATTCATGCGCCCGCGCGAGAGCAGGTGTTGGTAGTGTGCCTGTCTTGATGTTCCGAGATCGGTGTTGGTTTCGGTAGAAGACATTATTGGAAAGGTTCCGGATTGTCGAGAGGCAGGTCTCAATGGGGAAAATCTCTTGAGGAAACTTCGCTGGGGGAGCTTCTTGTTCAATGACCTATTAGCATTTCTCGTAACAATCATTTAAACTTTTGGGAAAGCTATACCTTATCGCTTAGAGAGACAGTGATGTCTTTTGCGAAGTCGATGAAAATTCTTGAGGTTGTAGCTGGAAGAAATTCGAGTTGGGGAAGAAGTCCTTTTATACTAAAAGGGAGTGTTTACGAAACTTTATATTCACACGTGATGCCTTAGCGCCATGAGCAAACGCCGAAAAGGGTAAGCAGATTGTTAGTAGGGTAATCAGGCATGAAGCCCGTGCTCTAGAGCTACCCCATCAGCTTTGGTATCAGGCACTCATGCCCTCCCTCGAATGTGAAAGGCTCAACGGCATCAGATCTGCTGTGAAACATTGCCATCCCACTCGGTGGAATAAGTGGAACAGGAGAAGATCAAATAGGAATATGGAGATGGGAATCAAGTAATAGAGCCATTCTTGACTGTACGAAAGGAGGAATATATAGGAGACATGTAAAGCAAGTTTGCTAATACTTACGGACAGCAACCCAAATCAGAAGCTGTACGAATGACTACAAGCCTATAAGAATGATCACAAGCTCTCAGTACCGTTGGCAGTCTAGCAACCAAACATACAGTCCTCACCAGCCTCCCCTCTCATTGCAATCACTCCACGCTCCCTCGCGGCAATTGCACAGGCAACCTCCTCATGTACCTCGCAACAAAGACACCCCAATCCCCCCCATCTGGCATCCCCTCTGGTGCCCACCTATCCAAATCCACCTCCAACACCCCCTCAACCTCAAGCCCCACACTCTTATAAGTCCTCCAAGCCATCTCACTAGAATGGCACCACATAAACACCCCCTCTCTATCAGCAATATCAGTAGCCCAGTTCAACAACGCCTTCGCAACACCTTTCCCTCTATGTGCGGGTCGTACACCCAAACCAGTGACTATGACGCATTTTATATTGGTGTTGGGGGGCATGAATGTATTTTGCCAATGGCGCATACTTTCGTTTTCCATGGCTTCCATTTCATTGATTTGTGCATTGGCTTTGATTTTGGAGGGGGTGAGTGGGATTGCTGCTTTTTTCTCCTTTTCCCTCAACGCATCGATATGATACCGCGGCACTTCTCCCTCATTCCCAGCATCCTCCAAACCCTCAGGTAATTCTTCCAATTCAAACCCATAAAAACTATAACTCGCCGATCCCATAATTTCGCCATTTTCATCAACAGCTTTAATAAAGCGTGATTTAGGATTCTTGAGTTTATCCCTGAAAGAAGGCCACTGAAATTCTGGCTGAAGGTAAGAAATATCGCCCAATGCCTTCACTGCCGTGTGTTTATCTTCGCGGGCATTTACTGCAGCGTTTTCGAGGGTGCCGATTGTGGAGAAATCGGCGAAGAGGACAGGTTTGATTGTGATTGTGATTGCTGTTGTTGTTGGTGGTGGTGGTTGAGGGAACATGATGTGGGGAGGGGGATGAATTTTGAGGATTTAAGGTACTGTGTATTAATGGAAGCAGAGTGAGAAGTACGAAAAGTGGTTTCTCATATACCTTAGATGAAACAGAGAAGTTTTGAAACACATTCTCCTCCTCAGAACGGTGACTACATGCGGACTCCTCATCCTCACCTCACCGCAATGCGTTCTGAAGGACATTGAAAATCTAGAATAAGGGGAAGCGGTGTTTGAAGTTTACGCAAGAGACATCTTTGAGGAGAATTGAATACGCACTTCTTGGTATTCTGACATGCCAAGATTATACTGGTTACTTTAGAATTAAATAAACATACTCACGGTTCCTGGAGTTGATGGTGCCGAGGGGGCTGATAATAACAAATATATTCGACATATCCTGATAATGATCCTTTGATTCCTACTGATACAGACCAACGTCTACACCGTGCGACTCCACCGCCCAAAAGTGGTATCAAACCTTGACAGAATTACTGCGTGGAACCAGATGAAAACCCAGTAAGAAAGAAATGAACGCCTCGTGTGACGAATGCAAGAGATAACTCCAAGTAAGTACACAAAAGAACACGGTGAAGAAAAGACGGAACAATATACAGATGCACCCCATCTCATAAAACCAACCTAAAACCTCTCCCTAGGCCCATTCCCATGATTATCAAACAACTCCTCCAAATTAGCGCTAGGCGCCCTCCCCCCATTAACATTCCCACCAGGGACATGCAAATTCAACGAACTAGCACTCATCGCACCACCCTGGCCATACATCCCCGCATCCGCCCTCCCAGCCTGACTCATCCTCTCATGACCACCTGCATACCCACCCGTAAGACCACGTCTACTAGGCGGAGTATCACCGCTTGGTCTCGCAGGAGGTAGCGACGGTGATACAGGCGGTGAAGGGCCGAAATCACGTTGAGGTCTGTAACCGTTGCGGACGGCTGGGTTGAGTGAGGAGAGTGGAGAAGGGGATGGGGCGCCTAGGGATGTCATGCCGCCGGCGCTGGAGGGTGGTGCGGCTGCGGAGGGGGAGGCGTAGTAACCTGCTGGGAGGTAGGTTGACGCGCGGTTATTTCCACTTTGGGTGTTAAGTAATGCTGCCGATGTGGAAGAATGGTTTCCAGCTCCTGCGGTGGGTGAGAAAAAGAGGGAGGAATTGCGTGCGACACCGCTTGCTGTTCCTGGTGGCGCTCCATGGGATGTCTTTGTCAATCTTGTCGGTGCTGCGGAAAGTCTATCCAAGGAATGGGTACTTCCTGCCATAGCACCTAAACCACCGTAATTTGTCTTTGGCGCTGCGAGTTTCGTCATGGAGGGGTCTGGTTTCAGTGCATTTGCCGCTGCGCGTTTTACACTGCGGTGGAGGGACCAAGCTACGAGAGCGCGCCATGCGAGGACTGCTGCTGCCATGAATGCTAAGATTGAGCCTACGGCTATGAAGACTGTTCCTTCGGGGAGTTGCGACCGTTGCATGTATGCTGCGCCGCCTGTCCAGGGGACTACTGCAGTGGGTATACCATAGCCAGCAATGGTGGGTACACCTGTGAGTTTGAACATAGAGCCTGTTGTGCTTGTGAGAGACGGAGCATTAGTGACTGCTTCTGTGCCCTCAGTCGTAGAAGAAGTAGCAGCGGCATCACCGGATGTTAACGTGGGAATATTTGTGAGGGTGGTCGGCTTGGCTGTATTTGTATTTTCCGTTGCTGTCGTCGCAGATGTTGCTTGTGTCCGTGTGGTGGCAGCTGTTGTGGTTTGCTGCGTTGCAGTATTGGTATCGGTGTTCTGTTGTTGGGTTGCTGCTGTTGTGTCCGTATTTGTATTTTGTGCTGAAGCGGCTGCGGCGAGGAGGATGAGGAGCGAGATGGAAGGGGCGGCCATGGCAGGCGATGAGCGTCGTGGGATCCTCATCTTGGAGTGTGTATGGGGGATTGACGATATCGCGCTTTGATGTTTGCAGCTGAGGTGAGGTCGCGATCGAGGAATGCTTCGAGAAGACTTCCGTCCCGTCCTTCCTCGGGCTGGAATTCGCAAAAAGAGCATCGACACCTACGCCCGTGACTGCAGAGAATAAAAAAGGCTTCCTCAGCCGTATATCCTCAGATGATTCCCAAGCCTTCCAAAGAAGCAGATTTACTCCCAAACTCCCACTCCTTCGTATACGACAACAGCACGCCCCCTGTCCTGTTGACGCAAGCACTTCCTCCTTGTCCTTGTAAGGGAAAAGAACCAGATATAAATAAGAACAATGCGTAGTACAGAAAAGCAGTTGAACCCTTGGGAAGAGCCTGCGGTGATACTGTGGAAATCTCGGGATATGCAGTGTTCGCCTTTGATGGTCTTGATCGAGGGGGAGAGAGCAAAAAGAGGCGATGAGACGCTAATCCCCTGCAGTTTCCCTAGGCGATCTATATTTGCTACCGCGCCTCTTGGCGCTTTTATGCTCCGCTAAACCCCCACTAATTCTTTTATCCCTGTCGATAAAAAGTTTTGACCAGTCCCAAAGAATTCGACGTCGATATCGAAAGTTTGGAGATTAGGATTTGAATTTAGTATTCACACGTCAAACTACAAATATGGGTCGCGCAAAGGAAGTCCGTAAATTCGCCGCCGTAAAAAGGGTAATCGGACAGAGAGATGCGAGGTTAAAAAAAAATCAAATGGCCGATGATGCTACCAAAGGAAAAGCTGCTTCTACGGAGGAAGTAACGAGAGTTATCCCCCAGGTTTCTTCTTCGCTGTTCTTTCAAGTATGAAACTCCCTCGGCTGTTTGTAAAATGTCTATGCTAATTACTACGCAAGTACAACACCGCCCTCCGCCCCCCCTACTCCGTCCTCGTAGACACAAATTTCCTCTCCCACACCGTCCGGAACAAAATGGAAATGCTGGATTCAATGATGAATTGCTTATACGCGGAATGTAAACCCATACTAACATCATGCGTTCTTGCTGAGTTGGAGAAACTGTACGGCTTCCCCTCCTGATCCCTCCAAATACCTACACCAAAACTAACACCACTGTTCTCTAGTGGTCCTAAATACCGCATCGCCCTCCGCATAGCCAAAGACGAACGCTGGGAGCGCCTCGAATGCGGTCACAAGGGCGTATACGCCGATGACTGCATCGTGGAACGCGTGATGAAGCACAAGGTTTATATTGTCGCTACGAATGATAGGGATTTGAAGAGGAGGGTTAGGAAAGTACCTGGTGTGCCTATTATGAGTGTTGCTAGAGGTGAGTTGATCGGATACATTGTTTTTATGTGGGAATGGTGGGCTAACACGGTGTGCATAGGCAAATACATCATCGAGCGTCTTCCTGACGCCCCGGAGAAGTAAGGAATTGAATTTTGCCACTTTTGGGTAAAGATACATATGCACGATAACGATCATGCCACACCACCTTTTGATCTCGGAATCGCAAACACTGCTTTCACGTCACCGGGGCTCTTCACAATCAACAACGTCTGCTACCAAAAGCGATAGACCGGAAAAATGTCCGTGTGGATCAAGGATGACAAAATCGAATCCACATTCACAAACCCCATGGGCCCAGTCTTACCGCACGCAGTCGTGCACAACATCGTACCACTACCATTTTGGTTTTCATTTGCCCGAAAGTGCTTGGGTTTTGCCGGCGGTCTTGGCTACCCAGTCGCGACTACGTTGTACCATCGTACCGGTCAACCGCAAAACCACACCGAGACCTCTACCTTGCCGGCAGCATATCCCTAGGCTTTGTACCTGAGCTTATAAGGATGCAAACGCAGGGGAGACTCTAATCGGTCTGCCTGCATTGTGCCAATGCTCGGTCAAGAAGTAGAGCGTGTTTGGCATTTGGAATTGAGCCTTATTATGATGGGTACTCCAGCCTCGTTCGCATATAAGTAGAAACGATATGAGAGGACCAGTTTGTTGGAGTCAAAAACTTGAAGTGTGAAGCTGAAGTCAAAAAAGGTCGAATAGTACATTCTTAACGATAAATCGATGGCTAAACTACAATATTCTACATCACCGTGATAATGAAAGTGGTATCAACATTCCAACCACAACCCTCATAATCCCATAATTGTAACAAAGATGTCCTCACACAGCATCATTTCCTTCCCATTATCCCGGGGTAGTCCGTTGGTAGCATCAAAACCTTAAAACATAAATCATAACACATAATCCTCCTCCACACTGATTCCAACAACCAAAACACAGCCCAAGAAGAAAAAACACCAAAACAACCCAAACACAGACCACCCTAAACCAAATACCCAAGTACCTCAGGCAACCCATCCAACAGCGTCATCATCCCCGCCCCACCCATAGCAAGTTTAGTAAGCGTAGCAGTCTTCTTCCTCCCCTCGCCATCTCTCTCCCTATCACCACCCCTTTCACCACCCCTTCTAACATCACTATCCCTCCTACTTCTACTCTTATCCCTCCTAACTCTACTCTCACTTCTTCTTCCACTATCCTCATCACTAGTCCCACTCTGAGAATGCAGACTGCCACTTGCGCGTGGAGTCGATGGTGCGGTGTGTGATCTCTCAAATTGGGGAGTACGTTGGGGGTTGGAGGACCCTCGAGGTGGTTGTGGATTGCGTACTCGTGCCGTTAGGTCGACGAGACGCATTATCTCGTTAAAAGTCAATGCGCCTTCAATGCAATAGCATGTCTCAAAAGACGTTTTTCTCCTATCGCCTACTTCTTTCTTTACGCGCGTGTATTCATGCCCAAGATCTCGCAGAGCGTGATGTGATACAAACTCCGCCATTACTTCCGTGACTGTATTTTTGTCGTGATGGACACTACTAGGTGGATTGGAATTATTGGAACCACTGAGGTTTTGGTCGTTGAAATCCCAGAAGTTGTGTTTGTTGCGGAGGCGCCATGGGATCACCGGCCGTTGTGGTGGTGGTGGTGGAGGTGGTACTTGTTGAGTGCTTTTGAATGCAGTTGCTGGTCGATGCGTTGATGCTGCATGATCACTTAAATAACAAGTCCTTGGTGATGACACTGGTGACGGTGAGGGTCTGGGACGATACGATGTCTGTGGCGAGGTATTTGCTGTGAGATTGCCACTCCTACTGCCGGTGCTATTGGGGAAGTAAGCTCCAGTGTTCGTACTCGGTGTCCACGAGTTAGCCATAGGAATTGGTGAGTACGGTCCAGTTGTTGGACGTAAACCAGTACCGTTTATTGGTATCGGGGACGCGATATCAGACCTTGAATCCCCATTCATTGGCGTGAGGAGCGGTCCTGGTCCCGCGGTACCGACATTAAGTCGTGGTCTTCGAGTGTTAGCCGCATATTCCTCATCGCTGTCGGAATCTGATTCTACGCCAGCTGGACGGAAGTTCGAATTTCGACGTTGGCGTATTTCTGGCTGACGGCTTTTGGGTCTGGAATCATGGAGTGCCATTTTTTTCATGCGCTCGTCTATATCTGGTAGTTTCGTCCAGCGGCCGAGTAAGATATCAACGTAGGGTGAAGAAATACGTCTAATCCTGCCAATGTCCTGGCTTTCGTTGGCGGAGGGTGCTGTACGTGCTAGAGAGGGTTCTTGATATACGACCAAAGCCCCTGGGTTTGGACCAAATTGGTCACGGCGGACGAGCGCTTGAGATTGTGGGCTTTGCTCGAGAAGTAGAGGTGTTGCCGCAACTTGTTGCTTGTACTCATCATAGCGGCGAGAAGCACGCAGAAGCGACAGTTGTTGTTCAATAATTAGGACTTCGGTTTGGGTTCGCTCTGTCAGGACTGCATCTGCCGCATGTTGGGAGTTCTCCCGTCTGTTTTGCATATCAGTGCCTTATTGCAATTTGATGATCTCGGAAGTGGACATACCTCGCCCAAGCACAAATCTTAGCCGTGTAGATGACCTGGAGCATAACACTCATAGTCAACTTCAAGCTTTCCAAATGCGCAAGCAAATATTGTGTCTTCGCCTGGCTCAAGATATTCCAATCCAACCCATCTCTCAACCTCGTTACAAGTTGCATATCATCACTCTGAGCACCCTCCAAAGCCCTAACAGGAACAATCTGTTCAATCTCCGCAAAGACATCTCGACACTGTCGCAAGCAGCTCTCCACGGTATCATAAGCTCTTTCCGACGCGATCCTCCCATCCTGTCTTAAATTCGCACCAATTTGTCGAAGTACCAAAGAAAGCAGATTCACTTCCTTAGCGAGTGAATTTACATCTCCAGATGCGGAAGTAACATTCGCGCTGAAATCGTATAAACCAAATGAGAGACGTGTTCCCCACGCCACCATTTGCAACACAGTAGTAATATTGTCGTTCGACATACTAGCGACGGTAGTGGTCGTAGTCGCTGGTAAAGCGGGCATCGGGCGTAAAAAAAAGTGCTATATCGAAGCTCGCCCGCTAGATTTGTGTGACAGTATGTAGAATCTCGTCCTCTCCTCACTGGTGGATAATCTTTGCAAATGGTGATAACTACGTTGACAAGGCGCGCAAAACAGTAGGGCCAAAGCTGACCATTTAACGTCCAACACCTCGCGGCTCAACTAATCACAGTCCAACCGGTAAGTAGCAATGGTACAGCCTTGCAGACGTGTGAGTGCAAAGTCGATCGTATGGAGTGAAGTGAAAAGAAACAAAACAGCGCGGCGAAGTGACTCGGAAACTCCAAGACAGGTCTGATGGAACGGGCCATGCTGCAATCGCAACTGGCCAAGATGCAGACCGGTCGATTGGTAATTGGGATTGATTTGGTGCAGGCAGATTCGCCCATTACGACGTAAGGTGCATACACGCCTTACGCGATCATTAAAATTTACTGTACGGAGGGATTTGGGGCGGGGTGATTAGCGGAGGATGCGGGCGTGACTTCATTTTCCATTTAGGGCTGGGGTACGTGCACGGCCGTGGTTTGAGTCAGGAATTGTGGAGCAGACGGGAGCCTCAACTACACTTCAATTTTTATCTCCAGAGCGGCGACATCAGACGGCTACAATCGGCTCGAGTGCAAAGGCCCTTTTATTGCGATAACAATGTGTCATTATTACAAGACGATAACGGTGATGTTATTGATGTAGAGCCGCAAGAGACTCGCTCGACACCGGCTAGGTATTCGCTCAGCCTCGTTCACTCACCGGTTGCTCCACCTGCTGACCTCCATAACGGATGGTGTGGTTGCTATTGAGTTCCATTGGATAGAGAACTCAAATCTGGTATATAGGATACATGGCCATAACAAACAATGTTGGACACGTTTCCGGATTTCTGATCCTCGGATGTCTTTTGATCTGGGGGTCATTCAATATTATTATGACCGGAATGTCCTGTAACCTTATTATTAGCTTTTGAAAAGGAAATACGCCGGGGTTGCCATGGGTCTTTCATCACTTTAGCCATTAAGGAATGGAAATTTTCTCCTAAACTCTGCGTTCTCGACATTATCAATCATCAATGAGGAGTTGAAGATTGCCACAGCGTTGTCATTGAAGTTTTCAAACCTTCTTACAGACTTACTCTCACCGTTCTTGCGGTCTAAGTCTAGTAACATATCGCAATCAGACCCATGGCCTCCAACAAGGCTGAGACCCATCTCAAACACACCGGTTTCTAACTTGCAGCCATTCGTGGCGTTCTTCCAGCACCTGTACCTACTGCTTGCATCCACCGATTTGCACATGTATCAAACCAAGCATGCAAGTCACCGCATTCCCATGTAAGACAGTAGTATCCACTACAACCGCCAGAGTGGTGAAGACCCAGCCCCTCGGGTCGGTCAGTCCAATCGCACTACCAGTGAGTAAAGATAAAGGCGAAAGAACGCCGTCCCGGAGCGTATGTGTCCACGATCTTTGCCAGTGATTGTTATTTGTGTTGCTATGCGGAGCTTCCCAAACGACCTTCAAGCGCTGGCTTCAGAAAGCCAGCAAATTAAGCTATAGGAATAAAAAGGAAGCCTTGATCACGTCTCTGTAGTGATCTGGTATAAAGATTCGGCCTGATAAAAATTTATTGCTTGATTTGATTTGATATTTCATGGTTGATAGATAGAAGAACCAATTCATCCGCTCCATGTCCATGTCGGTGAGATTTCCACCTTCCAAATCCAATCCAGTAGAGAAACCCTTGGCCATGCAAAAAAAATCGGTTGACAGAAATAGCATGCAAGATGAGTGAGTAAAAGAGAGAGAGATAAGCAAACAATCCAGTTGCTTTGATGAGTATACCCCGCGCAAACCATGAAGAGCAAAAAGAGATTATGCAACCTAGGATTCGCATCCTAAATCATCCCACCTGTGCACCGGTCAACGTATTGAACTCAACGTCCTGACCATGATTCAGGCCCATGCGAATACAAAATAATGCCGCGAATAGTAAATAACCGCCGACTACTCATCAACAGCATAAAGATTCTGCCCCAAAATCTTGTTCATAGTAAACATATGCACTTTATCCGCTTTGAACACCCCCCTCAGAGCATCATCGCAAAGAATTTGCCTCTTGTCGTTTGGATCTTGCAAATCATGCGCTTTGATGTATTCCCATATTTTCTTGACGGTCTGAGGTCGGGAAAGTTGCGTGATGGGGAGGGTGATGGGTTCTTCACTATTTGGTTCGGGCTTAATTTCGTCCTTCGTTTCGTCTTTGGCTTCGTGTTTGACTTCGGGTTTGGGGGTGTTGTCGGAGGAGTCGTTAGCTGGTTCGGTGGATCTACCGATGCGGTTGGATGGGATGGAGAGGTCGGAGAGGAGGGATGAAAGTGCTGGGGAGAGTGTCATTGGTTTCTGAGAGTTGCTGGTCAGTATCATACACGGTCTACAAAGTATCAGGAAGCTCACGTGGAATCCCCCCGTCCTTTTCACCTCTTTCTTCTCTCCATTTCCCTCAGCCGAGCTATCATCATCACTGCCGACCCTAGCCTTACTTTTCTTCTTCTTCCTCTCCCCCTTCACTTTCTTTACAGGTTTCCTCTTCCCGTTAGCCGCACCTCTCGTCGCGCGGCCCGTCCGTCCATTCTCCTCTGCTTGCAGTCGCGCCGCTAGAGCTGCATCTGAGAGTTCCACCGATCTGGACTTCTTGTGTTTCTTCTTCGGTGGTGGTGTTGCGAGAGATGATAGTTGAGATTCAGCATCTGATGGTAGTTCATCATCTGATGGGGACGCTGAGCGCTTGTTGCTAGCGCTATGGCCATTGGTGCCGATGGTGATTGTGTGTGGTTTTGCGGTAGGGGCGGGTGGAGGCGGTGAGGGTGGTGAAGCATGGTCTGCGCTGAATTCGTCAAAGCGTTGCATTATTAGGGCTGTGATCGGTTTCTGTGATTGAAAATGAATTAGTTATGGCTTCTGATGTGTGCTAAATGCTGAAGTCGTTTGTAGCTGTAGAGATATTGTGCTCACCTTTTGCGGAGTCAAATCATAGTCAACTCGGGTCTGTAATCCCTTCCTAATAGCTTTGGCTGAGATGGTGGTCAAGTCGCTTTTAGCAAGGATGTCATCGATAATGGCGGAGTAAGAGGCTTCCACCTCCGCTGGCAGTGCTTCAGTTGGCGCAGGCTCTGGTGGCGCTGTTGAGACATCGTTCAGTATTGGTTCGATACTTGGGATTGAAAAGAATGGAGTAGTAAGTTGAGGGGGCATACATTGAACTTCTGAAGCCATGGTGTGCGATTGCGGGGATATCCGTTAAGTGAAGCTGTATTGCGGAAGTGAAGCGCCAATCACAGATTCCCTCCGTGATGCTGCGAATATGTACGTGATGCTTTCTCAAAGGAACAGGCGATTGCTGCTCTCCACAAAGCAAGCCGTTATAGTGTTTGTGAGGTAATAGGAGTGAAGAAACCCCCGGTGGTAGTTGTTCACACTTTCGGCAGAGAGGACAAGTGAAACGCAGGGAAACAGATCCCGGGGTTTGACAAGTAGATGGTACCTGAAAGAAAAGAAGGGTAAGAGAGTGATTGATGAGATCAAAAGGGAGGTTTGTGAGAATTTCAGAGGTAGCTTGCAATTCCAACTTTGAATTGCTGCGGTTTCGGCGCATGAAAAGTCGAAGTGAAGTTGATTTACTCCCAGCAACTGATGATGCCGAATGCTTAAAGTGGCTGGGCCTTGGCGGCTCTCCCTTCCGCTTCCCGCTAGCGCCTCTGAAGAACGAGCCGTAAGGCTGAAAGGTTGAGTTGGAGGACTTTTCCACAGCGCTTCCGTCCACAGTTATACTTCAGCTAGGATACCAGAATATAGCCTTGACCTAAGAAAAGTTCATACTATGTAATTCCCAACATCAAATTTGGACTCCGGAAGCTTGAATTCAACAAGTGCCCAAGTCGAATTTGACCTCAACTTCAAGTTCGAGGTTAAGCTTCACTGAACTTCATTTATTTCGCCTCCAATAATCGATTGCAAGCGCACAGCTATCAAGAAAAAAAGAGGAATTACCCATTTTCCCAGAAACACTGCCTTTGATTGACCACGCCTCTACGTCTGGTTACTAGCCTCTACTTAAAGAGGCTTCCTTTCAGTCCTCTCAGTAATATCAAGAAATTCATTGAACGTAGATCTGTGAACATCTTTGCCTTCCTTGGTAGAAAAGATCAGCTTTCCGTTTCTCTCATTTGTGGAGGCATAGCTACGGCGCCTCATGTTCCAAAGAACTGCAGATATAGCATACGCTGTGTATAACTCTCCACATTCCACATAAGAGGTTCCAATCATAGTCAAAAGACCCATCTCCCAACTCCAGGGTATGTTATTGAAGGAAAGCTTTAATCATTCATACGTTTGAGCTTCGGCATCTTAAAAATTCAATCAGAATCGCCCATCTCTTCTCCATCAAGAATATCAGACATGATTTCCACCTTCACTGGACTTGTGACAATAGACTCTTCGTCGTCTTCGCGATCAGGATAACTGAAAGGCACGTTATACCTATATTGCGGCACCGAGATGGTCCGAGGTTCATTCAATTGAGCGACGGCACCTGTAGAATTGCGAGTGATTAGTGATTCAAATCTGGCCAAGTGGGTGGATATTGAAGAGACGCACGTTCAATATGCGAAGATCGGATTGGAGTCGACGTGGTAGGGACTTCATCTCCATTGTCGGTATCGTCGCGTGTAGGTGAGGTTAAATGGAGTGGAGTGATCGGACCTGCGCCTCTGTGGTTAGCGCATGTATCACTTTGGGGAAGGCAACACGTCAGATACTTACGTGGTATACCAGGTACCATGAGTGGCGACGGGCTTTGTTGAGCTTTCAGTTTGGCTGCGGGAATTGGAATTGAGCTTATAAAAGCTTCAAATTTGTTCGATTAGCTGGGGATCTATGCGAGTGAGGTGGACTACACACGTTTAGAGGCGGATTTCTTGATCGATGACGAAGCATTCGGAAACAAAAATGAATCCGCAGCAGTCAACTCCTTGGGAGTGACCGGTAGCAAAGGAGGCGAGAATGCAGAGACAGTTGCGACCTCAGTAATAGTCGTGAACGGATCGCTATCCGCAGAACTCCAATCCTTTGACTTATTTGCCGCAAGCGTGGACAAAGTCGGAGATCCGGCTTCTGAATGTGTGGTACTTGGCCTTTTCCTAACACAGTGTATTAGTCAGAGCTTACATTGGTGGATCTGCAATGGTCTTACTCGGAGACGTCTTCGACTTCTTCAAATCGTAAATCGAGTACATTGGAGGCGGTCTGTGTACCAGTGCTAACGTATGCTGTAGAAGAGTTTGGTGACTCATGAGGAGTCTCATCCATGAAGGTTGAAGTCCCTGCTTCTCGAGCCGTATGCGATTCGGTATTATTGACGGTGGTAACAAAAATTGAGGGCTCTACTCTGCTGGATCTATCGCTAATTTGAGGGTCGACACATCGATGCAGCTTAAATGGGTATTCGTTGTTACGCAGATCGCCATTGACAAAGGCCATGGCGATGAAAATGGAGGTAGACACTAGTATGGCGCATAGCAGCGAGTATGGTGCATGAAGCTCCATAGATCCAAGAAAGAGCGACATTGTGGACGAACCTGATGACGATTACCGTTAATGGACAGTGGTTTGGAGGTTGGTTGGCCTTCTGAATGAAGTAGGGAAGTGAGGTTTATCAAAGAGTTTTGAAATAAAGTTTGTCCATCGTGAAAGGAAAGACCAGCGGCTTGTCACGGTGAAGAAAAGAAAGGGTTGCAACAGGTGCTGTCTTTCAAATGCTGATTGTGTCAGTCAAGATCAATTCGATGTCGCCTACGGAAACATCATTTCTGGCAATTTGAAAAAAAAGGCTGCCAGGATCCAGATCCATTGCCAGAGTGTCGAGAGATTCCAGAAATTATCATTAAATGCCCACAGCTTCAAGACTGCAATGTGAATTTCCAGATGAACAAAATCAAAGGACATGCTCTACTGTCGCAGTCTTCTCGCCATCCATGGGGTTATATGAATGCTTCAGGAACTCACGGAACTGGGCAGTAAGAAAATTACTTCCGTCAATGCTCGAACTTCAGCTCTCTTTACGACTTTCATTACACAGCATGTAGACAGTCATAGACGACTATGGTTACCCATTACTGAAACCAGAAATCAGGAGGATCATAATGCAAGCAGCCACGACATCCGCGCTGGCGATGGAATAGAGCTGATAATGAGGAACAAACTTACCCAGAACACCCGCATGCCACTTGATGGAGTTGAGGTTGTCGCAAGAGTCAGTCTATTTAGATTATTCAGACCTCAACGGTGTAGAAATCTTGGTCTCACTTTCAACGGCGAACAGATCTTGGTCCACTTTCATGGTACCCTTGATGCAACGTACAATCTTTTCTTACTCTTTCGCCTCAACTACCAGCGCACTCAATTTCCCTTACAGGTCGAATAAAGCAGCGTGTGTAGTAGTTGCGGTGTTCAAGGCTTTGATGGAGGTTCGATCGTCAAGTGAGAATCCACGCCATTCAGCCGAGAAATCAAGTGCCAGTTAATCTTGGACTATCTATTGAAAGACCATCGGGGGCAACCGCCTTCGCCCAGCTTCAAGCAACAAAAAAGCTAACCGTTATCCGAAAGGCGACCACACCATTGGCAAATCATGGCGCAAATCATCCTCCACTGTCCTCATCCGCCTCCGCCGAGGGACATAGGCAACCACTCCGCAGGAATTGCGGTAGCGTCGGTCCAGCGAGACCGCCCCTCGAGAAGAAGAATGTCGTCGTGTCTTCCGGCATGGCTCGCAGAGAGTGCGAAAGTTGAGAACCTCTATGAGAGATGGATTCGGAAGGAAATTCCTAGTACAAAGTCAATGAAGCATCTCACATTTCTAATTTCCGGGAGATGGAACAAGCTTTTGAAGAAGGAGCAATCGGTCATGAGCTTGGACATAATGCGAACGCTCAATGAGAATTTTCCGCGACACCACGAGAGCCTCGCAAAAGCTGCTGGGTGCGTGTCCGTCAAAGATAAAAGACCTCGTAGCCAAGGATTCTTCGCAGAAATCCGGCAAGGAAAGCAGCCTGTGGGTCAGACAGAGAAGTCTTCGAGATTAGACAAAATTCGCAGCTTCAAGTGGCTGGAAAGAAAACAGATCAAAAACTCGAGAGCCGATCTCGAGGACTCAGCGCCGTCCTTAAAATTTCATACTCAGCGGGGATTTCAAACACTAAAGCGTAGACTGCGAAGTGAGGAGAGGTGGAAGGAAGTGAGGGAGCGGACGCAAGACTGTGGTCCCTCCTCAATCTGGGCAGGGGAAAACTCTATCTCTGTTCACAAAATGTTCAAACAGATTCGGAACCATGAGAGGCACTGCTCTACTTACTGTCAACGGCATTGTAGATGACTAATCCTCGACAATGAAGGAGGAAATCACAGAGCGTGTGTGGTTTTGACCAACGAAGGAGTGCCGCTTTCCAGCACCTTTTGTATTGCACTGCATTGCATTGCGAGAGAGATCTGATTGTTCCAGTAAACCAATCTCGGGGTTTTCAATATGGTGATATCTGCAGTATCAACTCTTCGTGGTGAACTTGGACACAATAGAGACAATCTTTTCGATAGGAGTATGCGTCAATCGTCCAATGGCGGGTCATCAGTCAATGACCCAAAGGCCCAGGCAATCGTCCACGAAGCCGATGCGCTGATATCGCGACATTGTGTTTCATCATTGTGCATCTTTCTAGGCGTCCATGAAGGTACGAAAACGGACAAGAATTTATGGATCAGACACTTCGTACCAGCCCAAGCTTTGCGGTCGAAAGCGGATTTTGTACTTATTACCGAAAATATAGGCTTCCGTGTTTTCAGCCCTGCTGCCGATCGTAAGATTCGGTCCGCGCAGCCACTGTTTCAGGGGTGAATCCTCCGAATATTTTGGACCGAGCTAAGAGAGCTTACAAACGAAACACCTCAGCTCATTTATCAAACCCATTCTGCGCGCATCGTTCATCCCTATTGTGGATACGATCAAACGGTTGGTTGTCAAGCTTTGACAATCCGGATTGACTCACATTTCCACCCGGACGAGTTGTGCAGCTTGGTCTGAATATTGATACACTGCCGGCATTGGGCTGAATAACTGGACCAACCAGGGTCGTATCTTCGTGATGCTTAAGACGGCCTGTTGGTATCGACTTTGTGAAATATAAGACAAGCTGGGACTGCGCTTCGTTGCTTTGGAACATCTTCATTGCTTTTGGCCAATGATCCCTCCTTCCCGTTGTTCAAACTCCTACTTCCTCACAAACTTATAACGACACCCCTACGGATCAATCCCATCCCCAACGTCCTTACTCCCGCACTCTCTGATCAAAACTTTCCCTATAGTACCCTTCTCATTTCTAATCACTCCAAATCTTCGTCCGACTTACTGTTCAACTTTGGATTTCGACACCTTCCACCTACTTATTTACCTTTTAAATCCTTCAATTTTAATAGTAATTTCAGATGTCGACAGAACCAGAAAAGAACCTGGGTGTGCCCAATGCGCACGGCGGCTCAGTTACTCCTTCAGATGTCTCCGTATTCGATGAAAAGGAGAAAAATGCGGAAGCCCTGCGCGATGATGGGAATGCTTCTGGGAAGCTGGACCTTGCACCAGCCGAGTCGGCAATGTATCCAACGTCTTTCAAGCTCTTCTCCATTCTCTTGGCCGTAGTTCTGAGCATATTCTTGGTTTCTCTTGACATGGTAAGCACTAGACAACCCCAGCAGAAGCATGTAATATATTCACTGACGCATCTAGACAATTGTCGCGACAGCTATCCCACGAATAACGGATCAATTCAAGTCACTTGAAGATGTGGGATGGTACGGCAGTGCATTTTTCTTGACTGTTGCTTCGTTTCAGTCGACTTGGGGAAAGGTACGTGCTTCGTGTTGAAACGCCACCATCTCACCCAGAACTGTAGGTTAACCCTTTTAGGCATACAAATATTTCCCTCTCAAAACGACGTTCTTATTCGCCATTGCAATATTTGAAGTTGGTAGCTTGATATGCGCCGTCGCTAATAATTCAACTACGCTCATCGTCGGAAGAGCAATCGCTGGTGCTGGTGGAGCAGGTATTACTTCTGGTTGCTACACCATTATTGCCTTCAGTGCTCCACCCAAGCAGGCGGCTGCGTTTACTGGAATTTTGGGTGCTACCTACGCCGTCGCCTCTGTTGTGGGACCTTTACTTGGTGGCGTATTCACCGATAATCTCTCGTGGCGTTGGGTATGTTTCGTAATTACCCATTCTGGATGATGCCGTAGTACTAACTAAATACCAGTGTTTTTACATCAACCTTCCAATCGGAGGCACCTCTGCAGCCATTATCCTTTTTCTCTTCCAGACTCCAAAGCAATCGAAGGTTCTCCAGGCAACTGCAAAGGAAAAGTTCTTACAGATGGATTTCATCGGCACTTTCATCCTCATGGCCAGTTTCACCTGTCTTATCCTAGCGCTTCAATGGGGCGGCGTGACCAAGTCGTGGAACTCTGGAGAAGTCATCGGAACCCTAGTGACCTTCGCAGTCCTCCTGGTTGTCTTTATCGGCGTAGAGATATGGCAAGACGACCGCGCTCTCATTATCCCTCGCTTGATGAAGCAAAAGACTATCGTCCTTCTCTCCTTATTCCAGGTCTTCAACTGCGGGGCCTTCTTACTGATGATGTATTACCTTCCCATCTACTTCCAAGTAGTATCCGGAGTGAGTGCCTCGCAATCTGGTATCCGTAACCTGCCATATCTCATTGGCATCTCTCTCTGTACGATCGCGTCCGGCTTTGGCATCACCATGTATGGTCACTATCTTCCCTGGATGGTATTCGGATCAGTTTTTAGTGTCATCGGTGGTGGCCTCATCTATAGCCTTGATGTCGGCTCACCCAGCTCGGAATGGATCGGATACCAAGCCCTCGCAGGTATCGGTCTTGGTTTCTCCCTTCAAGTCCCCATCATCGTCGGTCAAGCTATCGTCGCACTAGAAGATGTCTCCTCCATCACTGCGATCCTGGTTTTCTTCCAATCCGTTTCTGGCGCCATCTTCGTCTCCGTCGGAAATTCACTCTTCACCAACAAACTCATTAGCACCGTACCAAAGCTAGTCGCGGGTGTAGATCCACAGCTCGTTGTTGCTACCGGTGCAACGGAACTGCGCAAGGTATTCTCGGCAGATCAAGTTCCACGTCTTGTTCGAAGTTATATGTCTGGTTTGAAGGATGCCTATGCTTTGGGCATTGCGTTGGGAGGCTTAGCCACCATTGTTGCTATAGTGGCCGTAATGATTGACCGTCGAAAATTGGTTCATGATGCAAGCCGTCCGGTTGCGGGTGGTGTATAAGTTTGCGAATAGGATTTTGTGTCGTCGGCGTTAAGAATACCCTAATGACTGCCATAATAGTAGAATAGACCTTGTAGACTGGACACAAAAGTTATATAGATTTATGCTATACAAATTCTAGAAACACCAAAGACTCTCTCTGCACTGTACATTTCCGCCAGAGTGCCCCGCGTCTACAAGTCCTCATTTCTCAGGCTTAGTATAAATTGAACCCCCAGCCCCATCATTATGGTACGTACTCCCATTCGAGTTCGAATTGTAATAGCTTCCATTGCTGAACCCCGTTTATCAGTATCTCCATTCACATCTCTAAAACGAAATCTTTCGTATTGGAGTAATGGTAAGCATTGTCATTCGCAGCACTAGGACCATAATCACGGCTGTCATATTGGTTTCCCTATCGTGCAGATCTTGTCAGAGAACATATGACCTGACCGAATGCCTTGACGAAATCAGGTCATCTTATCTGACTGTTTGTTCCACTGCTTTTAACAGTATATCCCCCGCCGGATGCTAATGCTAATCCAGATCCAGAATTGCTAGTTGAGCCGGAGTTACCACCAGTCGAAGAGGAAGAATGGTCTTTGCCTATATTTGTTATTACGACGGATTGGTTTGTTCAAAGTATTCAGTGTTTCAAGTATTATGAAGTTGAACATGGAAGAGACACCCGAGGAGATGCATTTGTGAAGTAAATATCAAACCCACTTCGAAAGGGGAATTTTAAATGCTTTCCAAGCTTGAATGGCCATTACCATTAATGTGACTGCCTCAATTATGCAGCCTATGCGGCTAGTGGAGTCCTTACTCCTGACAGATTACAACTACTGGTGGTCCGCAGCTTACAAGAAATATCATCTCAACCCTTCAAAAAGTTGAATGATGGAGGAGGATAAGATCTGCTCAGAAGTATCAGATATCAATAGCAGTACGTGCACTCTGTGGTAATACACAGGGAAGTGGCTCTTAGTAGCAACCAGTATTCTTGCTCTATGATACGCTAGTCCCAAAAGAAAAAAAATGTGGCGCTCGAAGGATTGCGGTATATTTATACCGTGTAAATATACCATACCACACGAAGCTTGGTACGCTAATACCAAAAGGAAAAAATGTGTGCTCGAAGGATTGCGGTACATTATATACCGTATGAATATACCATGCCTACTCCAGCACAAACATCACAACAACCACATAATGCAAAAGGTTGATATCCTAAAAGTGGTATCACATCACGACTAATATTAATGGTTTATCCTTCATCCCGGCTTCAACACCTCCCACCCCCTCAACCCATCAACATCACCATCATCATCCATCAATCCCTCACTCTGCTTCCTCTGATCCTCAAAGCTCAATCCCGTTCCCGTCCTCCTGGGTAAAGGCGGTGGTCCTGCAGAACCGTTTTTAGTACCCACCGATAGAGCTATAGGTTTCCTCATCGTTGGTACAACAGGTGCATTAACAGCATTAAACCCCATAGAACTCCTCCTTTCGTCAACAACATTCGGACTAGAGGGTTGACTTAGCAGCATCGGTTTCTTCGGTTTAGGAGGAGCGGGTTTCCTGTGTATTGAAGATGTCACTGAAGAGATAGATCCGTTTCTCGCTATTGATTGCGGTCGAGTATAGGGTGAGCCATCATATTGGTTATTCGGTGTTGGTGTCTGTGTTGGTAGAGACTGATTTGTCGGTCTCCGAGGTGGAAGTTGTGGTACAAGATCTTCGGAATCTCTTTTCGAAGAAGTGGGAGGGAGTATGACGGGTTTATTCGAGCCTCTTGGGGCAACGCTGGGCGGCCGTGAGGGTCTGTCAACTTTGATCCAGTCAGGCTCATCGCTTGGTACAAAAGGGTTGGGCGGTCTGTTTGGATTGGGGATGTAGCCGTTGCCGGGCGCTTTCAGAGTCGATTGTGCTGGCATATCTGAAGTAAAAGATTAGTGTCTGTGAAAGGTAAAAGGGAATCCCGGGACTGATCTACCTCTGTCCAACCACCACCTCCCTCTTTCTACTCCACCAGAAGCACCCGCACCAGGCGGCCATCTCTCATCCGCATCTTCATAGCCCAACAAGTCCTCGTCACTTGACTCAACACCAACGCCAGCGGAAGGATCCCCCAGCGCGGCCTTTCTTTTACGATACAATTCTCCATTTAATCTCTCCCTAATCTTTTCGTCCACGGTTTGTACATCACACTCGAACGTAGCGTAAACAGGTCTGTGATCAGAAAATCTAAGTGGCGCACAGTTATAGTTGATTGATCGAAGGTTGTTGCCCTTGGAGAGGACGCGATCGGTCCATGCTGGAATTCGAGCCTTTTCAGACGTGTCGTAAGTATCAGTACCCACATCATACTTATATGTAGGTAAGAATGTGATTTTCGCTTCGTCGTAATGGTCGAAAACATCTCGGATGCCACTTCTTGTTCGCATGAGATAGAGTTGGTCATTCTCAAGTAGGCCATCCAGATCACCACGATCGATAAAAGTTCGCACTTTCTCATTTGACAATCCGATGCGATAATTGAAATCACCAGCCCAAATGACGGAATCATGGTTGTCGATTGTGCGGTTACGTTGGAAGCGAAGGCCTTGAGAAATGGTTCTGTAGTCTCGATTGCGCTCTTCGTAGTTGGCAAATCCAGCAGCTAAATGCGCCGTGACGAAACATAGAGAGGTGTTGTCGAAGTCCATGCGGATGGCTACGGCGCCTTTGTTGCCTGCCAGACCAGAAATCCCGGTCTAAATATGATATTAGCATAATTCATTCTCCGGTGTCATTGCAAAACCACGACGTACCTTTTTAATAGCACCCTCGACGTTCTTAATCGCACCTAGCACATTTGTCTTGACAAATATGAGCAAAGCAGCACCAACCAGCTGCCCACTACGCAATAGGACATAACCCTCACTCCCCAAATTTGCAGCGTCAGCATTGAGAATGTTCTTAACAGCAGTCTCCCACTCTTTTCTGCGGTATGGATCCTCCTTCATCATTTGTTGTGGGCTCAACTCCACAATCTCCTGAAATGCGACGGCAACAATCTCTGGTCCCCTCTGCTCACGGCCCACAGGCGGGCACAACCATGGTGACAAATCTTCTTGTAAACCTCTGGTCTTCCCATTGAGGTTGAAGGTCGCAATGAGGATATTGATAGTTTCCGTAGAAGAGTACTCTGGTGCCCTTCTTCTGAGCTCCATCTGCACCCAATCATTGATGGGATCATCCAGATGTACAGCTTTCTGCTTCATATTTCTGCCAAGAAGCATGTCGATCGTATCTTGCCTCCCCTTATCATTGAAATTGCCGTTGATATGTCTTGTCATACTCTTGACTCCATCAGAGAGTAGGCCACCCAGACTCATCTTCCCATGTCTCGTAAAGCTTGACTTCAATGCACCAGTCCCGGCATAAATCTTGGACAGATAGTCCCCATTGTCCGCCCAGAGAGTGCCATGTCTTGCCCAAAAGTCTGCCGTACCACGAACATTTTCAGCGTCCAGAAAAGATCGCAAGGCCATCTGACTGATAATAGTCTGAATGAGATTTGTACGATCAAGACAGTCCAAGCAGTTTGTACGAAAGACGCCTTCTTGTGTCGTGTCGGGCACTGCGCGGCGGATGATTTTATATTCCCCGTTCGAAGAAGCTTTAATATGCTCTTCTTTGTCTTTGGCAGATAGAAATCCGAATGCTCCGGCAGAGGCGTGTATATAATCTTCAACTCCTCGAGCCGCTTCATACCGTCCCGGCCCTTTGGTTTCGGCGTGGAAGTCATAATGTGTATACTTTAGCAGCCGATGATCAGATTCGGCGTCTTTCTCTTCGGTATTGAGCACACTTCGCCTGATGTGCTCCTCATATCGCTGCGTCAAATCCATCTCTCCTGGCTTATTTCTATCGTCTGCAAGGAGATTAAGAATATGAACCGCACCATACGAATGATCCATGTTCAGAAAATGTTTGTCGAAAGCCGGCTGCGTGGCCTCGATCGACCTAGTAATGGTAATTTTTGGTTGTCCGGGTATGAGGCTGGAAGGCTGCTCCCAGAAGACAGGTAAGCTACCTCGAACTTGGACAAACGAGAAGCACTGTCCCGAGTCTTCACCTGTGGGACTCCAGAATGAAGTCTCCGTCTCAACGTAATTGGCAACATTGCCTTCGTCGTCCATGCCTCGTGCGTTGAATCTTGTGCCAGCTCTTCGACATGACAGTCGCGATATGAGTGTGAGCCTCGCGGGCTCTCCATATGTTCCTCTTTGCAAAGGGGACGAGGAAGAAGGTATGATCATCTCAGCGCAGAATCCCCGTATGGCAGACGTTATGATATTTGAGGCGTCCAAAGCATCCTTCTCTCGATTTGATAAACGTGATCGGAAGTCCATGATAGGCTGTATCATATATGAATTCCACAGAAAACCGGCGTCAAAACTCTCTATAGATATGGTAGGCTTATCATCTTGGATTCTACCACGCTTTGTCAGGACTCATATGTCAAGTGATAGCTCTACCGCAAACCTTTTCTGAAGCCTTCGCGTCAGATCAAAATCCGAACTATAGTAGAAGGTGCCGCTGCTAAGTAATTTTTTCAGCTCCAAACACGGATGCACCTCCAGTCCCTCTCCTCTCTCGTCAAAGCCATGCTCGTCAATATGGTCCGTCCTATACGGATTGACCTGCTCATTCAGCAATCGATCATACTGCGAACTATTTAAACAGTCTGCCAACTCCAACTATTAGCAATAACTCCATAACTATCCCCTAAACCACAGAACATCCCCTCTGCTGCAAGTCGCAAGCCATATCAAAGAATCAAAACTTACAAAAATCCACCCCCTCAATCCTCCTCACACTCTCCCCCGGCCTAATAACAATCCCCCGAGCAGCAACCCCATTAACAACACACAAAAACACATCATCATCAATAGTAATCAATCCAAGTGTCCCAAAAACTTTCCAATTCAGCGCCACACCTCTCAAACTCTTATACCCCCTCAAATCCGCCTCTTGCACCGTCGTAAAGCGCACGATACATCTAGGTGCGGGGCCCTCATTTTGTGTATTCGATATAAATTCCGTGTATTCATTTGAGGTATGCGAGGATGTGGGGTGGTGTTGTAGGATGAGGACGTGTGTTGCGGTTTTGAGGGCGAAAGAGCGGTGGGGGTGTTCTTTTAGGAGGAGTTCTATTGAGGCGGACATGGCGGAGGAGAACGGAATGGTAACGCCTTTGAGTAATTCATGCTATGCTCGTATTATGAGAATTTCCCTTTCCTTAGAAGACTTAAACAGTGTTTTTCGTGGTATTTGTGTTGGTACTACGACGTCATGCTCATAAATTTTGGAGGCTGAAATTCTGAGGTTGCGAAAAAATTACGTCCAAGGGTTTTCTAAGCCTAAAAATACATTTTGGGAAGTATGGCATGCGTCGCATTCTGGATTTGCTTAGTATTCTCTAACGTCTATTTATTTGGCTCTTGTTGAAGTTCAAGCTTGATGCTTGTAAGCAAAGGTCAACATATATATGTATATTCAAAGATACTTTCGTCCCATATATTTCTCCCCAAAGCGTATGTATTATTCAAGTCGCATAAGATTCGTCAGAAATCATGAATCCGCTCCAACATCTATATACCAGGACCAAGAAGCCTATAATAATAGGAGAAATCTAAACCATTCGGAAATAGCCAAAGCCTTCGCGACATCCATGGTTCCCTAATCGTCTGATCTTCCAAGCCTTTCCCCCAAATCCAGCATATCTAATACCTTGCATCATGAGTCCTCCTACTAACCCTCACATTCGTACTCCCCCTCCTATCATCATCGTCATCATAATAATCCCTCCCCCTACTCCTACTCCTAGACCTATCCCTCCCCCTGGGCGGTTGCGGCGCCCCCACATACCTATACTCGTAATTATCCCCACCCCTCACAGGGCTATAATCCCTTTCATACCTCACCTCCCTCCTCTCATACCTATAATCATCATGTCCATGATCACTGATACTACTCCTCGGTGATACATGCACATAATGTACTTCGGGGTTATGGGTATGTGGTGCTGGAGCTGGCGCTGGCGGAGGCGCAACAAACGTGGGGAACGGTTGCGGTGGTGGAAGGGCTTTTGGTACGGGTGTTGGTATGGGGAGTGGTTGTGGTGTTGGTACTACTACGACTGAGGGTGGGCGCGGTGCTACGACTATGCGAGAGGAGCGGCGGGGGGAGTGGGTTCTGTAGCGTTCTTCGCGGGTGACGCGGCGGTAGGCGACGGCTTCTTCTTCTTCGTCTTTGCGCACTTTTATGAGACACATTGTTGCGTGTCTGTAACCAGGCAAAAGAGGTTGCTGTGAAGGGGTGATGTGGTGTTATATAGTTGGCGAACGTGGGACGAGAGGAGTGATGCCCAGCTTTCAGCTCGTCAAGGATGAGCTGATTGACGATAAGAGGATAGACCGGCGCCTGTAAGTACTCGCACAGATGATCACTCAGGTCCTGTGCGTGACTGGGAGTCTCACAGCGAGCTCTGTAATATGTGAAGGTCAGGTAGAGGTGATAATCTCTCCACATGATCGTGAAGAGATGATAGAGCAAGGATTATGTGGCTGTGCGCCAGCCACCCCTTTGAGTAAGAGGGCTGAGTGCGCCGCATCTACTAGACATGGCTGCGAAAGAAATTACGAAGCGTATTTTATTGACCGCAACTTGGAATTTAAGAAACTAAATCCTCAAGTTCCGCAATTTATGCGGGCAGAATTTTGGAAACGATCGTCCGGGCCCTTGGGGTCAAAGCCGGAATGTGTTCACGCCAATCGATTTCTCAGCCTTGTCAAAAACTAAGCACTATCAGATCTTTTTATCTCTGCTCCAAGCACAAAACCTTCAAAGAACGAGAAGGTTCATTCATGTTGTTCGCATATAATTCCAGCTAGAGTCCGCTCGTAGCGTTAAAAATGATAAAACCTGTATTTTCTGTCTGTCCGCATAGTCTTCACACCTGGTAGAAAGCAGTGAGGTAAAGACAAAATCTCGTGGAGAATCATTAACTGTCCACAGCTCGCTGAGGTATACCCTCAAGTTTTTTGTGAGCATTCATCCAACCTTGTAAAAATGCCCAAGCCGGTTTCTTGTCCAGAACTCCTAGGAAAATAGCCGTAAACCAAAAGAATGAGATCGGTGATAAACATCGTCTACTTCTTCTCATGCTTCCCAATAAGCTTGTCCAGAAGTCCCTTTCCCTCATGCGCTTTCTTCTGCTCGCCGTCTTTATGCTCCGTCGTTTTCGATGCATGGATCACATTAGCCGCACCGCCTCGGCCATAGTGCACCGGTCCATCGTCCCTCTCTTTCGGCGCCGGTCCTGTCACGTCTTGAGCTAAACGAGCCACGTCCGCGTTCTCATTCTTCACGATGTTACCACCACCCCCTCGGCCGGTCGTGTAATGCTCCGATTTGAGTGTTGGTGTTACGAGATCTTCTGCGCCACCTGAGGGGCGGGATTTTGTACCGAAGTTTCCTGGGTTTGTGAGTTAATACATTGCGATATTGTGATATTGACCATTGGGCATGAGCAGATCCAATGCAGAAGAAATGTAACATGTCAACCATTTGCTTGAGGCAATTTCGCCAAGGTGACGATCTTATAAGCAAAGCTATAGCGAATTCTTGGGCTACAGTGGTGTAGAATTGAAAGTGCCAGTGAACTTCGCACGTGGGAAGTACTCCAACAAAAAATGGGGGATTTACCTGCACCACCACGACCTGAAAGCATGCCTTTCGAGGCAGAGTCCGTTGGAGCAGTCGACATTGTGATTTCGGGGATCTTAGTTTGCGTTTATGGCGAATATGCTTTGAAGCAAGTTCGCAAGCAAGTTTTATGGAAGTGCAAGAGCTTAAGGAATTTGGAATTGAAGTTTCGCGACAAGTACAAGGAAATTGCGCAACAGAATTTTAGGTCGTGCCGGAGGAGAAGGAGAAGGAGACAAGACGAATAGGCAGAAAACGGGTATAAACAACTGCGGTAGCAGCACCCTTCCATCTTAAATACCAACCATCGCAAGCCGCCTGCGCAACCAAACTTCCGAAAAAATTCCTTACCTCAAGAACGTGATCTCATAGCTGCTGTGCTTTTTCGCTTGCAAAAGTTAAGCTCGAAAGCACGTCACGTTGCACGTTGAAACTCCAATTCTCCAACCGTTGACCGCGCTTTGGTTGTCATAACGTAAAGCCAATGTAGGCCTTGCTTGGTCTTGACAAAACGTGCAGCGTAAAACGTGTTTTTCTGGAAAGCACAAAGGCATGATCAAGGCCGTCGGGAAGAGTTCTAGGCGCCTCGTGCCCCGTGCTGCTGGGCAAGTGACTGTGTGCCAAAGTCTGGTCGTGGTAAGAAAAGATTTCTAGGACGAAGGGTCGCCGGGGCCAAGGGGCCAAGACCGGGCCAGTGTCATAGGTTTTATGAATGGGAAGAAGGATTTTTTGGAGCTTTTGAAAAAATGAATATTTGCAATCTTTGCGCGAGCAAAGACTGTAGCTAAGTATTCCAATAATAACACAAGACCCTGCTGTACCTGCACCAGTCCTAACAGTGTGCATCGCAAAAAAGCATACAAGAGAAAATAAATCCAGAATATCCACGCTAGTACGCTATTGCCATTCCTGGCCAAATCAGAAGAAGGAATAGAGTCATCGCTAAGCAAAAAATCCAGAGGAGCACATCGACGATAATGTCGGACTACCTAATAAAACATGAGGAAACACAGGAAACCGCCCTTCTATCTCTATGTATGGGGGAGTGCAAAAGCATCTCAAAAACGCCTGACGATGCAAAACAGCCTTGTAGCCTGGCAATGCCCCCTTTGAGGCTTTCCTATCCTGGCGTTGCCGCCTACAATAATTTCATTCCATTTCGTCTATCGGTATCATGCCTCCGTCGCTATGCTTTGGTGAGATAAGAAAGTCGTCAAACGTATGCCACCTCTCCGGCTATGTTGGTATGGATTGAAGTTCGCAGTGGAAAAATACAGGCGTTGGGGTTGTGGTGTGTTCTTATTGGCTGTGTGGGTTGAGCCGAGGTTGTTCTGTTTTTGGTTGTGTTTGTTTTTGGAAGACAGCCTGATGCAGGAATTAGGACGATTCCTTGCGTTCTTGCGGATTTCGAACAACATACCTCCATTTAAGGGTCCCAACCTTGTTCGCCCTCCTCATCGTCTTCATCGCCTTTGTAGCAAGCTCGTGCTCTTGAACGACGAACTTGTTGTGGACGACGACCTGTCCCGCCATCGGAGCCTTGCTCTCCGCCTTGGCCGTCACCAGAGACCGCCGTTGCTACCTTCTTGGTACGAATTGTGAGTGTGAGATGAGTCGTCATGGCGAAGGTGGGAGGAGTGTTTTGGATTGTTATGGTGTTGTATAAGAATGATGTGAGTTGAGTGTTCAGATGTGCAGCCTTGTTGGTCTTGTAGTCGTGGAGAGGAGATGTCTGAGAATTTGAGGATCAAGTGTAAGGCTTATAAGGACTGGGAATCAGGTCATTTTATTCAAATGGGCAAGGAGGCCGCCTCTAGTATTAGACAGGGCGAACTGCCAATTGCTGCGCCCGGGCATCGGTTGTGTTTCACTCCCATAACAGCAGGAAGGCAACAGTCACGTTTGGAGTTGTAGTCATCAATTCAAATGCTCTGGAATGATATTACAGCCTAACAATCGCTTCAATTACGCACAGCCGCCAGGCAGAGCAAAAAGAAATGTGTGGAGCCAGCTTTTCCAGGCCAATTAAATTCCAGGCAGCGGCCTCCAAAATGGGGCCGAAACCAGTCATCCCTTAATTGAAGCCTTAGCCACACATCGTCAATTCCAGAACCTTGATTTTGACGTCGCGGAAGGCGCCGTCTGCGCATACTTGTACATGGGGCTTTCCTTCACCGATCGATGCTGTTGGGTTTGTGTAACGGCTTGGTGGTCAAATTGACCACAGTGAGGCTGCAGGTATAGCCTAGTGCGCTCAATTGCCCGATGGACATGTCAATGTCGGGCTAAAAGTACAAGACTAGACGAAGTGACAAATTTGTATGATCGAGCAGCTTTGAGATCTGAATTAGAGACACTGGTAACCCATAGGCTGCCACATCCACCAAAAAATATGTTGCGAGGCTGTGTTAGTGAATGGGCTTCAGAATTGAGCAACTCTTAAAGCTGCCCAAGACCCGCCCACCAACGAGGAGGTTCAGACCATTGGTGCCTCCCCTTCAACATCAGTTTCCCCTTTCTCTACGAGGTGTTCGGTCACGGATGGTGCTCCCCCACGAGGCAACTCGAATTGCCCGATACGGAAAATACCTCATCAACTTGGCACACCTTGCTCTCCGTCACGCCCGCCTCACCTCTTTCGGTTCGCGGTACACTCACCGATACATGGCAAAGCCCCTCAACTTGCGGCTCTGCGAATTTCTTAGACCTGAGCAGAAGAGAGACTGAAAGCGGTGACACTGGCTCGTGATGATTGCACCGAGCTGGTGAGTCAGGGGTTGTAGGTTCGCTGTCGAGGCGCAGCAGAACAAAATGGCTAAAGGGAGGCTTGGTCCCATCACAGCCGACGGTTGCAACCAAACGGTCAATACGGATTTGTTGTTGCTGGATGACTGCTGTGGTGACCAGTCGGCAGACAGGAGAAGGGTGTATCTGAGTTTCAGGTTGCAGTCGATGAAGCTGTAGCTCGGACGAATTCGTAGGGCAGGTTGGGCCGAGCCAAGCCAAGAGAATGGGCGACAGCAACTTTACGCGATTTCGCTCCCGCCCTCCTTCCCTCAAACCACCATGATCCCGGAATCGTCATTGCTGTTAGATTTACGAGCTCGAGAGGCAGAAAACGTGGCATCGTCTCATTACCAGTAATTCGAAGATGAAATCGAGGCAGCTATTTGATGATAAAACCGCACAGATTGCGTTTTCTGTACAAGAAGGCAGCAAGGAAACGATACGGTTTGCGCTCATGTCTCGTAGTATGGCTGGCGCCGCATCATCTCTCTACTTGGGTCAATTTCACCTACCAGTGCCTCCGCGTAATTCTGGAGTTTCGATGATATATATCCGTTATCACATTCGATCATATTTACGGATAGACATGTCCATGGATTACCATGTCCTTTACCCGTCCAAGAGCTTGGTTATTGCATTCAGCAAGAAGAATACCCCCAACTCCTCTCAGTCGTCCAACGTTCCGGTCTTATCAGGGTCGAAATTTGTCTTACTGAGCTGGCTAGCGACGGGCCGGATATCGTCTCCATATATAGTTGCCTATTCTGGATACTCAGTAACGTGCAGCGTATGGCGCTCTACCAATCGCGCTACTACATAAGACACATAGCGGCGTCTTTGTCTCCCTGATTTGAACAGGTGGGGCTCCCCGAAAAAGGACAGTTGAGCCACATTCACTTCAAGATCTAGCAAATCTCGGGCAAATTCGAAGAACGTGGCAAAGTAAAAATACAGTACTCTACTATCCTCATGACACCACTCGAGAAGTCGTGTAAGCTAAGTTGCTACTCATATGCCAGATTCACTCATTCCAGGAAGCCAGTGCAGGGCCAAGTGCAAGGCTGCATCATGTGAGCGCGCGGACCGTGTTGCACGCTAAAAGCGCCACTTCGTTACCCCAAGGCGACAGAAACCTCGAAAGGACTAACAACATCTTGTAAACAATATAATCCGCATGTCAATTCGGTTAATCACATTCACTCGATAGCATGGTAAGTTACTAGGGCTGTAACACGGCCAGGAGTGTCCATATATTCGTTCTGCTTACCTCGTTACTAGCTCATTGCACAACACTAATATAAACAATGACCGACTGCCAGTTCAACGATGACTTCACCACATTTGATGATGTTCTCGATAGCATCGCCTCAGAACTGGATGACAAGTATCACTCGTTAAGCGGATCTCGAGAATACGATCTAGCTCCATCAGTTGCAATGGACCATATCTTCTGAAATATCCGGCATAGCGCACTCGATCACCCCTAGGAGCTCATGGCAGTCGAAACAGAGCGCAATCGAAACGTTGGCCAAAATTCCAGATACGCTCTTTTCTGGTTGCGGTGTTCTCGCCCGCGAGATTCCTATTCAATTTCAAGAGATGTCCTCCCTAGAGGAGGCTCTGGAACATTGTATTTCGTGTCTCACGCTGCCTGAGAAGAAGAAAATTTGTGATGCTCCAGAGGGAGGGCGGCCATTTATTGAAAGATTCGGTGCCACTGATTATACATGGCTTAGTCTTTGCAAACAGGACGAGTGTGGAAGGATTATGGCAAAATTGAAGGAAGGTGTGCCCCATCAGGAGGAGCGGACGGAGAGGCAGGCAATCGTGGCGCCAGAGCCAATTGCTGATACCTCAGTTGTTCTCTGTGTCAAAAGGGACAGACCGACCGACTTGTTCATCAAGACTAAATATGTGAGAGCAAAACAACACTGCTGCAGCTTTCAATCGAGCGCCGGCTAATACCATACATAGACCCACACTTTTAGCCGGATCAGCAATTCGCTGAGCCAGCAACCCGCAACGTTTGGCAAAGAGTTTGTATTGCTTTTCGATGCCAAAGTGCTCAAGTCCGATGCCACTGTCGGGAGTATGGAATTGCAGAGCGGAGACGCTGTGGAGGCTAAGGAGCTTGTCCTTCTTTGATAAATACCTGCACTACCTCCATTCTTGAAGCCCTCGTGTGATCGTACTTGGCTCGAAATGCGTTGTATAGGTGGAGGATATCATAGACAGAGTAGCCTACCTTTACACTAAAATTGACGGAGAGTCAGACTAGGTTGCAGCCAACCTTTCTCTCTCCACTCTGGCCCTCGCTAGCTTTCCCTTAAAACGCAAAATAGGATAAATATCCGTCTTCATCTTAAGACGATGCTCCTGCCAATTGGTCCCAGGCCCCATCGCTTCCTCCAATATAAGACTGGGCGACGTCCCAATCTCAGCCATGAGTTCTTTCATATCAAGCGGCACAGGACCTCCCAATACAAATGCCGCAGTAATCCACTCCACGTCATCCGAGTCTTTTAATACTCCATACGGATTGATTCCGGCCAGACTGAGGAAGCCGAACAGCAGTGTACAACGACGTAAGCACGGAAACATTGCCAGTTTTCGGGGTAAGTCAAGAAACGATGTTGGGGAAGCGTGCAACTGGTTTACAATGACAATGTCGCGAATTTTGGATAGGGCCAGAGCTTGATCATGGAGCATCATTCCATTGATAGCGTCGGGCTTATTCGCCTGCAGGCGTATTGGTAGTTCTGAGCGCATTGCGAAAGTCTTGACCATGAAAAATGATAGTTTTCCAAATTTACGGAATCTGCGGCATATGCTATTGATGATGATCCAGTCCTTTCTGTGCGCGGCTTGGAGGGTGCGATGATGTAGGGGCGTTCCACCTGTGTACCCAGTGAAGTTTGGATCTTTCATACCGGTAGAGGACTCCAAGGACACAGAGCGGGTTCTGAGTTTGACAAATCTTGATATTGGTGATGTGTTGCGGTCAAGGCCTGGATGTGGATCGTCTATGTAGAACGGGGAATCGCGAAACACAACGAAGTCGAGTATACATCGGACAATATCGTCTGAAAGCCTGTCAACAGACAATTCTTGGGTAAGTGGCAGGGACATGGTTAACAGTTGCTACTGAGATTCGTCCTCTGATGGATTGTAATTGTGACCCAAGTATTTTGGGAAAGTGCGAAGTCAAATTTCACGACTTGATAATTATGCAAGTGTAGCCGCGCGCTACGCAAAGATCACAAAGCGGGGACGTCACTAAGGTACTCTAGGCTCCTACATTCGCTCGCATAACACCTATCAACCTGAATTACCGGTATGCGTACTGCACATCGCTTAAGAAGTCCTCCGCTTACGTGTAATGAAATCAGCAACAGCACGGAATCTTATCGCCAAACCAGTATTTTCGAAATTCTCCCACCCCACCCAACCCCCTGGCCTTGGTCAAACACATTTCAGCGCAAGTCGTACTACTGTACTGCTGGCTTTGCCCGGTGTACTTCGCTCCCAAACGCGCCAACCCCATCAACATAATAATATCCGCCTTCATAATCGCTGTTTATAGCACCGAAGCATTTGTTGCCTTGCTCCTTCTTATTGTTTTTATATGCGTTGATGGGAGCTACCATAGCATCATAGCATGAAGCAGAATCGATGTTATAGAAATCAGCGTACTTATAGTTGTAGATTGCAAAAATAACGTTTCCATCAGTGCCTGTCTTTTCGAGTTCACCTTGTTTCGTCAAGGAAACAGCGTATGTGTCAGCAGTTTCGTGGCCGATGGGGAGGGAGTTCCCAGAAACCGCGTCGCCTTATACCTAAGTTAGCACACGTTCTCCACTCAAGAAGCAGTATTGGACGTGATGATACTCACAGAATTTCTCAGCCATATCATTGAACTGACCAACCGGCACCCATCCAACCCCCTTCCCACCAATCCTTTCCGTATCATACACGTTCTGTCCACAATTGATCACCCCAGAACGAGCTTGCAGGGTATTATTATGTCCGTCTAGACCGTCTGCTTCCAGGGCAGTCCGCTCCGCGCTGGTTGTAGGCACATTTACAGCTCGACCTTGGACACTAACGTCGCGCTGGAGCAACCCGTTGGCCTTCAGTGCCGCCCATTCAGCCTTCGTGATAGGTCTAGTCTTTCCAGGGACTGGTGAAGCCGCGATCACCACGGAGCAAAGAAAAAAAACAAAAGCTTTGCTGGTCAACATTCTGATTGTTGTTTTTGAACTCGTTGCTCTGTTAAGGATTAAAGTAAGTGGTGGATATAAAGTCTTGTAATATATGGTATTTGTAGGAGGAAGAAGACAATGGTAGTCGAGTATATTTCGAAGCACCTTATTCTCGAGCAACTACAGCATATATACATACCTAGGAAGCCGCGCCGTTTTCAGTACACCATCTGAGGACAC
This sequence comes from Tothia fuscella, assembly GCA_010583015.1. NCBI lineage: Eukaryota > Fungi > Ascomycota > Dothideomycetes > Venturiales > Cylindrosympodiaceae > Tothia > Tothia fuscella. Next base: position 332,158 of record MU007014.1, read on the forward strand.
ATAGTCTGTTTAGGCTCCATGCCTATCTCTAGGATAAACCCCGAGACAAAGATAGAACTGTCAAATCCAACACACTCACAACATCGTATCCAATATCAGGGCCCCAATCGTCTGTGCAAACATGCGTTGGGTGGCAACACTGTATCTGCCGGGGGTGAGTTGAGCCACGAGGCAGATAACGACTTGTACTTAGTTCTATACTAAGTTTAGATCCATACCTGCAGATTCTTCAATATCAGAACTCGAAATGGTCTCTTTAGCGCTACTCACTAACAGCACCAACAGCACCGACAGCACCGACAGCACCGACAGCACCAACAGCACCAACAGCATGCCTAGGAGATCGTAAAGCTAACAGTGCCAATGGGGCGGCAGGAAGTTTGGAGTACCAACAGTTCAGCGAAGCCAGCAGCAACCACCAAATGTACGGCAAACCAACAACTGCGCCAACTGCACGGCGAAGTCAACAGCAGCGTCAACTGTACGGCGAAGCCAACACCAGCACCAACAGTGCGGTAAAGCCAACACCAGCACCGACAGTGCGGCAAAATCAACATGGAGGCAATGCAAGCAACAATGATCCCTACATCTACTCCACAGATCAACCAGCCGTAAGGCTAAGAACACCTTACGGCAAACGTTGAGACACCTATTATTGGTGTTTTAGCCCAGCGTCAATGGCTATGATTGCAACGCCGATGAAAGAAGGTCCGGCACTCATTGTCAAGGTCCCGGGTGCTGCGCTTTCTCGAAAACCAACTTCACACAAGTTTCTCTCCAAGATTCAATTGGATCTTCGGCACTGTGCCTCTCGCGCTTCATAGCTGAGAATGAGCCTAGTGAAGGGAACAGATCTCCTGGTTTTACAAAAAAAGATTCAATCTCATATAAGTACATCATTTCTGCTGTCATAAATTTAAACTTAACCTCAAAACTGTCTCCATCACTGCTCAAAGCTCATTACTCAATAGCAACCTTACAGCACCTTAAACGACAGTACGATGGTTGCCCTCATTAAATTACTCACAGCCGCTTTTTTCCTGATTAGTAATGTTTCTGCCTTTCCAGCACTACATCCAGATGACAAAGCTCTGTCGAACACCTCTTCCCTGAAAGAGGTTTACAGTATCGATGACGATTCCCACTTCGAGAAGCGTCAGATTGGCAGGCAACTGCTTCAATGGTCTCCAAACGGTATGGTCGTTTACTTAATGGGTACTCTGGGTGCATATACAACACTTCCGCAGGAGTTACGCGACTTGATAGTGGGCGGCGTGCAGAAAGCACCGGGCCAATTACTCATTCACAATCTTCGAGAATTTCTGATTACGCCCCCACGTACGGCGATGGAAGGGGCCATGACTTTGTTTTATCTTGGACCGTAAGTACTTCTTCACCCCTAACAACAATTCGCATTCACTTAGCAGAATCAATGGCTGATATTTTCAAGAGCCAATGGCCAGACTCGTGTAGGCAACCTCTATGCGGTTGGCACACGAGCTATGTGGGGATTCGCAATGGTCATGGAGCCTGGTCATACACCGAATGCTGCGGATCTAGCTGATCTGGTACTTGCTATTCGTGATTGGGCCACACAAAACGGAGGGCGTATTCTTGTACAACAGATGCCAAATGGCTTCTTCCCTTCCGCGCGAATTGGGGCTGGTGTGGACAAACGTTCACGTACGAACACATGTCCCGTTTCGAACCTCAATATGCTGAAATATGCATCATCTGAAGTTCCAGGCGATATTAATTATACACGTGAGATCCGATGGTCGGAAGTATGCTCGAAATAAACCGGGTATTTACGAGAACTCTGGACAGAGTTAGAGTCTGTCATTTACCATTGTGTATGTTATTGTTTTCAGTCATTCATTTAGGGAGCTCGGGTACGAAAGAAGTGTCGTGGGAGAGCAGAGTAGAACTGTTTTGGGTGGTAAAGAGGAACATGCTTGCAAGCTAGGAAACGAGCAGAATTCTATTTATTTGTTTTTCTTGACCAGAAATTGCAATTGAAATTCGGAGTCGGATTGTGGAAGAAGTTCCACAACCCTTGGGATTATGCGACTATATCGGACTTTGCTAAAAACGACTGTCTGGGACTGCATATTTAAGAAGTGACTTTAGGCGTAACCCTGTCGGGATTGGCTTTCGGCGTGTCGCTTGACGTTGGAGCAAATCAACTCAATGCAGGTGAGGTGTCCAACAACAATTTTAGCGCCCGCGCCCCAATTTCTGCTGCGTCTATTTCACAGCCTCAAGACAACGGATTCAAGTCCAATTTGTGAGCCGCCTCCAGTTCCATGTGCCTTCGAGGGCAGATTCCAACAAGCTCTTTTTCGAATGGTTTGGAGTAGCCTATCAGCTCCAGCGTCAATGTTGGAAGTACCATTGACGTGGGCATAGTTTCCCACGCCTCACCAACATGAAAGTGTTGGTTTGATTGCAGCCGAAGACCCCGATGTATCGCAGTGCATACGGCACAATTATCTGTTGATATGTTGGTCCATTAGCATTGATTGGATATCGATTCCTTGTTCCCAGCATTGGATGCACAAATTGTGTTCTACTCTGGTGAGTAAAAGTTGGTGAAACATGGACAGTATAAAGGAGAGAAAGAAGTTGAGAAAGAATTGAGTATCCCAATCGGTTGTGCCTTGAGCCCAGCAAGTTCTCCTCAGTATTTGTCCATATAATTTTTTATCTCCTCTGTCCTCAGTATCTTTTGATGTACTGAATATTTCCTTGTTCATCTCTATCCCTTTACTTTTCTGCAATCAAACAGAATGAATACGCTGAATGGCAGTATATCTGCATCCGAGGATGGAAGTGACCAGTGCAGCTTTCCCTTGTGTCCCTCCGAGCATACATCCAACTCCAAATCCAAAGGCAGTCTAGCATACGTTTTCCTGGGGAGAAGATCGAAACACCAGACGGAAACGAAGCTACAAAACATTACTAAGAAATTATTATGGTCAACAATGGTGGCTACATTCGTGGCAGCTCTCGCCGTTGTGTAAGTGGCTTTTCCTACTTCACTGTATTCCATGTTAACCCACAAGCGAAGGACGTGGCTTGCTTTGATCCTCACTGTGACCAATCGACTGCGAATACCTACCCCAGCGAACGGGCTTCGAAGTATCTTACAGAGATATCAGCCTCCCAGCGCTAACTCGCCAGCAAAATCCACATGGCTGAAAGATTTCAGCGCCGACATACTTCCGGTGCCATGCCATGCCCACAATGACTATGAGCATCGCGTGCCTCTCTATGAAGGTCTCGCGGCAGGTTGTTCCAGCACTGAAGCGGATATTTGGAGAGGAAGTCTTCCAAACGGAGACGCCGAACTCTTCGTCGGACACACCTTCAAATCACTTAGCCATTCACGGACGTTGAAGAGTCTTTATTTAGATCCACTCAAAGATATCCTCACTCGTCAACAAGGCGACTCATTTGCGTTTATGAATGCATCCGCTCCGATCGGTATCTTCTCGATGTCTCCAAGCACGGCATTTGTTCTTCTCCTTGACTTCAAAACAAGTGGTCATGATACCTGGCCGACCGTACTGGCTCAGCTTGAAGATTTGCGCTCGCAAAATTGGCTCACAACTTGGACAGCTACCGATGGCCTCGTCAAACGACAACTTACCATTGTTGCGACAGGCAATGCACTGTTCGACTTAGTCATAGCCAACAAAACGCGTCGAGATATTTTTTATGATGCACCACTTACCAATCTGCCTGGGGACACCATTTACAATGCCAACAATTCGTACTATGCGAGCACTTCTCTTCCAGATGCGATTGGGAAGATTCATCATATGAGGCTGAGTGCCGACCAGAAAGCACAGATCACTGGCCAGGTGGAAAGAGCGGAAGAGTTGGGACTTAAAAGTAGGTATTGGGATACGCCTAGCTGGCCTGTAGGATGGAGAAATAGGGCATGGCAGACTTTGATAGAGTTGGGTGCGGACGTCTTAAATGTTGATGATTTACAGGCAGCCGCGAGATGGGATTGGCAGATGTGTGTTGTTGCTGGTGTAAATATTTGCAATTCGTAATCACAAAGGGATGAAAGCCAAAAGAATAGACACTACTACAGTTGAAGTTATTTCCAAGCAATACAGGGACACGCCCTACCCCCGCTACATTAGCGAATCGGGCAAGTTCCATCCCGCCCGGTTGTCACTTCCCCGAGTGCTAGATCCGGACCCTGGGTCTCGTACGACAGTTCCGTAATGTTAATTAGAGATGAATATCTCAGCTCTATCAACCGTTGATCCAATCTATTCAATCAGGCATTCGGCCCTGTTTGGTGACATATAATAGCAGCTGAGACCTCAGTCCATCCGCACCATACCGACTACCTCGCCGCTCTCGATTTCTAATAACCACCCCCTTTGAACTCGTTGTAGCACGATCATCTGAAATCTCACGATTTGTACTACATAAAGCCGGCAATATGCGCGTCACATCCGTCTCTGTTATCGTGGCTTTGGCTGCTACAGGCCTTGCACAGAGTGCTACCGATTTGCCGAAGTGTGCTGTACGTTCTTTCGTCTCGTCGTTCATCAATTGAAAGTGCAATTCAGGAGTAACTGAACCGACTGATTGAATAATAGACAAGCTGCGTCGGTAACAGTCTCCAATCTGGGACTGGATGCTCGACAATTGATATCGGATGTATTTGTAAATCCTCGGGATGGATAGCAGGACTCGCTTGCTGCGTGTCAAAGTCATGCCCCAAACCTGATCAAGATGGTGTGTATATCACCTTTCTCCCATCCATCTCGTCATATCAGGGACAAATCATCACATCTGTATCCCAAATATGCGAACATTAGGCACTTTACTAACCCTCAACAACAGCCACAATCAAATATGCTCAAAATCTCTGCGCTGCCTACGCCAAACTCCCCACCGAAGCCAGCTGTCCTTCCAACTCCACCACCTCGGCAGCTCCATCGTCTGGGTCTTCCGGTGCTTCTACTTCTGTTGGACCTACATCTGTTGGACCTACATCCAGTGCTGCCTCTGGCGTTGCCTCTGGCACAAATGCCGCCGCCTCTGCTGCAAAGCCTTCAAGCTCTGCAGCTGCAGCTGGGCAGTTTGGTGTCGGGGCGGGTATAGCTGCGTTGGGCTTCCTTGCCGCGGCTCTGTAGATGAGATTCATACAGAGGCGACTGAATGTGATGAAGAGAAATTGCGAAAATAAGAGGGGAGTGGGGATAGCTTTGTTTTACTCCAGAGGGAGTCCCATGTTTAAACATCATCGGTTTGGGAGGGAGGCATTGGTGCTTTATATCTTCCTTTGCCGTATCTTATTCATGAAGTTTGGAAAGGGAAGGAGCACAGGACGAAAACAAAACATGTCTAGATGTAATTGAGAGGCCTAGCATATATCATTTCTGCAAACTTATATCTTGTTGTAACTAGCTTGAAGTTCAATTTTCATTGCCGTCGTGGTTCCCGTTGAAGATCGTTTAATGCACGAGTAACCAAGATCTCAACCACATGGACATCAAATAAATAAATCCCAAACATGACCCTCCCAAACGTCATTGTCCTACCGTGGATTCGATTTTGTCGGAGCTAACCCTGTTACCCTGTACCTGTCAAAGTCTCCCACCCCAGGCGCCACCCGTTACCCACAATCAGCCGCATCCCGCCGCATTGAAAACTGGCTAAGGAGGAACAACACCAGCAGATCAACTGCTCTGCTTGATTCTTTAGAAGAAGAGGCTTCGACTGTTCCTGCGGTTGAGAACCATCATGTTTCTTCCATCACAGCAGAAACAACCACATAAGTCATAATGTCCAACTTCAAAAGGGCCTCAGTGACAGGCCCACCAGCCCAACGAAATGTACTGGCTTCATTGCGAGCAACCACGATTGTGGACTCGAAACCTATATTACCGGCGGGTATACTCATGGCTCCCTTCCATAGCATATACCAAGTGGTACTAATCAATACACACAGAACTCATAGCCTCAATATTAGACTATCTACCCATACCAGCCCTCCTCCGCTTTGCCCGCGTATCAAAAAGGTTCCAGGAGATGGTCTATGATGATTCACGATGGGTACAACGATTGAAGAGCATGGGCTGCTGGAATGATGCTGAGGCGAGGCAAAGGTTTGAGGATAGTATGAAGAGGAAACTTGAGGGGCAGAAGGCTTTGAACGGTAGTACTAGTAATGGTACAAGTGGGGGACCTACTGCTAACAGGGGATCCACGCTGTTTGATGCCAGTATGGAAGAGGAGAAACAACGGCGTTCGCTCGAGAAGATGGGGACGAGAAAGAGGGGTGGGACCAATGATGCTGGATTTGATTCTCCCACGCTCATGTCGAATGGATCAGCTGTATCGCAGTCAACGGCAGCTCATAAAGACCCAACTTTCGCGTTGAAAGTCATATCGGTGGCGAGATCAATACGAGGTTTTGCCAGACAGGAATACGGCAAGATATATGGAGCACTATCACCCTACTACTACGACCTAGCCAGGTCCAAATCCCATACCGATCCTATTCTATTCCGAACATGTAGAGACCCAGAACAACAAGCAGCCATGCTTTCACAGCTCAAGATCTTCGCCAAAAGTGACTTTGCCCAGGGATGGCGATCACGGGAAGAAAAACTCGATTCCATGATTGGCATATTTGAAAATGCTGTCTTACGGGAATTTGAGCAAGGACTCGAAGCAAAAGACATCGATGGTCGAATGAGAAAATATGCCCATGTGCTGGTTACTTTGAATGGAGGAAGCGCTGGGATGGACACTTTTATCCAAAATCATCCCCTCATGACTGAGAAGGAAAGACTAGGGAATCCATTGGAATGTCTGGAAGGTGGAACGTTGAATCTTCAGCCCAGTCACGATTTTTTCAGTCAATTGGCCGGAAGTTTGAATGTCCAGGCTGGGATTATTGATCGTGTCTTCCCGCCCTCAGTAGACGTGTTGAAACCGTTCATTGACCGAGTGGCTGAAGATGTGATAACGGAGTATATCACGGCGCTGTTTGATGAGGCTCATGATGGGAATATAGAAGACTACCTCAAAGCGGTATCAGGGGTCTTTGAACAATGCCTTCGTTTTGCGATATCCCTTGTACCGAGCAGAGCTTCGTCGCCACAATTCACGGAACAAGTCACTACGCTAGTAGTGCATTGTTTCGAACCGCATGTCGATCTCTATCTGCAGGAAGAGCTGTCTTTTTTCAAGACAAAATCAGAGACCGAGGTCGGAAACTGGGAGAAGAGATTATCAGAAGAACAAGCTACTTCTGAGTCTTTCTTCCTCAGTAATGTCAGTCGACAGGCTGCAAAGCAGGACTTTCTGTCGAGCTTTCGAAAAGTAGTCATGTTACCAGTAACAGCAATATCAGCACCATTCGCGTCCGCAAAACCAGCACCCGGTACCAGGTCTTCGGCCATGGGAAGTGCTTTGGAACCCAATTCTCGCTCATCGACACCAAATCCTATGGAGCGATCTAATAGCCCAAAGCAACAAGAAGCACCCACATCAGAGCTAGCAGCCAAAGCTGCAATAATGAGTTCAAGACTCGAAGGCATAAAATCACTCTTCTCTATCGAAATCGCTTTGAACCTTATCCACGCAGCGAAAGCATCCCTAGAACGTGCAGCACTCTTCGTCCGTCTTGGTGGGCAATCTGGCGAAGAAGCCAGAGAGCAATGCGAAACGATTTTTATAATCTTGCTACAGATTTTAGGGACTCGCCACATAAAATCTGGATTCGATAAAGCTGTCATGCATTTAAGTGCTTATAATCCTAGGGAGATTACCGAACATGGAAATGGACAGCAAGGTGTTGAGCCATTGGTCACCTTTCTGGAACTGGTCAACGTGGGAGATTTGATACAGCAAATGGTAGATGTATTCTATGTGCAAGAACTCGTTCAACCAAAACTATCTGATCGAGACGATTTCTTAAGTCCAGCTATCAAAGAGAAAAAGAAATTTGAGCAAATTCTCGATGAACGTGTCGCTGCAGGACTAAATAAAGGTATCGATGTCCTCATGAATGAGGTGGAGTATATTTGTGCTACACTCCAGAAGCCTACGGATTTCAATCCGGTATTGGCGGCTGGGGAGGGGTTGAGTGATATTGGACCTACGGAGACGGCGAAGAGGGTGGTGCATTTGGTGGAGAGTCATACGAGTATGCTGGTGGGAAGTACGGAGAAGAATATGCTTGATGTTTTCAATCAGGAAGTTGGAGTAAGGCTTTTTACGGCTTTGTGCAAGAATCTCAAAAGGCAGCGCGTGAGTGTCGATGGCGCTATTGTTTTGATATCGTAAGTTTTATCTTCCTCCCGTTCATTTCATTTCCCCTTCCTACGTTCGAGAGTTTTGTGGATTGTGGTCTTTGTTTACTATTTTACTTCCTCAGTCCCTTTTCTTCTTCTCTCTTCGCTTACCGGGGTCTAACACTAATGCTCCCAGCAGTGACACAAACCACTACTCTCAATTTATCCGTTCCCTGCGTAACAAATCCTTGACGCAATACTTTGACGCCCTGAGGGAAATGACACAAATCTACCTGATAGATCCGAGTCATGCCCGTGAAATCGGAAAGATCATCGCAGATCCGGATCGGTATCATGGGATTTTTCGGGCGGAGGAGGTGTATGAGTTCGCGGAGAGGAGAGCTGACTGGTTTGGTGTGAAGAAGGAGGTGGAGAGGGCGATGTATGGGATGGGTTGTATGGTTATGTGAGTGGGGTGGGCGAAGCAAAGATAAGGGTTATTTGTTCGAGCGCATTCAAGGCGCTTTCCGAGTTTTGGTAATGGTATATTTTGAGCACCGGAAAATAAGCTTGGATATACCCTCGTCATTCAGCGAATACGAATCTCATCTTTCTCGTCTTCATTCTTAAAGAACTCCTCCTCTTGACAAATGACCTCACCTATGCCAACACTTTCGTAAACGTCTTTAGCATTGTCCACCGCTCTTAGAACCAAGATGATGTAAGTTCCTGGCTTATTGAATCCCAGCAGACGTAGACAGTATAACCTCTGACCCTGAGAGAACTCCTCATCCTCGTCGAAAGCAAGTCTAGCAACAACTTTTCCTCCAGCTCCAGATGGCGCAAAATTAAAATCGAACTCTATACTGAATTGAGGTCTAGCCAGTGGAAACCCGAAGTCAAAAGGTGCTTCAGCTTCAGGCGATAATCTCTTCAATGTCATTATCTGTTTCAGTGACGGTTTTGCCAAGACCAGTTCCTTGGACTTCACGTCCATACGAATAGCGTTGCCAATGACAGTATCCCATTGACTTGCCAACGAATCAACAGGCCCACAGCAAGATGCCCACGACCAAGAAGGGAGGCCTTTGATCATATTATCAGTTCGTCGACTTTTCCCTACAGGGACCCAAGCTAATTGTCTGTGTAGGTTTGCAGACCAATGTCCCATGCAATATTCTCCATCCTAGTCCTTTTTCTCCTGCAACTCACTAACTATACCTTCCAAGGCGAACAGCTTATCCTTTTGGTATGTTAGTTGTTTGTGAGAATAATCCGCGATGAACTTATCCCACTTTGAAACGCTTTGCCGTTCGAACCAGACGTAGATTATTTCGCCGGTTTCTGCGCGATTGGTATTGCGGCAGGAGAAGAGTAGTGAGCCTTGGGTGTAGAATACCATTCTTCGACTTAAGATCCATTCTTGCGTTACCCGAGCGCGTTGCCCAAGTGGTGATTTCGCAGGGTTGGTATGCTTCCACATCTCTAAAGTTGGTTCTCTATCAATGGCCCACGCAGAAGAGATGTATATTGTGCCCTCTTGTGCCCCCGTTCGAGAAACATGCGGTAAGGCTACTGTTGGCAACGTTGCAAATTTAGATAAAAACAGACCTTCCGAGGAGTTTTTGGCATGCGAAGCTGCTATGGTCAGGTGAGCCCGACCATAAATGCGGCCTATGGTCTTGGACTCTTTCTCCCATGCTTGACGATCTTCTTGGATAATGCACAGAGAATCTATCCAGAGAAATTGGAGCCCGATAGCGCGGGTTACTGTGACAGCATCTCGAAAAGTGGCGGGAAGACTTTGCAAGGGTATACAACGCTTCCTCTCCAATAACATCTCTCCTGTCGTCTGCAGGGGTTTTTGTTTGCTGTCTCCCCAACAGTGACTCAATGCTACATAATTTGCTTTCTTGCCGGCACCTTCGACAAGACGTATTTGCTTATCTCCAACTACGCCAATATTGATGATGTGAGTTGGCAGATCTGGCGGTAGAGACTCATCAATAGCATGTCCAGAGAAAGTCGTCGAGCATTAAGGGTGATCCTTTGTGCAATCAGAAAGCATGCTACGGAGCCAATGGTGGGCGTCTTCGCTGCCAGACTCAAGCAGACGCGTCAAACCACTGACGCCGCCATTCGTCGCAGCTGCGCTTTCTATGAGTCGAACTGCATAAGTATATTTCATTTCAGTCTGTAGTGGTTTTCATTTGTATCTCTATCAGCGGACAATCGAAAGGTATGATGCCAGCCGTCCTGCAGTCCCCATGGAGACCTATTGATGATCAGGAAAGTTATCTTATAGACAGGTTCTCCAGGCTTCGAAATATGCTCCCTATAGTATAGCTCTCCTTCGCGAAAGATACAAGGCTCGCCACAACACCACAATTTATACTCCTCACACTCCTCATTAACCCTTTCCCATATCATTTCGCAAAGTCGACAAGTTGTAGCCGAGTATTTTAGTTCGTCGGCACTTTTATGGAGGAGAAAACCTTGTCTCTCAGGGATCCAGAGAGGAGATTTCTCTCTCAAGGTAAGAGTGTGCACATTGACGTTCTGACAAGCCTTGCAAAGGTCCTCCATGTTATTCTGAGCCGTCGAAATATAGTCCTGGCTTATCGCAAAATTATGAAAGTTGTAGTCGTGAGGAATAAAGAGTAAACAAATCCTAGAATAATTCAAGTGCGAGCAGGCAGACGTCGACGTGTTTTAAGGTTGATCCGACCGGTGAGCTGAATCTCAGGGAAGGCGCAGCCCATGCTTGGCACCACCAACCGTCGTTTGCTCTTCTCTGGACAATAATGTAAGACCTATGCGGATATAGGGCTGCACCATTTTCATACATCTCGTACAATGATCTATGAAACTTCTCGATTGAAGAGCGATTGGCAAACAAAGAAGTATTCGACTAAACATCACGTGATCAGGCTGAGCTCACTTGTATCATTTTTGACGAGAGACAGATTGTGGCTGTCCACTGCTTCAATGTGACCGAAATGAGGCCAACCATACCGCCATTCTTTCATCATGCAATCGCTCTAGGCAAAGTCTTCCCGGATTTGACGTGGATTAGTGGTTGGCACCGTTGGGGTTGTACTAAAATCAAGTATGTCCCAATTGGGGTATACCATTGACTGTTTACTCTTCTGTCAAAGCCGTTGCAGCCGTACGCTCACACAATCAGGCCGAAAAGACAAGCGACGCCAACTCCTATCCTACAATCCTGCCCAAGATTTTCAACTCCCCCCCTCCCCCCCAAACACCCCATCAACATCCCAAATCCCCACCGTCTCCCCACCCCACCTCCTCCCCACCCCCTTCGATTTCTTCCTCCTAATCCTCCCCAACAATTTCTTCCCCTCCCTTCCTGTCGCCTTCTCAGCACTCCTCTCATTCATCTCCAAATGCTGATTAATCTTAAGTAATTGCCTACTCGTCACCGCCAGCGTCATCAATAAATCATTAAGACGATTTGATGCGAGGAAAGTGGATGTGAGGGATTCTTGGTCGGATATTGTTGTCGCGAGGTTGATGGATTTGAAGAGGATTTCGGGACCGAGGAAGTCGGAGGAGAAGGTTAGGGCGGAGTTGTAGGCTAGGATTAGGTCGGGGAGGTAGGTATTTCGGAGGGTGGTGTAGGTTTCGGCGTCGGATTCTGGGAACGTGTCTTGTTAGTAATTGTGGTGGTGGTGGCCGCGAAGTTGTAAGAATGTGTAACTTACCATTTTGGAATTGAGTCATGAAGTTGTTGAGGAGTGGGGCCATGGCCATTTCAATATCTTGCAGACAGCCTTCCATATGGTGCTTGGTTTGCTGTCCACTGTGTACTTCGATTAGCATTTTCGGTTCTCTCAGATTGACGAATGTATACTTACGTCAATTCTGTGTCAGCCATGCCGGTCATTTCTTCCTCAAAGCTCCTCCACTCGATCAGGGCTTCAATAGCCATGCACAGCTGTTGCATCTCATAGGTTCCTCTACTCGAATTTTGGAGCAATCGGATGTGAAATTCCGTCTCCTCGTCGTCGATGATTTCGTCATTATCCTCAAACACATCAATGGCAGAACCGATGATGGGTGGGCTTTTGAGCTGTGAAAGCGCCTTGAAGGGCACAATTTTTGTTATTGCGAGAGCTGCGAGATAATGCCCGGTTCCTGCAAGATGGTTAGTATCTGACGATCACTGATGCCAAAGATAGATGATAGACTTACTCAACAGCTCTTTCATAACGTGAGTCATTCCCCAGAAAGAGTCTCTCCAATTGGAATTGCATTTCAGATACCACTGCACTGACCAGATAACCTTCTGTTCCGCTACAGAAAGGAGATTCATAGCATCTCCCTCCGCTGACAAGCTGAATTCAGGACGCATGCGCCACCCTGCCCACCTTGCGGCGGCTGGATCCACCATGTGAAAGCGGGGAATAGACTTCTTCTTGCCATCAGGGCCAAGATCAAGACCTTCTAGCGCAATCGTGTATTGATCAGCAAGTATGCTAGTCACATCAAGTGAAGACGCAGCCATTAACCTGACCAACCGATCCTGCTCGTCGTGATCCTCGATTTGCGAAACAATGAAACCCATGATGACATATCGAGCTCCTTCATCAATGAAGCGCGCGTATGTTGGAATCGCTTCAATCTTGCCCAAGGCACGTAGCATTTCAATATATCCCACAAAGCAATTCTGGACATGAATGTTCAATTCCCTTGGTACTTTCATTCCTGCCTCGCCCTGAATGATGATCATGTGAACGACCATGCGCAGGGCATCGCCATTGTCGGGAAAGGTTGAGAAATCATTTTTGGTAACCTCTCCAGGTCGGGGCGGGTCCATAAGTCTGGAGACTGAATCTGTGTTTGCTCGCTCTGCAAGCGTGATACCCAAGTCTCGAACCAGTGAGTGCATATTGGCGGTGATGAGCATGGCTTGGATCCAGTCCAGGGGTTTGTGAGGCGACAAGTCATACTTGGGACGTGTAAGAATGTCATCAAGGACTTGGTTCTTGTACTCATTCACATCTGCGGCAAGTCGGACTGGTTTGTAGAGTGGGAATTTCTGTGCTAGTACGGACGGAAAATTTTCGGGGTGGTTCTGCTGAAGCCAAGCTTCGAATGAAGCGAGCAGGAGGGAGTTGTAGTTCATATACACAATGTCTGTCCACGATTGGCATGCTGGCTCTACCGACTCGGTGTCACCCGCAAGTAATCCATAAACAGCTCGCTCGTACTTGTCTGCAGTAGCAACCTTTGACGCGGCAAGGCACATACGTCTCCAAAGAGCACCCGCATATGGACCACCGAGGCAGAACCGGTTACTATGACGGTCGACGTCTTGTGCTGCTCCTAAACTAGCGGCGCGCCAGCCCTCGTTTCGCTCCTCAAAGAAGTCTTTGATATCTTTTCGTGACTTCCCCCGCCTAAGCAGTTCGTAGCATGCCAGCCAAAGTGAGCGCTCATAATGTTCATCCTGCTTGTCTAATGAAGCTTTCTGTCGAGTTGGTGCATCCGGATCTAACTGTGTCACAAGTGGTTTGATGCCGTCGACTGATATCAGGTTGTCATCCGTCCGAATAGGTCCAGTAATTGAACGCAGTCGCTTTTCTCCCTTGATCTTCTCGCGGGTATTCAGCCACCCATGTTGCCAGGTTCCATTTCCCAGCCCTGTATTCGATTCTAGCTCTTCCACAATAGCGTCAAAAGTCGTCTCATTATCATTGGCGGTCTTTTCCAGCCATTCCAGTACAACTTTGCGTTCCCGTGCAGCATCGTCTTCGAATATGAAACCCGTCCAGAGATCACTGTTGGAGGTGAATTTGTTTGCCCGGTTCTTCTTTCGATAGTCCATCTTGTGGGCATCTGATGGCTTATAAGCATAGGCGTCCGTAACAATAATGAGCAATTTCCAGCTTTCAGCCTCAGCTTTCGCCTGTCGCATCTCCTGCAACTCCTCCTCTTCATCTTCCGGCTGATGTGGCACGACTTCATTCCCCGGCGTGGGACTATCCCTAAGCTCATCTATCCTTCCCTTCCAAGATTGAGTTAGCAAATTCCGTCGCTTATGTTGGCCCCGCTTCAATTCCTTGTATTTCGCCTCGGCGATCTTCTGGAACGTAATGACGAGATCTTTGGCGTGCTTGTACTGATCTTTCTTTGCATTACCCTCGTTTGCCAATTCGTCCTTGTTCTTTTGCCAGCGATCTACGTATTCTGCAAACTTTTCTACTTCTTCCCCTATGCGGTTCATTGTGTCGTTCCCATCTTGGTCAATAAAAGAGCGCGAGAGTGTGGGAAATAATGGTGATTCGGAACCGGTTTCCATAGCTTGAGGTGACTGTCTTTGAGTCAGTGGTTAACACTAACGCTCCATATTTTCTGAAACCTACAGAAAGCTCCTCCCATCGCTTCCTTGGGGTGGTTTCTTTCTCTTCTATTCGAGGATTGAAGTTCACAGATTTATTCAATGCTTTGCGCGCAGGTTGATTTCTTGGAGAAGAAGTACGTCGCGTGGAGAGACTCATGTTGGAAATTTGGTGTACTCCGTGTCATTGATGTGATCTAAGTATCAACATCATTGTGCTTTAGATATGTTGGTGCGGTTGATATTATTTTTGTGATCACATCCATCGCGAAGTTGAATCGCGTCAAAGCTCCAACCTCACATTCTTAGCGTGGACATCACGAAAAGAACTGACTTTGTATTTACACAATCTAGTCTGACAGAGATAGATAACGCGCTCTTACAGTCTCCGTATTCTGCAGCATTGTAGTAAGCCTAAGTGAAAAAGAATTCTATAGTTACAGCTTTGAATCACGTGTCCGAAAATCTTGGCAAAAATCTCGAATTATCTTCAAATTTCCATTCGCACACCAAATCCTTTCCTTTCTTCTTCAACAATGTTAAAAAACCTTAGGTATCCATTTAGAGTCTCCTTCGAGCGTGTTCAGTGCTTTTGAAGGTGCTAAGGATATCCTTAGACTAATTGATTGGTTTTTACTAATTGCACCTATTATTCCTCATTTCCTCTGGACCTTCCTTCGCGGAGGTATGAACATTGGAGTTTGATTTGGGTGTGACATTCATTCTCCTCCCGACTTTTTGCTTTGACGACGGGACGTCAGTTCTTCTTGGATGATACAGCTCGCTGCTTCATTTTGAGGCTGTGTGGATTTGTTAGACATGTTGTTGGGGACAGGATGATGGGGCTGGAATACCGTAGGAGAGATGCTTTCGGACAGGAGACTGTGCTTGCATCGTCGCCGTTCTTTTGGTAGAATGCGTTGCAGCATTCATATAGTGCATCGACCTGTGATTAGGTTATGAGTACTGATCTCGTCAGAGCTTCAGTATCTAGGTCTCACTTCTTTTTGGCATCTCTCTTCTTTGTAATTTGACTTTTGTAGACAATCTATCATATTTTTCAGTCGAGTGCACATATGATATCTTTAAACGCACCTTGAATTGCGCATGCTCTAGGATGACATGGAGGATCCGTCTTTAAATCTTGTTCTAAACCCTTGGTGATATCAGAATTGTTCTGCATGTATGTAGCTCATAAAGCACTATGAAGCTGTGTGGCGTACCATGTCCGAAAATGTTTTCAGCTCAAGTCAGGGAACTCGGAATCTCAAATACTTCTTTCAAGAGAAAAAAGAGGGGAAAATATTCCTAGCTAGAAATTACTGCAATTTTGACAGTTGCTTGAGATTCTGCGTGCTGCTGACGTCTCTTTAGAACAAATCTTGAGTTGAGTTCCCAGCTCAATTCGACCTCACTTCATCACATTTCAAACCCAGAGTCAACGAGTTCCGACCCGCGCCTTCCCTTCTCAGCCATGGTGTTCGAATATGCCATATCGGGAGGTTACCCGGTCACATGAGGCTGAATTATCTTGTGGTATAAATACCACCTCTCTCCTCTCGATAAACACAAATTTCTTCTCCTTCAATTGAACACAACAGCTCGAGAACCAGCCATAGAAGGTAGAAGACCTCAATCTAACTTCACCCTCTAATACTAAACTAACAATTCCCAACTAGACATTCTCGTTCTCCAATTCGTCCACGCGACGCGAACCCCAAACATCCAATCCTCAACTCACAAAATCCAAACAAACCAAGAAGAAAATGTCCGACCGCTCGCACTCCCCCACCGGCCCCGGCCCTCAACACCCAGAGGCCGGCGAACCAGCCCCAGTCACAGAACACATAAACATCAAAGTCGCCGACCGAGACAACGAAGTCTTCTTCAAAATCAAGCGCAGCACTCCACTCAAGAAACTCATGGATGCTTTCTGTCAGAGGCAGGCGTTGACACCGACTCAAGTGAGGTTTATTACTAGTGAGGGGCAGAAGGTTACTGCTGTTGATACGCCTGATACTGTAAGTGAGAAGATGTGTAGTGCTGGATGATGGGGAGGGGATAAGTATGCTAATTTTTCACTTTTTCGGGCGTAGCTTGATATGGAAGATGGTGATACGCTTCAGGTTCATCAGGAGCAGATTGGTGGGAGTGTTTGAATGGGTTGGACGTGAGATGATGAGATATCAGAATTTATGAGGAATGAACGATGACTGATGGGTAGGAGGGGATGATCTGGGTTCAACTCGGGCTTGATCTATGCGTTCTGCGGCATACCCATCCGGCGCATCTTATTTGCGAGCATAGTCTTTCGATCT
Source organism: Tothia fuscella (assembly GCA_010583015.1). Lineage (NCBI taxonomy): Eukaryota > Fungi > Ascomycota > Dothideomycetes > Venturiales > Cylindrosympodiaceae > Tothia > Tothia fuscella. Next base: position 349,116 of record MU007014.1, read on the forward strand.
GTCAAGATCAAGAGGGGTGATCTCAACGTGATCTGATCTCTCAAGTCGCAGCAGCGTGAATATGCGGGTAGGATGTAACGATTGTGGTGGGTAATTTTACCTCTTTCAATTCCACCTGGCTTTTCTTTTCATCTTCATGTGAGATCCACATATTGAACTCTCTTAATCAACTCTAAAAGCATTTCTGAGCTATTTCCTATCTTAGCAAGAAGCCTGTATATTTCTTAAGTCGTCATAAGTGAAGTCTATCACCACTCGAGCTTTGTATCATCGGCTACTAGCGCTGTTGCCTAAACCCCAGATGAGGGGGGTGAATGATTCCTATTGTACTTTTCCTATTGACAAAAAGCTACGATCATGAAGCTCACTTTGATATCCTTTTTCCTTTCGATTAAGCTCCCACTATCCTCCATAGATTTCGTAAAAGCAATCATAATTATTTGCAGCCAATTACTTCCCGTTTCTACTGTCTACATACTTATTATTACAAATCTTTGCAATCCCCACTTCAGGTGATGCAACTCAAATTTCGTTCTATCGTCATCTGGACATCGTTCTTGAGGATGAAGACCTTAAAAGAGCTTGGATTACAGAAGCCTAGGTGGCTAGGATCCTGAATCTCGGCTACTTCATTTGTGCTCCCAATTTCTGTATCCCTCGAACGGATCAACATTCTTTAATGCTGGTGCAGTACACGAACTTTGCACAATGTTGATACAGAAACATCAAGTTCTTGCAACCAATGAACTTCCTCTGGTCTGCATCTCAAAGTACCGAATATATCTCTCAACCTCGCTCTTGGAAAGATCAACAGGGTAGAACAGAGATCCTGTACACACGGTGTCGATACGAAATCATTACGTTTTTGTCGAGTGAACTGCTTCTGCTTTTGGATTCTACCACCAGCTCTCAACACTGGTAACCAAAATTCCCACCCAACTTAACTTAAAAGAAACTGAGTTCGACTACCACTGAACCAGAATCAAGTCTCGGTAAAGTAGAGATGGACAATTCGTCCATGATTTTGATGTTCTTTCTCAGGCTGGGCATTCAGCTCATCTCATTACCCCTGACGACCGCGCCTTGCCAACAATCATTCAGCTCCCGGACATCCTAAACCCATCCCCCTCGATCTGAATGTCAACATCTGGGAACCCTTTGTTTAGCAACGTAAAGCAATGTTTACCCCCAACATATCGTCGCCCTTGTCGACGGTATCATTCACACACATATCTGCACCCACCACCACCGGGGAGCCCTTCTACCTTACGACTACGAGGATATCCAGTGTTAACACCCTCAACTACCCAAACAGAGCGCTATGCACCCTGTTTCAATGCACGTTGAACACTACCTGGTCGCCACTCCCTGCCATCTTCGCACTTAAAAGGAGTGTCTCCAACTTGATTTTTTGTTCTTCCCATCCACAACAACAATCGAAACCTTCAAGCCAAGAACGCAATGGCTCCTTCGAACGACTCTGCTAAATCCAATTCGCCATCCACATCTCCTCGCCCAATGGCTTCTTCTTCCCGCTCCGCAATTACCAATGGTAATGTTGATGCTCCTGGCAGCGGTCCCCAAGCTCATCCACAACCTGTCGCCGAGTCTATTAATACCACGCTATTCAAAGAGCGCAAGAAAGTGTCTGAGAAATACGAGAACGCCATGTTCGACATGCTGAAGAGTTTTCAAGGCGAGCCCTCCCTTCCCCTCGCCATCGCAAATGACATCCAACAGGTCGTGGCCACTAAGCGCGTCGAGGATCCTGCCATTGAGACCTACCTACACAACAGGATCAAAGGGATACTTCGCGGGTATGGCCAACTTCGCGGGGATAAAGTAGCTCTTCGAGCTGATCTGCGCGCGGAGCAGAACAAGAATGCTAGACTGAACGAATTACGGGAACAGATGGAGCACGAACTGGCACAGGCGGAGAAGGCGAATACTACCCTGCACAATCGAATTGCGTCACACGACCATACAGTTCAAGGACTCAAGAACCACGTCAACCACAAGGATAGGGAATTGAAAGACCTCAAGACCGATTCTGCCAACCGTCATACGAAGCTCAAGGACGACACCGGTCGTTCATTGAAGCTTCTCAAGTCGAACATCGTTAACAAGGACGTCGAAATCAGTCAGCTCCGCAACAAGCTCCGGGACGAGGTAGCCAAGTTCGAGGAGTATGAACAACTTGAGGCCGCTTATCATGACTTGCAACAGAAGTATCTCGACAAGGACATGCGACTCAAAGAAAAGGAAGCTGACTACAAGGCTCTGCTTCGAGGCGTCGGAGACCAAGAACAAAAGTTGTCGAATGCGCACGAAGAGATCCATGCTCTCAGGGTTAGAATCGACGACTTGATTGCTGCAGCTACTCGAGCTACGCAGCACATGCAGGCAGGATTTACCGATCTGGCAAATCGTGCGTTTGGATACTCCACAGACATGCAAGCTGCCTTCGCTTCATCCGCAAATTTGCCTACAGGCTTCCATGCAGAAGAAGCTCAGCAAGGTGTGGGGTACGACTTCGATGATGATGATGACCTTGCGGCTGCTGGAGAAGTGTACCAGTCTATTGAGAATGTGGGCAACTTCCCTGCCACTCTCAACGTCTGTTCCCCCTCTCTCTCAGTGTTGCCAACCCAGTCTTCCGACGATGACATGGACACTTCTTCCTCAAGTCACTCCACGGCTACCACTCCAGCATCGCAGACGCCACCTATGACAATGTCTATGAGTCCAGTTTCTGGAACCTCCACTCCGTTCAATCGTGCCGCTAGGGCTGCTGCCAATACCATTACTAAAGACATGATGAGGTTGGTTGGGGCTCATCTTTGTCCACCAACCAATCGAGTCCAAATTCCGCAAGGCTCCAAGAAGCACGGCCGTCCTGATGATGAACGATCTCCAGAACCACCAACCAAGCGAACAAAAGTGAAGAACGGCGAGCAGGGAAAGCATGGTCAGATCCTCAAAGACGATACAGGTCGCCCTGACCCTACCGAACTCCTCGAAGAAAAGTACTTATCCTACCCTGCCGAAGCATATTCTACTTTCAAATGTCGTATTACTCGCAAGGACAAGACTTTCTATGATAGAGGATCGGATATTCTATCCCAAGGAATGCTGAACTTGGTCAAGAAGCAGATGGGCTACTGGTGGAAGGTCGATGACAAGGAAGGTCAGAGGAACAGTACATGGGTCGAACGTGCCAACGATAACAAACTCTGTGCTGGTGTCCTCTCGACTTGTCGTACCAAACCCGTCCTCTCAAAGGCCTACGGAGCTAACGTCGCATGCAAGACTTGCACGAATTGTTCTAGAGTCTGTATCCGCGTCATCAAGAATGAGATCTTTCTTCTTTCCACAGATCTCAAATTGAGGACTAACGAGGGTGACGACGAGAACATCAACTACGGCTTCGAGGATACTGAGTTCTGGATTACTCCTCGCCGACACTTGCACGTTGATCAAGACTATTTCAAGGAGTGTTGAACTTGTTCCTGGAGTCACTCTCTCTACAGGGTTGACGGTCGTGACTGGTACAATCTGTCTTCTCTTTGTCTGTATGGGTGTTGGCTGGGATGGTTATTAAAATGATTATTCTGGAATCATTATTGCGAGGAATGGCGGCTGTTTGCATGGCGTGTAGTGTTTGATGGAGTAATCATTCCACGGTTCAAAGACTTGATATTTTCACGGTTTGATAACTTGATGGTCAATGTTTCAATGATTTCTTGTTTTGGTGTCAATTGCTACTGCTTACTTTGATCTCTTCTTGCTACTATCCTTTGGGACTGCAGCAACTGCATGAGTATCAGTTCTGGCATTAGCTTATTAAAATAAAAAAAAAGGGATTTGTGTGTTATTACTATGTGCCACTTATAACTCCTCCATCATGAACGTGTTCAGAAACAAATTTACCAACGAAATTATTTATGTGGATATACGTCTTCACACTTGACATAGTAACATCATGTTTAACCATAGGTAGCGAGTTGAGCTAAAAGGACGTTAGATCACACTTTCCTAATTTGGGCCCCAGTGGAAGACGGTGCCTTTAGTCAGGCATCATTCAGATCAAACCCAAGCCATGAGGATCGATCACTTATAACCAGCGGACGCACTCAACACAATTGCTAGATTGGGGTCAATGGCAGCATATTATTTTCTCACAATGGAAACGGTGTTTGCCTTACAAATCTTAGGCATTACGCACAAACACAACCAATCTTTTCATCATTCCCACCACCTTGTTCTTGATAACAAGAACTTCATTACCCCTCCTGTTTAGCAGACTGATCCAATTAAATCTCTAAGCTATGCGCACTCCAACGTATCAGTAATCATGACGGGCTGGTACGACGAAGGCGAGCGCATCTCACAATACAGCTCGGAATCTCCACCTCGCAACTACGACGACCTTCCTCGCCTGGATAGATGCTCTGACAGTAGAATATCTGAGGCACCGACACCTAATTTTCCGTATGCTGACTATTCCGCACTTGGCTCTTTACGCTCTAATCACTACTCTTCGTTATCGCGAAATGTCGAGCCTGGCCGCAGAGACTCGCGATCAGTGACTAGACCGGATACTTCGCACGGTATTACCTGGGACCTCGAGCCCAAGCCATTTAGCGGTTCTGAAAGACGGTCACTAGGAGTAAGTTTGTCCAAGGTTGTCTTCGCGGGTCTTCCAAATGATATCTTCTTCTCACCCAAGACTGGCGACTTCCTAAGTCGGCAACTACTATAGAGAGACGAACTAATATAAATTTAGCCATTGGACCAATTTCAAGAGACGCAGCGTCATCAAGTAACACGCGCCACACCGACTCCCAACTTGGTCCAAAATATTGGACCCGAAGTTAAGCGCTCGACGCAGAAGCTACCATCCACCAATTTGCTAGCATCCTCGCATGGAGCTGAGAGTCACACCAATAGTACTATTGACGCTGAGGGTATTGTTGATCGTGCTATCCGAAAGTACCACAATTCGAAGCGTGAAATCCAAGACCTGAAGGAGAAAAACAAGAAGTTGAAGCAAGATAACCAGAATATGCGTAAATCCGCTCAGATGGCGGAAAAAGGAGAGAAGAAAGCCACAGAGGCTTTACGCTCTCGTGAGCACGAAAGCGAGAACCTCAAAAAGGAAGTTGACCGTCTATTTGGAGACAAAGCTAGGTGGAAAAGGGGAGCTGAGGATGCTACCCATCAGTTGGAAGAGTCGAGGAAGGAAATCAGGAAGTTGGAAAATGACTTGAATTCCCGTGATGTGTTTAGATCGCAGCCGCCAACAGGAAGAGCAGAAAGTCCCATCTTGCTTCAGGATGACGAGGCATCGAACTCTGAAGATGGTGATGAGGACGAGGATGAGGAGCTTATCCAAGGGCAAGATATGCCGCTAGATGATTCAGAACCACAGTATAACCAGGACAACGTAGACGACCAGGACTACGACTATGATCAGGGCCGAGAAGAAGAAGCCGAACATGTTGACGGATACGGATCCCATGATTTTGTCGGGGAAAGTGACGTTCGTGAAAGCTCTGTAGGTCGAGCTTCAAGCAGTCCATATGAATCTCAAGGTGGCCGGTCAGCGAGTGAAGCCCCAAGATCTCAGGATGACTCTCAAAATGACCGTCGGTCGAACACAAGCGGCGAAAATGAGTACAGTAATGATGCGAGCGAGATCCCACAAGAAGATGTGTCTAACGGTTCACATTGGTCGCGCGTGTCTGAAGTGGAAGCGAGAGAAATTATCCTACCAGCCGCCACTCGGATCGAAGGCTCTGTCGACTCTGTGAACGCAAAGAGCAGCAGCAGCTCTCTCAGTGACCCGCCAGAAGAAATACCAGAGCCGATAGAAGTTCCAAAAAAAGGACAAGGCCATCATCATCAAGGAGGGGACGCGGCGCGCGTCAATCCCAACAACAATGATGATGGCCAGATTTATGGAGCGCAACAAAGTTATCATACCAATGCTAAAGAAGACTGCCTGACTGTATTTGCTCAATACGAGGAAGATCCGAAGGCACAGCAGGAATTACTTCATTCCCAGCAACAAATCAAACAAAGTCCAGAATCAACTGATGCGGCATCTTGTGGATTCCTATCGTCCACGGAAGCATTTTCTCACGATGCTATACTGTATCCCACAGATGATACTGCCCAGCACTCCGGATCCGATTGTAAATCTTGCGGAGCAAGTACGACCAGCGTAGACTTACCGAGCGATGAACCTTCCGCAACGGACGCTTCCATCTCCGTGGATGTACTCGAAATATTGCGGATCAAGAACGCCACCTATAATGGCATAATAGGTCAAGCAATTGTTCCAAATCCGAACCTTGGTTTGCTACAAGACGAAATTGTCAAATGGACCCAAGCAACAATCCCGCTCCGTCAAGATAATAACATACTTAAACACTGCAATAATTCTATTCTTGACGAGGACTGGAAGAAGGGAACATCCGAAAGACAGCAAGTGAGGTCTTCGACTACTTTTAACGTTAACACTTCAGGGGAAAGCCAATTTTTACCTGATACTCAACCAAAGAGTGACCATCCTCCGTCGGCAAACGCACCAGAGATGACTTCAACTGATGGCACATCGAGTGGAAATACGAGTAGCTCCGAACCAAACCATGAAACCGAGCCCACTGTTCCTCATCTCTCCAATTCAGAGCTGTCGGACAGAATTACACGATTGTGGTGCTATACAGAAGAAGAGTTCACTGGAGAACCCATGGGGATTCCGACCGACCTTGCCAAAGAGTCAGTACACCTTAATCAGCTAGAGATTAAAGTGAAGTTCGCCGCCGTTCTGTCATTTGCTCGACTTGACTGTTTCTGCTCGAATTGGATTTCGGCCTTTTCGACGCCCAATGGCGAATGCTTAGCAGTCCGCAGCAGACCAGAGGAGACATGCGTTTTTTCGAAGAGATACGGCTGTTTTGTCGCTTGCAAGAACTGTACGAATCAGAAGAGACTGTGTATGCGTGTCGTTAATGGTCGCGTTGTGGTGGTCCCACTGGCGGTCATTCTCCGGAAGGGGGAACTTTTCGAAGACTTGGAGTATTGGATCAGGGAGAGCAGGTATCCGCTCACGCCGGATGAGATGTGGGAAAAAGAGGAGAATGGGTGAGGGGAAGTCATGATTGATGGGTCGCCTACAATGTTATGCGTCCGATGTTGGGAAAACAGATAACGAGGAAGGACTGTGTATGGGCCAGATGATGAGCTAGTCTGAGTTGCTATTCCAAGAAGTTACGGGGGATATTGTTAGCAAGCAAGTGTGCTACCATTCGAGGATGAAGCCGAACGCTGGGCCAATGTCTCAGGAGTATTCTAATCAGAATTGTGAGAGTGTACTCAGGAAACGAGCTTTGATCCTGATGAGAGTCGACCCTGACGAAGCTGTGTATCCCTTTCGATTCTTTGCCATCAGGCGACCTTTTCGTTGAGTTGATGTGAGGTTGCTGCCACCGAAAACAGCTCTTCGATACACAGTAGGCGTAACCTAGGGTGTTAAATCTCCGTGCAAAATACGCACATGCTTCAGGCATTCTGCACCCTATGCTTAACAGTCGTAAAGAGGTAGATAATGGTCTAGCCCAATCGGGACATGCTTAATACTAAGGTACTAGTACAAACCTAACCCCTAACCACCAACCTCACAAAAACGACGCGTCTCTCAGTATCATCTCACATCTACGAATTATTTCGGCGAGGCTCCAAGATGCTAGATGAACTACCGACTGAGATACTGCATATTCTTTGCCGGGACCATCTGGGAATCAAGGAGCTCTTGTCATTTCGACTCGTGAATAAAAAGTTCGCCGACGTGAGTCAATCTACAGTCCAATATGCCGCTTTTGATAAGATTTTAAGTTTCGATTGCCACCGAAAAATTAAGCATTGATTAATGGATTTCACGTATCGTCTTGGCTCGCTTAAGCTTTCCACTCATTGTATATTGTGTAGGTTGGTATCGAATACATATTAACGCTTCTCCGTTTCCATCTTCACCGCGACAGCTTTAACCTGATCAAAAATGTCGCAGGCCATCCCACCCTGAGCAAACACGTCTACACCTTACACTACAACACGCACATCCTCCAACCATGCAAGCTCAACTACCAGAGCTTCCGAAGAAGAGCAAAGGACAACCCATTCAGATGTGTCAATGACGCTGACGTGAATAAACAACGGCCAGTTTACAAGCAAATGCTCGCTTCTCAAAAGCAAATTCTGGAGACGAGAGAGGATTTCCGTGTCTTGAAAGAATCTATACCTTTACTGTCAAAACTTTGGAAGATACACGTCGCCGCCAATGATATACATATAAAATTCTTTCGCAACAGTGGTCCCTTCCAGGCTGCTCTTGAGTCACCACAAGCGTATGCGACGGAAAATGTTGATTTGGAGGAATATCTGGATCAAGACCCAGGGATATGCATGGAAGGTGTACGCAACCTCTTCTCCGTACTTGAAGCGTTAAAAAAAGTCATCTCAACTGAGGAAACTGAGATGTGGACTGCTTAATTGGAGTTTTTTCGAGCAAAAGGCTAGACTACGTAGCCTCGTTACTGCTTATGGGTCGCTGAGCAGCATTCATCTAGATATCGGGACTTTGACTTTGTATGACGAGAGCGACAATCACGCTTGTCAAGAGTTACTAGCTAAGACGGGTGTTTTGAGCAACTTCCTCCGAGCTATGCCACATCTGCAATGCTTGAAGCTTAGGTTCCAGCCTCTGTATGAGTGCGAACCTGTTCTCAAAGATTTGCCCGAAGATGGAATTCACAAGTACGCCGCGCGCTTGGAGCACATCATACCCACTTCATTCACCTGGCCCAACCTCCGCAAATTATGGCTTGCCGGTGTTGACATGCAAGAGGATCTACTCTTCGAAGTGCTCTTACGGCATAAAGACACACTTCGCCACTTGGAACTCGAAAAATGCGCTCTGCAAGGATCGTGGGTGCGCCTGCTTCCGAAAATTCAGAAGACCTCAACACTCAGTTTAGGTTACTTGTATGGACTTACAAAGGCGTATGGCCGGACACCAGAGGAAGACGAGGAATGGGCGATCAGGCATTTTGACGATGATGAAGAAGAGGATGTGTTTGATCCGTTTAGACAGGCGTTGAGTGCATGGTTTAAAGAAGGAGGTAACTGTCCTTTGAGTAAGGAGAACATAACATCTAGACGCTGTGGATGGACCTCTTTCTTGGATCCTTCGGATGAGTAATGAAGAAGAACATCAGAAGCACAATCCAGCAGAGCCCTAATGGCATCAAAAAATTCGTTCCAGATGCCATGATCCTGGTAAATGGAACATCACTACCAGCAGATAACGTCGTCTTAACCACAGGCTACGATAATATGTGTACAATGCTTCGAAGGGCTCTCGGCGATGAGATTGCAAATAGCTGCAAGGATATCTAGGATCTCCACGAGGAATGGGAGTTACATGCAATGCGCAGACCATCAGGACATCCGGGATTGTGGTACATGAGAGGCCATTTGAGCATGACGAAAGCCATTTCCAAATTTCTGGAGCTACAGATCAAAGCTCCCTTTACGTTTTAATTGCCAACTTCTAACCTAAGAGCATCATACTGAACATAGAACTGGCCAGGTAAGTTTGCAGTTTCTACACTCTTCCCTTTCGATGGTATCCGCAGAACTATTTCATTTTCGCCATTCTTTAGCAACGCTGTATCGAATACGAATTTATGCGCAGTGTTGTAACAGATAATACCGGATCGAATGGCGCAGGAAGACGACTCCCAATATCTGATAGGAGCGGCATTAGTTGTGTCCAATTTATTCTACTTAGGTTGCAGCTTACGGGATCTTCCAGACTTCGACTTCCTTCCCATTGACTAGGACAGTGAATGGCAGATCCGGCCACTGTTTACTGGCATCTTCGATAACGTGGACATTTCCGCTCGCTGTCTTCACCCCAGCCAACTGTACAGTCAACGTTGCTTTCGATCCAACTGTGTTGTTCTTCGAATGGTTCCAATATATATGCCAATCGCTTACATTCTCGCCCCCAACACCATTGAACTCGCTCCAATGGATATAATTCCAATCTTGCTGGGGCGAACTCTTCCCAACGCGATATCTAACACCACCAGGGAACTCCTTAATAAATTCATAAGCGAGCCATACTATTCTATATTCCTCTGGTTTGGAAGTATGATTTGTATCTAGGGCAGCTCCATGCTTGAATTCCCCGGACGAATGATCTGGAGTACCAAGGCGCCATACTTCTGTGCCTGAGGATTGTTCTTTCCATGTCACTGCCACAGGAGGAGATTGGTTTGATACAGGTTTGATTTCGATATTGTCCTGGAAGAATTCTCCGAATACACTATCGGCGTAGATGGTTAGGCGATAGGTTCCTGGTACAACCATGGGGATTTCGACGGCGCCGTCGCTTTTGATACTTTCCCAGTATTGAAATGCTTTGTGATCTATAGCGTTGTCTTGGACGTCCACGCCACTGACAGAGAGGATTGCGATTGCGTTCTTCGCCTGGGACGGTAAAGTAACCTTCGCTCTGAATGTCGCGCGAGTTGCTGGTGGAATATAGTTAGAAACATGTTTCGCGATGGCGTTATAAAATTCCGTGTTCCACGTTGGATTTGCCAGCTTCAACGCATCAGCACGTAACTCAGCCAACGATGAGTTCTTCGAACCGTGATTGAAGTAATAAACAGAAGGACCGAATGTGCGATCGAATCCAGCAGTGATATTTGGCACGGTAGCGCCGTGGTGGTTAGACACCATGTAATTGTACACGATACCATCGACGGTCAAGTCGCTGTGCAAAGGACCTCCATAGTACGTATCTCTCGTGTTCATAATCATCCAAGCACCAAACGTCGTCCCGTCTGGAGTACCGGAACCATCGCCATACATACCATGCACAACATGATCTTGCCAAACGTCCGCAAAAGTGTACTTTGTGAAGTACGGGCCCATTTCTGTCACGTACGGTTCATTCTTTACACCACCAATATCGTAAGCAGCATCTTGGATCACCTTACCATCCTTCAAACTGCTCTCCTTAGGCAGATGCGATGATAACTTCTCATTTGTGGAAAGATGTGTCCAAAGTGGTGAATTTGGTCGGAAAAGCGTACGGAACTCTTGCAGTACTTTTCGTGTCGGTCCCGTATTGTTTTTAGGATACATAAGACGGGAGAAGGTATGGATCCCCGTTTCTCCTTCTTTGAGGAACCAGTACTGCTCCATGACTTGGCCATTCGTAGGGAAAGCCTCGCTCATGACCGCGCCGCCATACTTCGCACCTGTTGAATCTGCGCCAGTGATAAGTTTGTACTTTGCACCGCGAGCGCCTGGTGTGTGAAAACCAGATGGAACGCAGTAGCAATCGAGATATGGACCGACACCGCTTTTTCCATTTCCAGTAGAGCCGCCTGGTGTTGGTGTCTCAGAGAGTGGGCTTCCCAGTAAGCCTTGCTTATCGAGTGAAAGATAATCGACGACTCCAGTAGACTTTTGAACGGTAAACTTTAGTCGTTCATTCGCAATAGTCAAGTAAGTCGCATCTTCAGTGGCATCGAGCAGAGCGATCGTGCTGCTGCTACATGCGACGAGTACAGCAAAGTACCGCGCCCATGTTGCGGCCAGGTGTATTCGCATGACAATGACGGTGTGCAACGACTAGCGAATGATAAGATACTCGTTGAACGCGCCATCTTGTACTAGGCAAGAAGCTTAATCAGTAGGCTATGTCGCATTGACCACTTAGTGTCTATAGAAATTGAGAAGAATCAAGAATGGGAATGTTAGATAATTCCGTCTATATTTTGGTGCGTGAGATAGAAATATTGCGGAGGGTCGTGCTTAAGTGCCGTGCGATATTGTGCTCCTTCGCAAGGATGGCTTAGGTACAGGAACTGGAAACCTGAGAGTATGGTGAATAATGGGCACGGATTGAGGTTCTATCAAAACTGAGAGATTAAGTTTAATTTAAATGTGTTAGTGATGAGCTGTGCGAAAGTAATTGTTATTGGTATACTCTAGCAACACACCTTCCCACTTACTAAGGCTTCGAGAATAATAACGTCAATATTAGACGAAGACCAACCACCGTTAGTACACCTATTGGAATTCGAAGTGCTGACAATCGTTGCCCATCTCGTATCTCTGCTGAAATAGTTTCTTTCAACCTCCAACAGAATTTAAGGGGTAAGATGGTCAGCAGATTACACGAGATATCCGCAGGATGATGTTTTCAAAAAGAGTATAGAAATCTATGAATATTGATTGGCTGGTAGATGACTATAAGAAACCAACGCTCCTGTGTTTGTTGGACAGTTGTGAACAATGCTGAGATGTTCCTGAAAGCGAGCCGAGGGAATGCCATGGTTGACTCCCGTCAAGGATGGCTTCATGAGTGTTCCAAGGAGGCAGGGTTAATAACACAGTAGCCCCTTCCTTTCTTGCCGGAGCGAGCTAAAGGTTCTGCGGAGATGCCAAACTCTCTGGTCTGCTAAAACACGAAAGAGGAAGAAGGTTTAAGATAAGGAAATTCGACACAGATTGAGTGTAACGATAGTTAGAAAGTAACGAAATACAACTTACAACAAATCGTGCATGATGATGTGTGGACTGGACAATTGTCGAGGCGCTGTGTAGTTGCCTTCGATTCTTCCAAAATTTCGCCCACACCCGCAGGTTATCCCTGAGTACCGGAGAATTCTGATACATCGCAACCCGTGCCAAATTTTCTTCCTGTTCAATACAAGCTGTTGGAGCAAAACCAAATGTCATTTCCAAGCACGCCAATTTATCTCACCAGCTTAGGAGTAGCTCATACCGTAGGTCTCTCCCTCCCAACCCAAAGAAGAGAAAACCAAGAGTTCAAGTCTTGTACTTCACCCTTAAAAAGGTGCTTCTTCACTCTTCCCCGAGATCACAAACCTAATGTTGGCTCCGCTACCCTCCGCTACCTCCCAGCACTTATTATTGAGGATGTACTCAGCTAACATGGCGGCGAAATCATGAACTGTACCAATGTTGTTGATGCGCTTAGCGGGCCTGAGGAAGAAAGAATTCGGTGTGGCGAAGATGTCACGGCTAACCTTACCATCGTCGTAGGCGTGGCTGGGAGTCCACATGCCGTGATGTTGAAGGGAATGGACAGTCATACAGTCCCAAACTATGGAATTGTCGCCTGTGATGTCGGCGAGAGGTTCGTAGGTTGCAACCTAGTGTTGGTAAGGTCAGCTGGCTCTCCTAATTTAAGAAATGAGTTGAACGTATAAAGTTTCGATTACTTACCAGGATTTTGTCGCCTTTTCTGGCCATGATAATACTCATGCAGTCGTCTGAGCCCGAGTCCCAGATATAATAAGCAATCTTATCATTTGGAAGATTGAGGAATTTCTCAAGCGCGCTAGGTTTGTAATTATACAGCGTTGTCGCAACGGCATCTGCAAGATGAATGGACTCCATCTCTAAAACCACACCTTGAACAATCTCGTTGCAATTGAGGATATGTGGGTAGCCGAACGGAGCAGACAATGGTAGTCGTGGATGAACATCGATGTAGGCAAGTTTCTTTGCTGCCTGAGTTGCTGTTTCGGTTCCTCCGTTGGAAGAAGCACTGCATGCAGAGTTGGGCTCAGAATCGGGTTCAGAACCGTCGTAAGAGTAGATACTGGATGCGAGATGATTGACATCGGGGCAGAGGCCAAGCACAGGTGCAGAGCTCACTCTGTACGGGTCGTAATCGGCGAAGAGCTCCACGCGAGATTGCATTTTTGGTAATTTCGCAATGTTGATGAGCTCGAAAGAAGGGTACTGTTATCGAATTTAGCAAGGCCTACAACGATAGACTAAGGAGCAGAGCTACTTACACCCTCCATATTACCATAGAGGTGGCGGGCGATGGACTGGTGGATTTTAAGTTTCGAGAGAGTGAGTTGGTGTTTGACGAGTAGAACGATGTCTCTATTTCTTGTGACAAAGCTTCAAGATTTGTACCTACTGCCATAGGCAACGAACAAGACTCATGTGATGGTCCTAAATAAGAAGGATATCATAACACGTCAACTTCTCCTTTCGCTTCCGCTCATAGCTCTGATCGGCATCAATTACCAGAGTAGGAGACGAACAAACCTATGAAACACTGCTTGATTTGTTGTGGAATCTGATGCGTCCTCACGTTCTTAGAGCACCACTTGTGTTTACCATCCCCATTTAACCACGGCATTGCCAATATCTTCCGTCATTTCTTATTTTTCACTTCTCTAGGGCATTCAGAACTCTTTCAGGTTGATTATTGTAGAAGTCTTCCTTGAATATGTAAGGAGATGGTGCACATCTTGAAGGGACTATACGAAAGAAGAAGTAGGAGGCCACAAAGATAATTTTGCTTGATTGACTTAATTACCCGAACTAGGGCGGCCTCCACATGTCATCAGGCGTAAGATGGAGTCCTACACAACCTCCTACAATTCCCAGCCATAAAAACATATACTCTTCAACCTGGACTGACCTACCTGCAGCTACCCGCTGTAATGCCTCTGCAGTTTGACACGGATGGATAAAGAACGTCGGGATGCCTGTGATTGGGTGGTCCTTTTTCTCGTTAGCCTTGGGAATTCCACGACGTGGAAAAAAGTATTAGCACATACTCCTGTTGAGATACCACCAATGACTCCAACGTCCCGCAATTGATTCTTGAACGCTTGCGGAACTAAAAGCGTATAGACATCATCGATATCTCTCAAAGGTCGGCTCTCCGCATCTTGCATGGAGAAGTAGACTACAGGCACTCGATAGGATGGAGATAAAAACACCTCATATTGGACAGTGCACTTGATGTCATTGCTAGTATTTCTAGGTTGGTGTACTAAAGTTTCCTGCATGAGTCGCTTAGGGATGGTCGATGACATAAGGCATGGAGAAGGACCGAATGCTCGTACTTCATCGTGATCTTCACTAACCTCCTCCTCCTCGGCATCTTCCTCACTTGGAGTTGAGCGAACATTCTTACGAGAAGAATGATCTGATACGGGGATAGCAGATCTAGGACTTGTCCTGAATTCTGGAAACAGGGACCGCTTGATCTGCAGGTAGGATTCTGCGTCCTGAGGCTCATTTTTAGCGTTGGTGGAGGGTCGAGCACTACTTGTGACAATGTTTCGTACCTTTGAAAGTACTGAGATGTTTGTCCAATTTCCATGGCTGTTTCCTGTGTTTTCTGTTGTGCACAAATATGTCGCGAAAGAGTTACAGACGGCTTTGAAATCGTCTGAGGTGAGGAAGGGGTAGTGGATAAGTTTCACTGGAGCGTCCGCCATCGCCTTGTGCATTGACTTAGTACGGCTTGTGGACATATGATGAGGTGATGGACAGTCATGTTTCTTCTGTTTATATCAACAAGTTTGTATAGGGTATAAGGTGCGGTTAAGGTGTTGGGTTGCGCCTGTTCCTGTCCACTAAATATTAGGGCAGCCCCTGCCAGACCCTGCCCGCAATGCTTGGCAAGGAGCGGGCGAGATCGGAGAGCAGATTGCATCAGTGTGCAGTTTTTCTCTATCACGAGAGTTATCAAATTCGAAATCAAACCTGTTGTTTCTTTTAAGTTATTCGCTTGCCACTATACCTAGATTTCATAATTGCAACACCTTGAAAAGATTAAGAAGAAGATGCCGTCCAGAGACGAAGTCCATTATTTTGGAGCGGGTCCCGCCCCTCTACCTACTGCTGTGCTTGAGGCTGCGTCCAAGGCGCTCCTCAATTATAAAGATCAAGGAATTGGCCTTTGCGAGATCTCTCACCGTAGTGCCGATGCAAACGAAATTCTCGCAGACGCAAAATCTGCTCTTAAAACACTGCTTGAGATACCCGACGACTATGAGATTCTCTTCCTTCAAGGTGGAGGAAGCGGCGAGTTCTCGGCTGTGGTAACACATTTGGTCGGGATTTGGGTGGAGAAAAGGCGACTGCGAGCTCAGGAAGACTTGACAGTTGCATTGGCTGATGGCAAGGAACCCGGAAGCAAAGACGACTTGGCTGAGAAAGTGTTTGCGAGGCTACAAAAGGAGGTCGCGGAGGAGCTGAAGCTGGATTACTTGGTTACCGGCAGCTGGAGTTTGAAGGCGTCGCAGGAAGCTGCACGACTGGTGGGGCAAGATAAAATCAATGTTGCTATAGATTCCAGAAAATCAAATGAAGGGAAGTTCCGAACGATCCCACCAGAATCAGAGTGGAGCCTGACAAAGAGGAAACGAGAAGGTGGGCCTGGCAGTGCATTGGTCTATTTTTGCGACAACGAAACAGTCGATGGCGTTGAGTTCCCACGTTTTCCTACTTTGTTGGAGCCCCACCAAGAGGATGAGGTTGACAACGACCAGACACTTGTGGTTGCAGACATGTCGTCCAACTTCATCAGCCGAAAGGTCGATGTGAGCAAGTATGCCGTGATCTTTGGTGGGGCACAAAAGAACGTTGGCAATGCTGGTGTTACGATTGTCATCTTGCGCAAGTCTCTACTACCTCCAACCATCAATGTGGCAAGCCCAGATCTACTCCGACGATTGGGAATAGCTGTTGCACCCGTTGTTTTCGATTGGCCTACAATCGCCAAGAACAATTCACTATACAATACACTTCCTATATTTGATGTCTGGATCGCTGGTCAGGTAATGAAACATTTGGTCGAAAGTTTTGGCGAGAGAAGGATCGGGGGTCAGGAAGAGGTCTCAACGCAAAAAGCGCATGCACTATATTCGACTTTGGATGATTATCCAGATGTATATGGCGTTGTTCCAGATAAGAGTTGCCGTAGCCGCATGAACATTTGCTTCCGGGTTTGCGGAGGCAAGGCAGATAAAGAAAAGGAATTCATTGGCGGAGCCGAGAAAAGAGGTTTATTGGGCCTTAAGGGTCACAGAAGCGTTGGAGGGATAAGGTGCAGCAATTGTAAGTCTCATATCTTGGAAACATCCAAACTAAGATCGAAGGCAGAGATAACAGCTAACGAGCCGGGTAGACAACGCAGTGACGCAGGACGGCGTGCAGAAACTCGTGCAGTACCTTTCGGACTTTGCCAGAAGTGCTGCTTGAGCGATCCGATGGTTGTTACTATTATTCAACAACTACCAGCTTCAATGCGGGGCTCCTTCAAAATTATTGGTGTTTTGTTGTCGTGCGATTACTTTACCAACTGGATTGTGGTGAGAATTCGCACTCCACAAAATGTAAGGGAAGCTCAAACGCTGCACACTGCACAGGCATCATAGTGAACGCCGCAACCGTTCAAGCGGAAGGTTTACTTGAAATGATTGGCCATCAATGCGGTGACTTTATGATAGATGACGGTGGTAGTCTGTAGATTACGGGAATTAATGCTACCATACATTTTCAGGTGTAGTGTGGAAGGTCCCGCTTCGAACTGATTGGCGATTCATGATTTCTGCTAGAACGGTGTATCGCCTTAAGGCTTGATACTTCGGAAGTCTCCAAAACATGGTACCTCACAAAGACAGGAAATTTTGTCGCGAGGCTCCCTGAGCTCACCGCTAGCCTTCCAACATTTTGGCAACACGAAAATAATCGAACACTACTCTGCTCGTACTCTCGTATATTGCCTGACAAGTCACAGCCGGGTGGGCCTGATGAGGCTGATGCTGATTTGCAAGGCGCGATACCTAAGCCGTTCCTGTCACTAGCGAAGCAAGCTTGAAGTGCGGCATGCCAAGGATCCGTGAGTCGATCAACCTGCATCGGGACTGGGAGGGCTACTAACGACACGCTAAGCCCCTGCAAGGCTTCAATTTGCAAAGCTCGGGCTGTAGGGGAACCGAAAATAACTTAGAGGCTTCGGACTTTCTAAAACTGTAGCCATCATTGCCTGAAACTCCTTTAAACCTAACATCTCATCTTCTGCGTATAAGGCGAGTCCCTCCAGTCTTTCATTATCACTTTGTTTTCCCCCTGTTATGATCACCAAGTATCGGTAACCCGAAATGTCTTCTACTGGCTCCCGAGCAAGCTCCCGAAGCTCTAGTCGGAGCTCCTCACCCTCATCAACATCTTCCCACGAAGAACAAGCCGTTCAAATAACTCGATGGATTGTCGATACCCGGACTCTATGGCCTGGAGAGCGTATTCAAGATTGTGTAAGTTTAATTCCCAAATAATGTTTGTGCCAGCTGGCAATTGCACGCGCATCGCCAAAAGGTCCTCGGTTTATGCTACCGGATACACTCCGGACATTCTCTAGCAGCACCAAAAATGGTCGTGACATATGAAAATGTGGTTACAAGTTGAGACGAGGTTATCCTATGTCGTCTGTGAAGCTAACAAAAAATTCAGGCGAGTGAATATCTCCCATTGATATCTGATGAAGAACGCAAAAATGTACTTCGCAAATACCACATCGCTGATGCACGCATGGCACTTGCCTCTGCACTGCTCAAGCGGGCATATGTTGCCAAATGGACCGGACTACCCTGGGCTGATATTCGCTTCTCCCGACGAGGCCATCCAGTGCACGGAAAACCATGCTGGAATCCACCTCAATACACAAGACCAGGCCAACCATGGCCAAAGCTCGATTTCAATGTCTCCCACCAAGCTGGACTTGCGACACTAGCTGGTATCTGCGTGCCGGAAGCTTACAATAGCAATGAAAGCCCAGAAGACCAAATTCTTATTGGTTGTGACATCGTTGCACCTCACGAGCGTTGCGATCTTGCCAGCATCCTTACCTCCGATTTCGAAGACTATACAGCAACCTTTTGCAACATTTTCTCTGATGAAGAGCTGTTCGACATAACATATAATCTTCCAACAAATGCTGTCACCCTTCTTAATGGCGAGCGCCTTTCAGCAGATACTTTGGGAAGACTGGATCGTACGATTAATGCGGATTTACCTCTCAGCGTGACAATGCCAGATGGGCGTATCGAAGCGTTCAGCTCAGACTTGATCATTGACGCAAAACTTCGCCAGTTCTACACGTATTTTTGCCTGAAAGAGGCATATATCAAAATGGTCGGGGAGGGCTTGTTAGCGCCCTGGATACGAGACTGCGAATTTCGAAACGTACACGCGCCAACACCAGGCACAGCGGCTCGATGCTCCACTGCCGGGACCTGGGGCGGCAAGACTTCAGGCGGCCGCTCGAATGTGGTGGAAAACTACGTGAATGGCTCTCACGAAGGCGCCGAAGAATTGGAAGTTTGTCTGAATGGTGAAGAGCTTACAGATGTCCGCACTGAAGTTCAAGCTTTCGAAGAAGAATACATGATTTCCACAATGGTCAAAACCTGCGGCTATATGCGCCCAAACTTCGACTTTCCAGCTTGGGAAAAACTCAACCTGGAACAAGACGTCCTTGCCGTTGCCAGAGCCACAATGGTTTCGGCCGCACCAAAAACCACGATCCCCTTCAGGCAACCCAAAATCGCGACTTTCTACTCTTCAAAGATCCCTGTCAGAGCAGAAGTACGGGAAATCTTCCCAAGTGCTTTTCACCGCCCATCTACCACTTTCCGTCATGCTCCAAACACCCTTCGCACCAGCGCAGTCCAGGCTTGAGGTCTCAGCCTCGTCTTGTGGATCGCATTTTCTTAAACTTTATTATACCCAGGCTTCGTACAGCCATTTCATTTCTTAAGAGTTATCAGCAGTTCTGATCCTCTATGACATGACGAATCGTCAACGAATTTCCTAGTCATCATCATATGGCCAGCCAGTGGACCACATTGTCTTGTTATCGACAGCAGGAGGGCAAATTTAGAGCACCACTCCTTGCTTGGGTTCTATTTAGGTAGGAAAGTAGTACGCATTTCACTGCGACATTTCCTTGGGTATAGATGGGGACTTGCATTGGAGATATCTGGGGACTCTCCTTAGACAGATTCTCATATGTTAGACGGTAAAGGATTGGATTGAAGACGACATCATTGGTGGTCGATAATAATACATAATAATAATAACTACAATAACTACAAACAACTTTATAAATATTTCTGGTCCAATTGATTGGCAATCACGATCATTCAGTTTCTGAGCACTCGGATCGGCCCAACGCCGAGCAGCAGCAGCAGCAGTAGTGATAGCCAGAAAGAGACTGGTATACCTAACAACCATGTAGCACCCACATTATTTAACTCAGTAATCACAATTAGCGTTCAACGATCATTTTGATCGTGGGAATCTGCATACAGGTGAGTAATCAAGAGTCATATTTTCGATAAGATTCTTGCCGGTGATGGGTTGTTGTGGAGGTCATTTCCACAATCCGGAATGTGGTAAAAATAAACATCCGCCATGGCCAAAACAGGAATGACCGGTTAAGCCTGGTCAAGCCACACGAGATGTGGGAATTATGACACCCGAGGGTGACGATCAACTACTCCGCTTCTGATCTGCACAGTCTCCGCTTCAAAAAACTATTGAAAGGTGATGTAATCTGTCACCCGATATTATTATGCATTGAACAACCTGTTTTTTGGTTTCTTTCGTAGCAGGATTGAAATTACATCGTTAGATTCCTTGTTTAAGAATGGCCTATCCCGCTCATTATGGTTCCAACTTTTGCCCCACCACTCACTCTAAAGCAGAAGGCCTGACCGATCCTGCAAACAACAAATTACCTGCTAACTTTGTGGTTGTAGTGACTGGTGCAGGAAAAGGCCTAGGGTACCACATTGCATTGGCATATGCAAAAGCCGGCGCGAGCGGCATATCCATCTCTTCGCGCACGAAAAAGGATCTTGATGACCTCAGTTCGCAGTTACACCAAATCAATCCCAACCTTGAGATCCTCGCGCAAACTTGTGACACAACCAAGGATGAAGAAGTACAGCAGCTCGCGAGCGGAGTCCAGGCCCGCTTTGGGCGGGTCGACGCAGTCATTGCAAATGCTGGTATCATATCAAAGTATCTTCAAGACGAAGATGGGTCCAATCGCCGCCTTCCTGTTGGTGCGGTGGAAGACGATGACTTTGATCGTGTAATCCTGATCAACTTAATCGGTAGTCAAAAGGTTGCCAAGTATTTTATTCCCCTGCTCGAGGCTACGCGGGATGGCCCTCAGGCCTATGTAGTAATCACATCCATGGCTTCCCAGTTACCTCATAGTCAATTCACGACCATGGCCTATAATCTTAGTAAGATCGCTGTCAATAGAATGGCGGAGCATATCCACAATGACCATAACGAAAAGGACGGTATTCAGGCGTTCGCCGTTCATCCTGGGGCAGTGCTAACACCGCAAACGGAGTTACACAGCACCGAAAAGGGTGATGCCTGGGAACAGGGTGAGCACTTGGTCAATCGAGGCCTTACTTAGGCGTGCTAATGAATATATAGTCCTGACGGACGACGTGGGCCTTTCTGGTGGATGGTTGACCTGGTTGACCAAAGAGAGGAGAGATTGGTTGTCCGGAAGATACCTATCAGTCAATTGGGATGTCAGTGAACTGGAAGATCAGAAAGAGGAAATTGTGGCGAAGGATAAGTTAAAATTTATAATGGTGGTTTGATGCAACACTTGTCCAGCCAGTCTGTATCTTTGGTTCAGGCAATCAGCATGAACGTCTAGACATTTCCAGCTTCCTTCCATTTCTTGAGCACATAGCACGCTGCCGCTTCCATGAAATGGCCCTCTTCGTTGTAGGACAGATGAGCGCCTTTCGCGAAGGTTGCTTTATACTCTTTCTCCGCAGCCTCCGGCTTACTGCAGTCTGGTTTGTCGTCTTTAGGTTTGAACAATTCCTCAATCGCTCTTTTCCCACGAGCTATTTCTGTTCTTCCACCACCTTTAGACATACCTCCCATCTTTGGTGATTTAGGCGGGCCACTACCCTTCGCCGCAGCTCCAGCACCGCCAGCGCATTTGGCATTCATATCGTCGGCAGGAGGACCTGCTTTACAGATTCCATCACTGCCGCACAGTCAGCCTTGTTGCGATCCATAATTTTCCTTTGTCTTACCCTAAATTACAATACGACTTGCACCGGTCTTTGACGAGAGTAGGGCAGTTCGGGCTTCCAATCTTTCGTATGTCAGTAAATGTGAAATCAGGCTGTCGGACGGAATTCTGAAAGGAACAGTTCTGTGCATTCTCCTCAGGCTTGCAAACCCACCATTGTCACTGCCAGAACCTTGGCCAGAATATCGGCTGGAATCTGTGGGATGGTTCGAACGGTTACCACACCGCCCCTATCATAAAGATATTGTCAGCATCTAAACAACTCGACTTAAAGGCCTTAGACGAACGCACTGGGAATGGCCCCCAAGGATGAATTTCTGTTTTGGACAGGCTGCTGACTGCTTGCTGAGCTCAGCCAACATGTCTTTCACTCCCTTGTCTTCGGAAGTGCAACCGGACCAACTGGCTGGATAATGGACCTGCATTTGCTGTCAGCTGTCAATTGCTTCCGTACGTGGCTGACTAGTGCTTACGGGGTACCCAGTGGTACCTGGTATGACGGCTGAAATATTCTGAAACATTGAAAAGCCTCCTGCGCCATACCCTTTTGACCAGAACTTATTCGCGGCAGCCTCAAATGCTTGAGGTGTAGCATTTTCTACATTTGGTGGAAGCTCTGTTGTCGCACGGGCAAAAATGAAATGGAGTGGCGAGCACGCTTTCTCTTGGGCCACGACCGTGGTCACTGCCATAGCAGCAAGTGCTGCGACTGAGCCGCGCATACTGAGTATTCAAGCTTCAAATGGGAAGGAACCGAATGAGGGTGAGTGTTAAATCTGCCTTGATCCAGCACAGTGCATTTCTAGAGTCTGTACACTTCTGTAGCCCAGATTGCGCCAACAATCAATCCAATGCAATTTCAATTATGCTAGCACCTGACTGCTTTGTCAGGTCATACCTTCATCTCTTGAGATCTCGTTAACATTATATGGCTTTCGAGTTCCAAACGAGAGCGAATGTTTCAATTTGCATGGCGTTGATTTGGCTATTGGTGGCCAATGCATGTGCTTTTCATTACTGGTGGCCATGGTTTTCCACCTCTTAATCTAAATCGGGTCAATCTAGCTATTGCCATTTTTCCGGGCTCACCTACTTGTGCGATTACTGGCCGATCTGAATAGATATATCTAATGCAGGGAACTACCTGCTTCGAATAATCTCGTGGCCCAAGGACTACAGTCTGGAACAATTTGGAGTGGTTCTTCGCGGACTCCAATCGGCGATTTGCTTTTTGGTTAATGCCAACTCCGAGATACGATCACTTGCATCTGTTCTCTTCTCTGAATTTGTGAATCCATAATCCCATCACTAGGGTCGTTGATCGCCGCGGTTCTACGAGTTGCGCATGGGTAATACTCAAACCACTCGATAGATAGCATACACTTATGTTACGCCAAGGATAGCTTCTACGTTGTCATGCAAAGACTTGCTATCATACTAGCTCGGTACTTGTCTATGTAGACTAGGAAATAGTCAGCGCCCGAGAATGCATTTGGCATTTTTAAATACTGGTCAATTGGACCACAAATACAGCTTTTCTCGTTTAAGAAGAGGGGCTAAAGAAGCGATGTCAACGTTGACAGTATTCTCTCCCTACAGAAGACCAAAATCAAATTAATGTTGACATGAAATAGAGCAGCATCAGATAACCCAGGCTTGGTGCAGTACAAATAGATGCGGCTCCTTGTTCAGGCTGTGAACTGAGAAAAACTTTGGCTCCTTGAGTTGGCAGGGAAGGTTTCAATGAAATCTGGGGCCCTTCTCCTACTGGATTGTACGTATCAAAATGTCCAGGATTCGGATCTTGTCCTTTTGTTTTCGCCGTTGCTACCGAAGCTGATGAAGATATGTGGTGACCAATGTCAATGGTCATTTGGACATCTGCTCGTATAGGTTCAATGTCCAGTCGGACCGCCTCTCCATCAATACCGGGGTGTAAAGTAACCTTTTCTCTTTCTCCCACAATGACAGTCGTTGGATTTACTAAAGTCGATAGAATAATGAC
Organism: Tothia fuscella; assembly: GCA_010583015.1. Taxonomy (NCBI): domain Eukaryota; kingdom Fungi; phylum Ascomycota; class Dothideomycetes; order Venturiales; family Cylindrosympodiaceae; genus Tothia; species Tothia fuscella. The sequence goes on from MU007014.1 coordinate 373,130, forward strand.
CTTAGCAGTGGAGGGTGAATCTGCAGGTTGTAGAAGGGTAAGACCGCCATCAGAACCATAAGTGATTGATCCTCCTATAGCGTGGTATGTCTGTCCAATCTTTAGCATGACTGATGTCTTTGATGGTGTGATGGACTGGACTGTGGGAGATGCTGTCTGAGCATGTGTTGATGAGGCTGTGAGAGTAATTGGGGCTTCAATCATGGCGGCCGCAGTTTGAAAGGCCGGTTGTGGCGGACTTCCTCCTGGAGACGGAGTTGATCGTGAGAGTGTTGGTATATTTATAGCTGTTGCGATAGGGTGTATAACAGGAGGGTCTCGGGCCGCTAGGCTATGTTTAGCAAATGCACGTTTTACTCTGAGTGTCACTGACCTCCTCGCCAATCGGTTGTTGCTATAGTACATGACTTCCAATGTGCTTGTAGTTCAGTTAGAGAACTTGGTAAGACGAGACGTGGGTAGAAAAGACTATCTTGCAGCAGGAGATCTTTCTTAGCGATATCTTCAGGATTATATGCCAGGATATCTACATGGCAACGTGCTTTTTGGGAGTCGCAAAAGCGTGTTCCAAGTATGCTCAGTGGGAAAGGAGTAGCAAAATCGGCAAAGTTCAGTGGCCGGGGCAAATTATGTCCTTCCATGCCCCGCTCGACTGGATCAAGACTGGATAGCTCGTTTGGTCTCATACTCAGCAACTGGTTCGAGATAGTTTCGAGATTGCAATGTTCTCCAGGCCTCATGTATACGAATGGAAAAGCAAGATAGGCTAGGTCAGTAGACATTATGATTGTCGCATTCCAGGGCAGAGTTTACAAATATGTGGAGATACCTATGAAAGAAGTCAACTTTTATTGTTGAGTCTTTTGAGGTACATCCAGAGCTTTCCGTTAGTACGCTCAGGTTGCTTACCTGAAAGCTGTCTCTTGGCTACAGAGGTCGCGCTGCGACTGACTGCGCACATATCCCTACTGATAGGGACAGCTTGGAAATAAAGTGATACATCTTCGGCCCAGACATCACACTTATCTTTCACGCACACAGTCTCACCGCTGATGCTGCAATTGGGGATATCTATCTCGCCCTTCTGCTAGGCACTCCACATGACTTCACAGTCATCTCTTGCAACTTCGCACTCCATGATTGTCCGAGCTAGCGGGGTTATGGAAGGATTTAACATCTCCCAGGTTTTCCAAGTTGATTCCATAATAGTATTTTTATGGCGGAGCACGTAGGTAACGTTTGAACAGGCTGAAGAGTATTCGATGATATCTGAACCGGGGCTAAAGGAAAATCCGGTTGTGGTGATCATGTTGGACGGCACAAGCTGCTTTTTGATCCCCCCTGTAGAAGTATCATGGACTTTACTGCAACAGCTTGCATAGTGGGAGCCTGTAGTCGCGCTCAGCTTCATACTTCATTTGCATATTGTTTCGAATCTGGTCGAGATTTTCTATTCCGCCGGGAACAACATACCGATACCTGTAGTATCCAGCAGCTCACAATTAACACTAGTACCACCAGTGAATGTGACCGTACGCGTACGTGCTTTATAATGTTGCCATCCCTCCCACGTATCTTCGCCTTCGAAAAGGGGTGCTTCTATGTAATGAGGCACATAATCGGATTTAAGGCCCTCATAAATGGTGGCGACAACATTGTATCTCTTCAAAAAGGACGGTGGTGTAGTGATTGGAAAAGGCGCCCTCGTCTCCTTTTCATTGCTGTACTCCGCGACCCTAGTTGTGTGATTCGATACGCTGCTGACTGACTTTATGGACTCTAAAAGGTGTTAAAAGTAGCACAATAAAAAGATAGGCACTCAGATATCACGATAGGAGGCTTGCGTACCGCAAATGACTTCACCTATAAGGACAAACAAAAGAGCAGTCCATCGCGAACTCGACATTGAGCACACACAAGTAGTAGGGATATGAATGACATACTACAATTAAAAACAGATGGATGCACGATCCTATCTATAGTTCTAACAAGTCTTCCTGCTTGTATACCGTGCCTATATTGACTCACTCAGCAGTGCATCTATTTTTGTTCCATCAATACAGATATATGTTAGTTTAATTAGAAGTCAGGGTCTTGCGAAAGACAATAGATTGAGTCAAGTGTATGGATCTGCAGCACGGACTACGTACTTTTTTCTAGCCAATCTCTCAACTTTTCCAAACTTATTTTTGTTCTATCATCTCCATAGCTGGGCTCCCAAGAAATCCTGGCGTCTGAATTACCTTTGCGGTCTTGAAGTTCGAACTGAGGAGCAAACTCACAGAAATCTCGCATTCATGATCAATCTGAAAATACGTTCAAGTCTTTGCTCCGCATTCCTTACCAGCTCGATTTAACCGATATCGATTTCATCGGTTTCTGCTGAAGTATGTAAAGATTCCTCGTCCCCAATTGTAGCAGTGACTATTCGGATAGTGTTATCGAAAAGGCTTGACTATGCTGCTTGAAATGGGTGTGATGTTTTCTAGGTTGCTTCTAGATTCTGCGCGTCTCCTTATCGGTCCCGCAAGTCTCATGAGGCTTCTCAGTTTCGCTGAGCTGATATCTGTGCTGTTTTTATTTCGGGAGACTTCGCCCTGAGATAGTGCTGATGTGGCCTGGCTGTAGGACTACTAGTAGCGATGGCCATCTCGATGACTGGCGCGTGTTGTGTGCCTGCAACTTCACGGTCCGCATCTAGTTTCTGGCGCTTTCCAGATATCTACTCAAGCAATCTACTGGACGATGAGGAGTTCACCAACCTGAATGCAGCTTTTGAATTTACGTCAGTATAATAGCAAGTGTGAGCTTTCGCCTCTTCGAATCTCGAAGCTCTACCGTGATGACCGCGTACTTGAGAATGCGTTTGTCGTCACCTTTGTAGTTAAGTTCAGTACCGCCACGTCCCGTAACTAAGCTGATGTCTAGCATTGGAGTCAATCCGAGGACATTGCCGGCTTCCTTGACAAGCTCGTAGTATTGTGCCACCTCTGGTAAATTGTCTGCTATGACATTCATACCTGGGAAGATACCTGCCTGTGCGTTTTGTGCTGATACCATTTGTCAGTACCCACATGATTAGTGATACTCATCGAAATAGTTTAGCATACCTGTGAAGTTGGCAGAAACCCAATTTTGATATTTGGGAGTAATTTTTCGTTTCTTTGGAGCCAGAAAGAATGCAAAGGCATGGAATGGGATCTCATTGGCCGTCGGGTGCTTGGAAAAACTTGCTAAAGCCTGGCAGACACCAAGTTCTTCTGTACTTGGCTTTACAGCTTCTGCTTCATAGTGCAGCTTTGATCTCAAAGCAACTAAAGATTCGTAAAGACCAGTGCGCTTGAAAAGCCCGTCCACTTTCAACACTGGTACCAACTGAAACAGGCCATGCCCTACCAGCATCTCGATTGTGACATGGCAAATAGCAGAGTTTGGATCCCTCATTTCTCCGAAAGAGAGGATTTCATGGGTAGACATGCGAGGTTGGAGTTTCTGCTCATCGCGGGTTCCCCAATCGCGGCCTAGGACGTTGAAAACTTTATGAAGGGTGTTGGCGGGATAAAAGGGGACCTGCTGTCCGTCGGGAGTTATAAGGGCAGAAATGTCACCAAAAGCGATCAATACTGGTTCCTGCCCTTTCTCGTGTCTTCCTAACGCATGTACGATAGAAAAGAGTAGCGAGTTTGTCCAAGAAAGGAACTCGTCAAGCTTAGGGTTCGACCACTTCAGATGCATCCCAAGCATAATTTGACCTCTGACCGGACGCAGATCCAGAATACTAATATAGTTATCTTCGCCTGTCCGAAGCGATTTAGGGAGATATAGGACTGGACCGCTGTATCCACTAGATCTGTGAATACCATCCAACGAGTGAGTCCTCCAAAGAAACATTCGTCCACGAGCTAAGCATTCTGGACAACGTGAGTAGAAAAAACAATAATCATCGTGGAAATTGCTTACCTTTGACCTCAATGTGGTTAAATTTCGGCTCACTGGTGTCGTTTTCACCCTCTGCGCTTTCCGGGGCTTTGGTGACTTTCTCCTGGTGGTCTTCTTCGGCGCTTGGTAGAGAACATTCCAGCTCTTTCTCTATGGCCGGAGTGCAAATTTGATTAGATTTCTGTTTTTGAGCCTTCACGAGCTTCTCTGTAGCAACTCTGGCAAGGCGAGCCTTCTTCAATTTCTTATGATTATTCAAGAGCTCTGCATAGTACTCCCGGTCCCGGTCAGTCGTCTCTTTCGCCACGGGATTTATGATCTGCTTGGAAAGAAGTTTCTGACGGCGTTTCGACCTGTTCACTGCAATATCAGATAGCTTAATGTCAAGTGGCTTCCAACCACCGTGCGCTTTCCACGGTAAAATCGGAGTTTCGGTCGAAACGGTTGACGGGGTCATTGTTGCACGCTTGTCCGTATCGAACTCAGCGGATGAGCTTGACATTTCCAATATTGATGAAAAAGCTGATGAGTTAGGACTTGCAGGCATGATGAAGTGGACTATGAAAAGAATATGGAGGGTGATTGACTGTTGTAAGATGAGTTGTGAGAGGACCGTAGAAACAGAGCAAAAAATAAGATTTTATATGACCTGGACCCTGGTTGCCCAAAACGGAAGTTGTGGGTGGAGAGACCTCTTATGATGCCTCAGGTCATCTCAGCTGCTCAAAACGGAAGTTGTGTGGATGGATAAACTTCTGATAAAGCCTCAGGTTATCTCATATCTGGAGAAGGAAGGTGTGGTTGCCAAATACATTTCACTGTCATCTCAGTATCGACCTTCAGAAGTCGACGTGCGCGAGAAAGAAAGCCGAGACAGCAGCATGCGTGTTGTGTTAATCCGTATGGATGCCGAGCCCGGACGCTGAGTTCCCGACACGCTGTGCTTTTTAAATCTCCTTAGCAATGATACTACTCGGCCAGCAAACGATCAGAAAACGTTAGCCACAAGCCTCGTCCCAAGCGGTAGACACTTGAAATAACCTTGTTTCAAGCGCAGATGCTGGAGAAATATCCAAATACCGAGATCAGGGTATTGCATCATGCCGGGCTTTAAAATTGCGGGAGTGTGTTTGCATGTCGGAATCTCTGATATTCAGGAAATGTTCTCACATCGAGCTCCGGGAAAGCATCCGGATAACACATTGCGCATGGTCGGGCCAAAACTTTAAGAGCGTGTTTCCGGAATTGCAGAGTCTCGCAGCCTCTTACCACCATTCCCATAGCGTTTGACAACCCGCTGTTCATGTGTATGTCGAAGTTACGCAGGCGACCTGTACTGTCACGATATTCCGATACTGAAAATCGTCAGCTAGCTACCTTTCCAGCCCGTCCAAAGGGTTTCTTCTCACCTGCATTTGGTCCTCCTTTTGTCTGGATTCGATACCGTCGGAATAACATGATCTGCACCCGAACATTGTGATAATCTTGCGGAGCGAGAGCAGAATTTCTACCATGCGTACTCCTTATGAAGAGGTTAATGATTGGAGTGTGGAGTGGCTGTCAAGTCAGCATTATACCTCGCGTTAGGAAAGCGTGGATTGCCAATACCTTAATTATTCTCGATATGTACGATTGTGTGGAGATGGATCGCCCATTGCATCAAGGAGTCCTTCAACGAGTGGGCTTCCGCCCAATTCTGGAAATTGCTCAATGTTGTCAACTGCGATTGGTCTCAAATCCTCTTCTAGCACCGTATGCAAGTTCAATTGGTTTTCTTGTGCGTAAGCGTGCGCTTTCGCGAACAACGCCCATGCAGCTCTTGGTCCATTCTACAGCAGCTGTTAGATCATTAGTCAAGTAGAATGGTGAATGGCAACATAACGTCCTTCTTTTCATAGAACGAAGAAAATCCAACACTTACGGAGCGATTGATGCGAGCGTCCATTGCTGCCCCCACAGCAGCTATTTCAAACCAGACCAGATGACCGGCTGCATGCGCACATCATGCATTAAAGGATCCAAAATGATAGTGTTGGAATTTTTGAATACCAGAGTATCATCCTGGGCGGTGAGATTCTGGAGTGATGGAATTTCTTCGTGTCTGTGAACCCGCCGTCGCTTGGAACCGCGTGTGGATTTGTGAGTGTTCGAATGGTTCTGACTCAAAATTGTTTTTAGCACATTTGCTCCACCAAGACGAACAGACTGTTACTCAATTTTTTTTTCCTTCTGGGCTCTTTCGGCATCTCGACCAAACCTCTTCATTGAATTGTTCAATGCAAAGAAATGTTCGCGCGAAGACGCGACTGAAGTTCCACAATTTCGGACGCCACATTTGCTACCCCTGGACGCCACAGAAGGCTACGGGCAAGGCTGAGGGCATGGACTTTGGGAACAGCCAGCACACATGTAATTCAGGTTACGCGGAGATATTGACGCCCAATTGATGTTAGCCCATTTACCTGTATTCTTAAGTCTGCTTAAAGCAAGATATCTCTGATCCTTACATACAGTTCCAAAAACCAAAGCCTTTCTATTTCTGCGATAGCTCAACAACTTTAGCTGCAGCCTCCTCAAAGTCGTCAAAAGCAAATAACTTCAACCCACTATCTGCAATCAGTTTCTGTGCTTCCTTCTCATTGGTACCTCTTATGCGAACCACAACCGGAACAGCCATTTCCAGCTCCTTGAATGCTAGAATCACACCACGAGCAATCATATCGCCTAACGTCAAGCCACCAAAGATGTTGACAAAGACGACCTAACAAAAGTTAGTCCAAAGAGAGATGAGAGAGTGAGAATAAAATCTGCTTACCTTAACTCTTGGGTCTTGCAAAATAAGCTCAAAGCTCCTCTTTACCGTTTCCGACGTAGCTTTGCCACCAGTATCCAGAAAGTTGGCAGCATATCCCCCATGAGTGGCAAGAGCATCGACAGTATTCATCGCTAAACCAGCACCATTGACCAACGTACCAATATTTCTCGGCTCGTTATTTGGCGTTGGTGCGTCTAACTTGATGTATACAATACCATCCGCCTCCGCAGAAACCTCTACAGGATCTTCCAAGCTTAAATCGCGCTGTTGGTGTAGTTCCGAATGACGCTTAGTACTTCGGTATGCGGCATCATCGAAAGAAAGGTTTGGGGAGTATATCTCTAGTTTATCGGATGATGATGAAATTTTAAGTCGGACTTCCAGGGCAACAGCCTCTTTAGCGTGATATAGTGTTATAAGTTTGCCAATCAAATCTACTGCTACGGCTTTGGTGGCGGGAGGAGCTGCGTCCATTTGGAGGCCTTCTAACGCTGTGTTGATGTCTGCTTTTGTGGGTCCGGACGAGTATTCAAAGGGGATGTGGATGGCGCGTTGGTAAATCTGATCTTCTTTTGTTGTGGGGGAAACGATTATGCAGGGTGAACGGGCAGTGCGGTCAACTGTAATAACGAGAAGACGGGAGTCGTCTTCTGGAGGTGGATTTGCCAAGACTTCAATGCCGTATTCTTTCAATAGTGTTACTGACTGTTGGGTTCCGAGGTGTAATCGACGTTGTTGCAATTGTGGATTGCTTGACATGGTAGTTCCAAATGGTGGGCGAGGGCGATAAGTATGAAATCCCCGTTTCTGCTCAGCAGCTGCATTACTGGCGGATTTCATCTATGATTCGAGCTTGATTAGCTCATAGCTCCTGTGAAGTCGTTGTTAGTACTTACAATCCCTTTCAAATCTCGCCCACTGGATGATAGAAGCTGTTTGACCACACCGCCAAACTTGGCGGGATGGTCTACCATTGTCACGCCAGCTTCCTCAAGGGCGTTGTATTTCGTTGTCGCTGAACCCTCTCCTGGTGCTGCCCAAGCCCCAGCGTGACCCATTACGCGCCCTGGTTTAGCGTAAACGCCTCCGACTAAAGCTGCAATTGGCCTGAAATATGATGAGTAATGATCCTAGGAGGATGAAAGGCAGGAACTTATTTACTTTGGGTCTTTTGTTCGCTTCTTGTAGTCTTTGATCCAAGCAGCAGCCTCCTCCTCTGCAGTCCCACCCACCTCACCAACCAGAACAACACATTCCGTGTCATCATCCGTTTCAAACACCCTAAGCGCGTCTACGAAGTTAGTGCCAGCAACAACATCACCGCCCATACCAATACACAAACTCTGGCCAAGTCCAGAGCGAGTGAGTGAAGCTACAGTTTCGTAACTAAGGGTACCAGATTTAGCCACAATACCCACATGACCTGGTGAAAAGGTTGGTAAAGGTTGGAAACCGATTCTGCAATGACCTATAGCTGAGATGATTCCTGGAGCATTAGCTCCTACCAATCGAGACTTTGACTGCGAAGACAACATGGAGTGTATCTATTCATGTTAGTGTGGCAACAAGTTGGCTAAACTATCGAGACACACCCGTAAGATATCATGTAAAGGAATGTGTTCAGCAACTGCCACAATCAATGGGACTTCTGCTTCAATAGCCTCTTCTATAGCAGCCGGAGCCTGATGCGCCGCAACATAAATACCAGTAGCATGAGGTTTCAACTCTTCCATAGCCCGCCGTACGGTAGGCAAAACAGGTAGCCCCAAATGCTCGCCCTCCTTATTCGGCCTCACACCTCCAACGATGTTCGTCCCCCATGCGATCGATTCTTTTGCATTTGCGGTAGCTTGCTTTCCTGTGAATCCCTGGAATATTACTCTAGTATGTGATCCAATTTTGAGGTTTCCAATCGTGTCATCATATCCCTTTCGCCGGGACGAACTTGAAAATTGACAACTTCGAACAAGATTTCGTTGTATCCAGGCTATCATTGCGTTTTTACACCGTGTACATATCATTTTGAAATGATAGAACCCTAGGCTTCCAGGCTTTTGCTTAATGCTTTCATGCGCCAATCGGAGAAATGTATACAATACACATCTACTAAATACTCAGAAGCTGATTTTCAGGAACCCAAAAACTTAATAAGATTGAATCAAGAAGGAATAACTTGGTGAATATGAAACGAAGCCAGTCCGGGAATAAGCATCAAAACTCTACAATGTTTAGCTCGGACCCAAGAGGAGAAGGCCGATTTCGGTTCAAATAGCCTTCATATGAGTAAAGTCATGGTGTAGAAACTCGGACACAAGACCTATATACACGCGAGCAAACATTCAGACTCGACTTGATGTGTTCCTCGGTCTCATTGAAGAATGGGGGAAGGGTGTGGGGGTAGTTACGGAAAACTATTCCAAGAATTTACCCTGTTCCTTCCCCGGAATCCCCGCAATACACTAGCCCAGCCTCACGGGTCCACTGATTGCCTTGAGGTCACGACAACACCAAAGCAACCTTCAGAATCCTCTCCTCTACGATAGCTAAGAAAAGCACGACTCAACCGTAACCTGAATCTTCTACCTGTCAGCGAAATCATACATACAACCACCATCATGACCTCGAAATACAATTCAGAACAGCTGCATAAAAAGCTAGGCACTATGAGCATATCTACAGGTTCTACAGTCTCCAAGAGAGTTCCAGCAAAAGAACCAGTAGTAGATTCGTGGGAAGACGAAGACGTTTCCTCTTCAGACTCAGAAGCGGACGGAAATACAACACCAAAGCGCGGCCGCTCTCCCTCAGAAATGGATAACCCCTCAGCACCACCACCCACACCCGCAAGCCCTACAGGCAAATACCCACCTACAGAGTCCCTTTCCTTCGCCAATCCATATGCTTCATTGCAACCATCAAGGGAGAGACAGCAAGCACCAGACAAGCGGCCTGAAAAGACTACTGGTCCAGCAGCGCGGATGATTGCAGGGGCGTTAGGTGTGAGGGCGCCGAAGAGGACCGAGGAAGAGAGGGAGTACGATAAAGCTGTCAGGGAGCAGGAGAAGAGGCGGAAAGAGAAGCTGAAGATGGAGGAGGCTGCCAAGGCTGGGGAGGCAAAGAAGGCTAAGCAGAGTTATTGGGATGATTGATTGATGACTAGGGTTTGGCGAATGGAACAGACTGTGCCATTGATTCCAGGTTCAAGCACCGAAAGCAGGACTTGGAAGTTCGGGCGGGAGAATTAGTAAATGTCGCGAATGCGAATGGATCACTACATATCTATCAGTACTCATAACGGAACTCGGCTGGGGCTACATGATCATGGATCGGTACTAAGTATCTTTCTACATCCGCTTAGGCGTGTTACTCTCCGCGTTCTTTGAAAGCTGGATAGAGTTAGGAATTTCAGGTGCAAGAGCTCTCTCCTAAAAATTAGAATTAAGTAAGTATACGCACACATTTTAATATTGATCACGCAGCTGGTTGAATCCAACTTTGAAAAAAAACCCGAGGAGTAAGATCATTCAGCAACTTCGAATCAGCAAGCCATCCGAAGACAAACACGTCACTGATCATCTCTTAAGATTCTTCGTGTAGCAAGCTGAATTGTGCATATATACTTCTTATGTAACTTGCTTATTTCGCTCGGTTCCACCGTGGCATGTCAGCAATGAACTTCATTCAAGCTTCTCTGCGAGCAATATGCACAACTCTTAGTCCAAAATAGGGACCACGATGTAAATACACTCCTCATGGGCTTGACCTCACAAGCAGACCGAACGCCAACGCTGGTAAAGAGGTAAAGCGAAGAAAGAAATGGCATAAAGTAAAAACAAAAAGAAAATATCGTAGGCAGTAGAATATACAATGGAGCCCTTCACTGATCCCCCTTCTTGAATTCATAAACGACCATCAATTCATCCCATCATTCCATAGAGCCATCATCCCATCATTCCAAATCAAAAACACCACCAGTACTCCATCGTTTACTAGGTGTAGTCCAAGCGATATCTTCGCCAATATGACTACTCAACCAGAATTTCCCATCATCTTGAGGCGTATCGACTTTTTCTGGCGATGAATTCTCAACAGGAAGAGGAATCTTAGCTTCGATGGTTGGACTGCGTATGAACTTGCTGTTCAAGAGAGAGCTTGGCTCAACCAAATTTTGCAGGACCTGTAAGCTGGAATCCTTGAGAAAGAGTCGTGGTTTTTCACCGCTTGCGATGCTGGAGACGGTGTCCTTGCGTTTGCGTGGGGAAGGGGTATAATCGTCTATGCTCTTCTTGACAGGGGATGGTGTTCGATTTTTGGGTATGGAAGATCGTGGGGAGAGGCTGATTGGGGATGGTGAGATAGGTGCGAATGCGCCAGGTGTGTTGTAGTCATTCTCGTTGTTTATAATGCTGCTGTAAGCCTTAGTTGAGGGTTGCTTGTACGAGCGAGTGGTTGACAGTTGAGGTCGCTGGGCATTGATCTGCCTAGTGCGCAGTGGACTTAGAGTGGGCTGTGGAACTGTAGGTTGGTTTGCGATGGTACGTCTTCGAACTGGTAGTTGTAGGCCGGTGTCCTCTGAGTCTGAGGATCCAAGCTGGTCCTCTGAGTCGCTACTCGAGGCCACAATGTGGAGTGGTGCTGGTCGTCTCTTCACTTTTCGTGGTGAAACACGGTCTTTCTCAAGAGATCGATTACCCCTGCGCATAGGAGAAGCAGATGCAGTTCGAGATTGTGCTCTTTCACCATTTAACAATATATGCGTCCTTCTTTGCCCTACCCGCGAAGCCGTTTCGAATTCACTACCATCATCGATGATCATTCTCGCCAATTGTTCTTCTGAGATGGTTGTACGCTTTGTGGCCTTGCTTGAGGCGGTGCTCCTTCTAGTTACATTGGTCTGTGGTTTCTTCCCTTCCATGAACGCGGCTGATGGAGGTGCTTGTGTCATCCAGTTTCGTTCTGATTTTCGAATTGGGACTGTCGATGTGGCAGGAGGGTGTAGTTCGCTGACTTCGGGTGCGCAAAGAGGTTGCCAATATGCTTGCTCCGGCTTTTGTATTTTAGCTTCTGGTTGTGCATTCCGGTTTCCTGTTCCCTTGCTAGATCCTGGCACTTGTAATAGTCCGTCTTGGACATCCGGTACCTCTTCCAAACGTGATAAATATGTGAATTCCTCATCTGCTCTCTGATACCGCCGCGAGTTCCACGATGTGAATTTAGGTTCGGGCGTGCTACTCGAAGGTCTGGCCAAGTCGTTCACGCTGCTTTCAGCTGTGCTGTTGGAACTGGCAGTCGTGATATCCCTTTTCACCGGCTTCTTTCCCTTCTTTCTGTTCCAAGGTCCTGGCCCCATTTGAATTTCCTCTGACCAATATGGGTTGACCTCGAAAGGTGCGGGCTGCGTGCTATGTCCTTGTTCAGCATAAATATGCGCCATCTCCGCATATCGCTTCTTGTCTCGTTTGGCTTCCCTCTTCCTTTTGCGCTTGTACGCCTTCTCATAGCATGGTGCGCATGAGACGTAGCGGAAAACCGCACTCTGGAACCCACGCCAGAGCCAATTACTACCTCCAAGGGGCATTGTAGCAATTGACGCACAGCCGTAGAGGCTGGCGGAAGCGGGAGTAACGTTATCGGGGAATGGTGGCTGTCGGCGCAATAGGTATTGAGCAGGTTGCGGGACTCGAAAAGAAGTAGTAGAGCAGCGAGGAGGTAGCGAATGTCTCGATGTATTTCTTGGTTCGTACTAATTTCCGAATGGCTGGACGTCAAAATAATTATCACAAGGTATACTTGAGACAGGTCAAGGGTCCGCCGAGTGGGATGCGGTGTTTCACAAGCTCGAGCTAGAGTTGCGCTGTTCAAAAGAAGGATTCGTAGATAACTACTGCAGTTTGGCGTGTCAAGATGCACCCATAATCCCTACAGCCTAAAAGCTGCTCTACTTTATGTGTAGGTAAGTAGTGTCGGTTGGTAAGGGAATTTGTGGTTGAATTGTTTCCGCTGGTAAAAGTCAACAACCAGAACCCAACTTCACGATGAACCCCACACCCCCTGATGACCCTCGAACAAAATCACAACTCAACCGGGAGGTTGCGGCACGAAGGTTGGTGGCGCAGAAGGAAGCATCCGCCGCATGAATTTTCAGCCAACCACAAGGCTTGGTGTCTTGTATCAAACGAGGCTTCCTGGAGCAAGTCCCAAGGAAAGCTTTTTTACTACTGTTCAGAACTGGAAAGTGAAAGAACAGGTGGTAGGAACGTCCCAAAAGGGCTTCGACGACGAATCGATGAGGAGCCGATGTCGTCGCTGAGCGCAGTCAGCTTCCCAGTCCGGAACTCCCGTACAAGATGACGTGGAACAATCCTATCCCTAACGGCTTCATCACGAGGCAGCGTCGCAGAAAACGAGAACCAAGTCACTATGAGCGAGATGCTAACAAATCTGCAGTTTCCTCAGACCTACACAACCACCGAAGAAACCCTTTGGAGCACGACCTAGTTATTATTTGAATTGTTTCACCTTGTGGACTTTGAAGGTCTCTTCGAGAAATATTTCAGAATAAGTGACCAAGTACCCGGGTTCTGTGTTGCATAAACTTGAAACAGGGCCACTCAGAAACGGGTTTGCTATTGGGTTTTCTTGGCTTAGTCCCGAATTCTTGGAAGCCATTTGACTGCCTCTTGCGGACGGTGTCCTCCAGAACTAAAATCTCTGCGAGAAGAAGCATGTAATTGAGTTTTGGTAGCACAGTCAGTTTTGAGAGCATCTTTTTCATTTTAGTTTGAGCTGGTATGGCCGTCACCGATTAATATCAAGCTGGGTTCTGATTTAGCGTTGGCGATACTAGTATAGCCGAAACCATAGCAGATGTAGAAGCATTCAGCTTTGATGAGCGGTGATAGTGTTAACGCCGGAAGTGTAAACATTGCTGTAATCCTTCCCAGATATGCTCTCCTCTCTAGACATTTCTTTTTGAATGGTAACTGCAATTGACTCAAAGTACAAGGCACAAATACCAATGTGATTTGTCAGTCTGGGAGCGGTTAGATATTACAGACAGTCCAAGGTGAGCATGACTTTCATGTCTACGTGACACAAAGGTACTGCAAAAGAGGCGCCTGTTTACCAGTGCTGCAAGAGGATGAGAATATGACGAATTTAAGTGCACGCTCTTTTGCAGTAACCAAAAGGTACATCATTGCATTCTTAGATCTCTACACTGCTACAGCAGATGTATGCCGAATACTGGGACTGCATCAATTCCTCAAAAAGGGCAATTGACGCAAGTAGAGCCCAATGCAAGACCCACAACCTTTTCGCCATCTCAATACAGTCATGTTGAGCGTCCAGAGTGCACAAAAAAGGAAGGACAATTCGTGGAATCGAACCTAGACCATAGAGTGAGAAGAAAAAAAAAAAGGGTGGGGTCTCGACCAGCGAGACTGTCAAGAATAACTACCCAACATCTGTGCCAAAAGCATCAGCTACCACCCTTGGCATATATTCAGAAAAGGCTCCATTATATACCGATTAAGAAGCCATGCCTTCCAAGAGCAGCATAGCGGTGAATGAAGGTCCGTGATTTTAACTGGCTGCAGAGGCTAAGCGTGAAGGAGTGTCATGCTCTTCCGTTGAGGAAGCCATATTACATGGCAACAATCCCGAATAGCTTCTTACCCATGTGAGATACAGACTTACGATCATACGCAGTGCTTCATGCCCTTATTTGGTTTCTAACAGAGCTGGAGACAGGCAGTAGCTTTTGCTAGGAAACGGGGCAACTGATTGCTGAGCTTCGTTGTAGCTCACGCATCCATTTGGCCTAAAGCTGAGCGGTGCAACCATCACGTGGGACTCCTCCAGGTTGTGATCTATATGCAGTGAGATCCAGTGGAAAATGGAATCGTATCTATCAATCCTAGCATATCATATCATTATGTGTCCGGTGTATTAATCGCCCAGTGTCGAGTGTTGGCGAACAATCCTGTCTCCGGGGAGCTGTCTGACTAAGCGCACAACAGGCCCCATTTGTTTAAAAGACCGCTCGGGGGCTGCAATCTTCCTCTCTTCAACAAACTTTCTTTCGGGCTAAGCTTAACTTATGGCTTCGGCCATGCAAGACACATGTCTTGCAGGTAAGTGCCAGTTTCCCATTCATGTTCCGATTGTTGTGACGTGTCTCCGATCTTTGCGTGGAGGGTATCTGTCTTGTAGCATTTCATGCCATCACAACGCGATGATACCCTCCATCTTGGATCAAGAGACACCATCATCATCGCTTAGCTGTGCTCGTCCGCGCCGGTTGATGATGATGATGATGATGATGATCGCGTCTGCAGCCGTTCGGCTGATTAGATCCATCAGACATTGATCCAGTTGCAGGATCTTAGCTGACGAGGAAACAGCTTTTTTTGACGAGGTTACGACGCAGCACGCAATTGGCCACTCACAGAACAAGGAGCGCCATACGCTCGTGTGAGCCCAACATCTACGATCCCTTCGACTCAAGCAGTGTATGATCTTACGTTCCTGGATACTCCAATTGCAACACCATCAACATCAACATCAAGCTTTCTTGCCCGTACCCCGCCTGCCAGTCCCTCTAGTTCACTTTGATCCAACATCATGGTCACATGGCTCGAGCAACTGTCAATGACCTCATCCTCATCCTCATCCTGTACGGCGTGGTCGGAAAGAGGGATTCTACCGTCGTAACGATGACTACTACCTCACCGACATTGATCTCGCACCTCAGCACGCAGAAGTTCGTGCTGGTTCAGGAGCACCTAATCCCTAACAACCTCAAATTCGCGTTCGTCACACTCGATTCCTGGGGCTTGAGAGTTCAGCTTCCGCGTGAGACCGAGACAAGGCCGTCGTCCTTCCCCCATACCTTCAGCACTCTGTCCCCAGTGCTATCATCGGCGGCGCCCGGCGTCAGCCCAGCGTGGACGAGATCTCTGGTAATGACTTTATGGTGCTCTTCCGTGTTAATCGTCCTCCTGCTAACAGCTGTCTTCAGGTCTCTGGCTGTCAAAGAACCAGCCATGCGAGGTCCCTTTCCAGGCCAGCATCAGCAACAATACGCCGCTAGCCCTCACTACCCACAACCACCACAACCCCACCACAAAACTCCCATTATTGATTATACCCCACCAACGATGATGCAAACAGGGTCTCTACAGGGCATGCCCCCTTCAGGTCCACCAATGGCACCAGAAGGGTCCTCAATGGAAACCTCAAAATAGCACTGACAACACAAATATCACCCCGCGTATGCAGGAAAGAGTTTCTGCGCCACGAGGATAAGAGAGATGCCACAGGCGTTGGTCTCATCCCTCCAAGAACTATTAGGTCAAGACACACAATGAGCCTCCACGATCATACTATTGAAATTGCCCATCGTCAAGTGAGTGTTCTTCAAGTCCTATGCCTTGAACGCATGACACTAACATATTCTGTAGCTTCTCCCGCCATTTGCTACGGCACTTGAACACTTCCATCCACCACATCAGATCTTAGGCCCAGCGTAGCCCTTTGGTAGTGGAGAAACACATGGTGGAGTGGATATGTGAGGTCGCGCGCCGTGTGGAGCATTATATATCGCTCAGCTTATACGTTGTGATAATGGAGAAGCAGCCCAGTAGATAGCCAATTTTAACAGATCCATTCAATCAAGATCCAACCAAATGTCACGTTTCAACCTCTCCAATAAATGGCCTTTGTAGAACAGGCAGACTTGTGACATGATATGCCCGTGAAATCATCTTCTCAATCTGATAATTTCATTACCCCATTGCGGATTCAACGTAACCACATGTCATGCAACCAATTTTGAATCGTACCCAAACACAAAGTACTGTAGTAAGCACTTTTTTAACGGGACCATCGTTTTTGCAGTGGACATTTAGTGTTGGAGGGGCTGAGTGCTGATTTCTTGTGGCCCAAATTTCGCATATAGAAGGTCATTTTCCTCCTCCACTTTCTCCACCACAACAACAACCATCACCCAATTTACACCTCACCAACACCACAATCCACACACACTCATTCCCAGCCATGGAGATCCTCCTAATCTCTCTTGCAGATGCCGAAGCCGTTTTTATTCTCGTCGCGCTCCTTGCGTCGGTCTACTTGCCATACTGGTATTATGAAGGAGTACCCCCAGTTAAATTCATGGCCTTGTGGTTCGTAATTGTGATGGAGTACGTGTTCCTTGCTTGAGGCGCTCAAACGACGGCGATGTGAGTTATCGTAGTAGCTGTATACTGCTCGAAAGATGCGCGGAAGCTGACAGAGTTGGTGGTGTGTGAAGTCAATTTTGCTCCGCGCCCTTATCCTCCGCCTTCACCCTCCACCATCCACATCCGACAACGACAACAATAGATCAAGGTATGGACACGACTTCGACCGATATGACGTCCTCGACGGCGACTACACTTGCTCGCCGCCAGCATCTCCTTCACATAATTCAGAACCGGCGTTGATCGGCCAGCGCTCCAGCAGTGTCTGGCGCTGGCATAATCAACGTCGCCAACGCTGGAAGCTTGACCGCTGTCTTCGTGGCTGCTAATGTCTTATTTAACATTACTGCATAGATGTAATTTTTGGTCAGTCTTCGTCCACTTCTTTCCCTGAGCATTCTCGCACTCTTGACAATTCGACGAGCCTAACCATTGCAGGCAACAAACTCGCGGCGATACACCCTACTAGTACCATATATGTGTGGTGCAGCTGTTAATATGTTTGCAACATAGGCTTAATTCTTTCCTAACTCCACCACCTCTTCGCCACGAATTCATATTCCATAATCTGCTTGGCGGCCACATTGCCGCACCGCTCCACCATAACCTCGAGCTCGCACAGCCGCACCGCTATGCAGAGCTCGCACAATCAAAAACTCCTTCAATGCTATCTCCACAGGCCTTGACATGCACACGTGATTCATAGATTTGCGCAACATCTTCTTTGTCTTTATTTCTTTCAAATATCTCTTATTTTCGAATCTTATCTCTCTCCTTCGGTACAGACATGACAGCACAACTTCCCCATATTGCACTGCTCGAGGTCACCATGGTAAAGATCCAGGCTCTCCAGCTTTTACTTCTACCATGGGCACCGTAAAAGCTAGAACAAAACACGCAGTGAGCTCCAGGCCAGAAGGTCTGGATATAGTGATGCAATGCTCCAGTGCAGTAACGAGGTGGTATTGAGGCGGTCCTGAACAACCTTTTTTAAAGGGACCCTGCGCCTCTACCCGCTCTGCCTTGCTGAGTCCGAGTGCTATCCGGGTCTTTGCTTGAGGATAGAGATCTTCGGATCTCTTACTTAATCGTGGCATTGGTCTCGTGGCTTTGTGTTGGTTATGCCTTCACGGACTGACATTTTTTGCGTTTTGCCTTCCATGAGTTGAAGGTGTTGAGGGGAGGTGGAAACATCAGTCCGCCATTGAATGAGACGTCCCATCGGTTTTATTCATCTGTACTTCAATGAAATGTTTTCTTCGATTCGAATGTGTATGCGACTTTATGATCAGACGATTCAACCATCACACAGCTCCAGGACCAGTCGAGTGTACCAAGCCTCGCGCTTTTCTCCCGACTGCGTTCTTAGTCCACAGAGCAAGATCAATTTGATGACGGCGTCCATGTGGAAAGGTAGCAGGTTGTGCTAGCAATAGCACAACCTTACAGCTGTTGAGTTCCCTCCAGCTTTTTCCGCCAAGCTACCAGGAAACATCCGCCCGAATCTGCATCTTCCACTCCCAAACCATTTGGCATCTATGCTCTCAATCGGGGGGGCCACACGCGAATAACCCCGGCGTTGGGCGAAGTGAAGCCCAACGCGGAAGAGGTGCTTACTGTGTGGGGCTCGAGGGAAGTCCACTTAAGACGCCTACAAGGGCTTTCCAGTACGATTGTGGGTGAGAGTTTGGTGATGCAGACATTTTTTCTTTCCGAGTAGAGCAATGATTGTTGTTTTAACCGCCTCATATTGGTGTCGTGGCTCGTCTATGAAGACTTTCATAGTCGCGAGCTGCGGTGGTTCTCGTCCAGAGTGCAGTCCGCCGTATCAATTCATGTATATTACTCAATGCTCCTCCTTGAGGAGTGTATCGATAGCATCCAAGCTCTTCCCATTCATCCATACCATCGCAGCCCATCCAAATACTTCTGCACCATTTCTCTTCCAAGCTCTTAATACTCCAGGATCGCCTCGGATCACCTCCGCCGTAGGGGTACCTCTTGCTTCAATGCGGAGTCATGGCTCTACATACACACTTCGAAGTTATTCCGATGATGGAAGAAATCTGCACTCTCTCGCCAAGTTTTCTCAAGACTCGTAGCAGACCCAGGGAGGCTCTTCTTCACCCTAACCATCGCGTCTAGCTCTCGACAGACCTTATCACCAAGGGAAAACGGAGCTTCATCACACGCTGTTCACCTCCGCAGTCGTTTGGGGAGACATATGGCGATCAAGTAGGATATTCGGGCGGCTCAGAGGGACAAATAACAACTATCATGTCGTCTATATGCAGGGCATACCGGCGGAGGTGGGGTGGGGAACCCGTCGACGATGGGTTTGCAGAGGTGGATTTGTTGTTGCTGTTCTAAGTCCATGAAGGAAAGAACCCAGGGAGTTCGTAAATACAATGAACTTCGCAAAACGTTGTGGATGTTTATTTTCGTTCATGATTGGACGTGATTGTGGTGGGACTTTTGGCGCTTGGCGGTCCAAAGCATGAGGGAGAACTGCCCGCACACCCAACTCATTATTGGAACTCCTAGAAGCTCAACACGTTATGAATGATAAGATTGTTAATCAAGGTCTCACAAGAATAGTACATCAAGTCTGGATGATAGTCCAACGATACATGGAAGAGATTGGTATCTGGTTCATGAAGGACTAGCTGATGGTAACGGCCGCCACGAACTCGACTTCGCAGAAGCCCCTACGCCTTCCTTACGTTACTACACACTCGACATGTTCCATAATCGGTGAAGGGAAGACTTTGTCCAACAAGCTCTTTCTCCAAGCTATAAATCAGACAACCGGATGGAACCACCATGCCTTCGCAACTTCCTTAATGCCCGATCGCATCCACGCCTGGAGTTTCACCTGCAGGACACATTGGCCTTTGCTGCCTTTGGGTATCCCCTTCTCGACAACAACTAATGGAGAAAGAATGGTTATGAACCTGCCTGCTAATGGGACCCGTTCCCCTTCCTGAGCTTATTATTCTCCCCTCATGGACAGCATATATGTGCTCAGTCACTAGATATCCTCGAGGTGTTGGCCAAACTCTATTACCAGCAGCTACTCGTCCTCCCCTTTAAGCTATTCGACCACGATCAAGGCTCAACACCTACCTTACCAGTTCATAGTGAAGACATAGCCCATGGTATCCTGCTAACAGTGGTTAGATGTATGGTCCTTTACGGATTGAAGCCTATGTAGGCGGTGTAACACCTGCTATAGTTGTAGAAGAGCTTAGCATGGCCATCTCAAGCTCTCCTCGTAGCAGCTACTCGATGAAATAGCTGTGTCTGTGAATGCAGCCATTCGGTGTATATGAGGAGTTCCCATTTCCTATCTTTCTCTTATCCAGCGGTCGCCTCAAATCCTACTACTCGGTGGGAATACTTAGAAAAACTCACCTTCATATACAATCCCACTCACAATCCATCCCAATAAATCCCAGATGGCTCTATCATACAACTACACACTCTTCCTCTCCCTCTCTGCTCCTCCGCCTGTGGCCGGGCCAAGCCCGTTGGAGATAGTCAATTCGGTGGTTGCTACCATCAGCTGCATTGCTACAGTGGCTGGTGTAGTATTTACATTTCTGCAATGGCGGATAGCCAACAACCAAAGAACCCGAACCTGGTAGCGGAGTATGTGTATAACATACCCAGTTTTATCTAATATGTATCTGATCTCATGGTCTTTAGCTCCGCACCTCGCCATGATGCACTGAATTTGGCTACAAAGCGCCAAAACAAGAACAACAAACTCAAGTCTATACATCTATACAACAGAGCCATTTCGTCCAATGTAACTGGTTCTACTCCGGTCGTGACTTATATGCCCTACGATCAGTCGCAACGCAGGTACTACCTTCACCTCCACCTAACGCCATACCTACTCCCACTCTTACCAGAATAACGTGCTATAATGCTAGAGGCTGTAGCATGTACCGAATGAATACCCGTTACCTAGTTGCCACCGGTATATCCATAACTCCTGGCAAGGAATGGACGATTAGCATCCAAGGTTACAAAAGACGTCGCTGCGGATGAGCCTCACTTCACAACTAACCCCTCTTACAACTCCGTCGCAATTACTGCAGCTACCATCTTCCACGGTCATGGCGAAGACTATGGCACTTACCATGCTTCCTCGCCAGAGACAGACACACAACCAATTGAATCCAGACGCCTTAGCAACCATGGAATGGATATGGCCCCATTGTTTGCAACTAACATACCCATGGCTCCTGGCAATCCATGATCAGTTGAATCTAGACCCCGTGGCAACCTTGTAATGAAAGTAGTTCCATTGTTCTCAATCAACATGCCCACGGTTCCTGGCAGCGCTTTGGGATACAGCATCTCCACCATGTCGACGGGTACGATCTAGCCCCCATATGTATCCATATGCTTGCACGTAAGAAGAGGATCTCCAGGGGGTTTACCTATCGGTACCAAACCGAAGTCCATCACAGATCAGGTAGGAGCAGCACCCCGTTTCCCCAATCCCATATGGCGCACGACGAATCAAATCTAAGAGTGGTCAGAAATACAACACGAGTATACATGTATGGATCGGAAGTAGCATATCTACGGCTCATAGCGATGTACAGCATAAATAGATTCAGGGGCTTATCAAATGAGGATGTCCGAGACCAGATCATATTCAAGAAGAGGGTAAACAAAGTATGATATTGATATAGCCATATTAGAATGGGCAGCTCAGAAACTACCTAGTAATTCACCCTTTCTTGTAAATATATATTTCTTGCTTTTCTCCTTCCATCTCAACCCATCAAAGGCGGAAGCAACATCCCGCCCAAGCTGCGTTGTTCCTTCCCACAACTACCCGTCAAACTACCCCTTCCCCTCCTTCCCTTCCCTCCTTCCCTACCCTAGCCCTTCCCTTTCCTTCCCCACCCTACCCCTTCCTTCCCCCCTTCCTCCTTCCCCCCTTCCTCCTTCCTCCCCATCCATCTAACCTGACCCATATATTCACATTCTCCCCTTCCCCATCCAACAAATCCGGTTGTATGGTGTAGTGGTTAGCACTTCGGATTTTGACACGAACAAAATAAATTCCGAGGACCCCGGGTAAGTTGCACACTTCCCTTCTCTTCGAATAATATAACTAAAGAAAAGCAACTAACAGGATATCAAAAGTTCGACTCCGGGTACGACCTTTATCTCTTCTTTTTTTTTGGCTATTATATTGTGGGTTAGTGGAGTGTCTTTCTGTGTACAAGCAGGGATAGATCTGATCTAGGTATTGATTCATTTGAATTGTAATAAGCTATTATCGTAGCATTAAGAGGCAATAAAAACAGGGTGAAGAGAAAAGGGTGTTAAACTCGCCCGCTCCAAGCGCTCAATACTAAGGACGACAAGGTAAATGCACAACCATCTCCAAGCGCCATCCCATAGGAAAGGTAAAACACCACCAACACCATCATTTCATCTCAAACCCCTCCCTTACAACCTACCGTCCATACTCCAAACTCGGCACAATAACAGGCCCATACTTAACTGCCCCCCCATAAACCCCCTCCCCCTGCACCATAAAATCAACAGCAAGACTCAACCTCCCACCCCCATTCCCAGGGGTAACAACCTGCCCAAACGCCCCCTGCACAACCTCCGGATCAAAAGCAACACAAGCGACATAATTCCTCCTCCCCATCAACCTCTTCAACTCCCTAGGTTGGCCATTAACATCCTGCGCAAATATCTCCATCATATCTTCCTTGGTATCGGAGGGTGTATGCGTGGATCGGTGACCATTCGCGGGAACATAGAGGGGTTTATTGGAGTGCAGGAGACGGAGGACGTAATTGGAGGGGGGTGCGTTTACGACTGATGAGGAGATGATTTGGTACATGGATTTGTGGTCTTGCGGGTGGGAAGGGTCGTGGAGGAGACCGGCGCCGCAGGAGCCGACGTCGCCGGAGAAGATGGTCATGCGGAGGGATTTGTTGTGGGATATGCCTTGGAGGGTGCGGATTAGGTATGTGCGTTCGAGGTCCTGTGATTAAGGTTAGTATTATTTTACATTTGAAGCATAGGGCAAGAAGAGCGTTGTTTACCTTTGATTCATGCGTCCATAAATCGCGGAGTTCATCGAGTACGTCGACTTCTCCGAATGGACTCAGGATATTGCTCATCAGACCAGACTTGCCAACGGCTTTCTTGACCGAGTTGAAGCCATCGCCGACAACACCCTTTGCACCAACCACACCAGCTACCGAACTCGTAATCTTACCCATCATGTTGAAAGTGCCAGTGACTGCCTTCTTTCCAGTGGCCACAGTGCTTGCAAGATGCTCCATCGATTCCATCCTAGGATAGACAAGAGGAACTGGTATCATCCAAATGCAGTGTTGTACACTCGGCGGTAGAACTGCGACCTTGGGAAAGAGACCTTGATATGTTGGTCCGGCCATAACTTGATGTGGGTTTCGTTCCGACCGACAATCGGGACCTACCACCACGACGGCTGGACCGAGATATTTGATGAAATGCCAGCCAGTTCCAGTGACTGTGAATAGATCTCTATCGTCACTGACATTCCGCAGTAGATCAACTGTGGTGTGATGCTGGAAGAGCAAATACATTTCAATACCGATACGTCCAATATTCTTGAACATATTGGAGAATTGCATGTACTCGGGGTACGAGCCAAAGCCATCAAAACTAGGTTGCGTTAAAACAGTCTCGAGTAGAGGATAAAATAAGACAACTTACATATCATGATCATCCAAGTTGAGCACATGCGGGATTTGTGCAAAAGCTTCCCGCAAGTGCGGCTGATCAAAATGGCTGGTGTAGTAGTGAAAGTAAGCATGCGTGACCTCTTCATCGTGTCTAGGCGTCCATGTAGCATTCTTCCTGTTTTCCTTCCCACTCATTGCGGTCCACTGCCTCAAAAGAGGAATTTCTTTCCACATTCGATCTGCATAGATCTGATCACCAAGACCAAGCTGAGCATGGAAACCATTGCACTCAATATGCTTTTGCAAGATATCCTTCCACATGTATCCAACACCGCCAAGTTTCGAACGCTCATTCGCATTGACGTTTAGGGCGAAATCGTTTCCAGAATGGGCAATAAATCGCCAGCTAGTCTCGTGACGGCCGGCTACCAAGAATTCATACCGCGTGCATCCAAGGTGAGAAGTGATAGCATAGGTCCACTTCAGACCTTGATCCTCCATCTGGAGGTCAACATCATATCTGTAGAACATCCACCTCTGGTGACTAAAGATCGGCTGTCCCTTTAATTGTCGTGGATTTGGCGAAAGATCAACGCTTTGGTGAATGTGAATAGTAGGAGGGGTGGGCGCATCTGTAACAAGTAGTACAGAGCCTAACCACAAGCCACGCTCGATGTCCATGTTTGTGTATCGCAAGTAAGGTCCAAAGTAGACGCCGTTGGTCGGAGCGACTTTATAAACATCTACACCTGCAGATGGTGGAGGTCCAGTGAAACCAGCCGCTGTGGGACTACTGATACTCGCCATACTCATATAATTGTCCGGACGGAAAGTAGCTGCCTGTGGTGTTGGACCTCCGAATCCGGGAGAAGCGAGAGGCAATTTACTTCCGAATGTCGACCCCACAGGCGATGTAAGCGGATTGACAAAGGTACCTGTAGGAGAGAGAGGCTCGTTCAGATTCAGTGGGGTTGGACCTTTGGGGAATTCCCACTGTGTAGACTGCGAAGGTAGATGAATATAATAGTATTGTCCAGAGTTGGGATCCAAATGCGCAATCCAACCTTCTGGCAATGGCGGGGGAGAAGCGGGACCTGCTGTCGGCGCTGGAGACCCACTATGTGACTGAACTGCACCCCCTTGAGCTGGGGAAGAAGTCATACCAGTCTGAAGTCGAGGATCATTTGCAAAAGCTGGATGACCTTGATTGCTGGCAAATCCTGCTGCTGCCGCGCTTGCTGGGCCAGGAATTGGTTGAGCTACTGGAGTGCTAGCAGCAGAAGCTTGTCGCCCCTTTTCGACTGGGAAACCTTGTGAGGAGGCGCCACTTCCATTGGGATGCACAGTGGAATAAGCTGGTGGAGGCTCATCATGCATGTTCAACCGCCCCAAATCGTTCTCCAAAGGATTCGGTGCAGGTCGAGCAGCAGCGGCGCCGGCAGTGGCCTGAGGTAGGTTCTGTACTGATGACGCAGCGGAGGACGGAGTCGGTAACTCATTCATTCCTTGATATACTGCAGGAGGACCATGTGGATTAGCTCCAGGCTGCTCAGTCGGTGTCCAAGGACGTCCGGGAGGTTGCTGCTGCGGAGTGCTACTTAATCCAGGCCTCGCAGAAGGATACTGTGCCGCACGCTGAGCCGCTGCCGCGCTAACAGCGGGAGTGGTTGATGGAAGCGCTCCAATTCCTGCTGCCGCGTAGCGAGCCTCAATTCCTCCCCCTGGTGGCTCCACGACTGGCGTTTCAGGAGGTGGAGGAGAGCCTCGTTGAGCCCGGGTCGTGGCAACTGAGGCGGTAGAGTCAAATCGGCTTAACCCGTTGCCGCCTGGCGTTGGAATTTGCAGCCCAGTCGGCTTTGGGGGAGCAGTTGCGCCACTGCTCGGTGGCGGCCAGTATTGCTGATGATATTCTGGGAAAGGATTGATGTCTGCTGGTTTCTTTGGTGCTCCACCAAAGGCAGGCTGCGCTTGGCCCTCTACACGCTGTGGTGCCCTTTGAAACAATCCATCACTCTCTGCCACTTCCGGGCTGGCGGGTGTTGATATTGGTTTTGGTACATTTGTTCGTTTCTCGCTCAAGGAGGAACCAGTAGCAGACGTCACTGAAGCGGGAGAGCCCGTCCGTCCTGCGTTTGCGTATATAGGCGCATGCGCATACCCTGCTGCAGTTGGCCGATTCGGGTCATCCGCACTGAATTTCGTTCGAGGTGAGCTCGTTGGTTGAGGAACTGTAGCACTTGACCCCCTCCTCCTACTAGAGCTTGTATCCGAGAGTGGTGTCGTACTCTTGGGTGGTCCATCAAAGGATGGATATGGCGGGTTCGCACGGGAAAAGGGGGAGCCTTGTCGAGCTCTTTCATCTGGATAGGGGAGAGGAGCTGTAGGTGGTTTCGACGTAGGTGCTGGATAGGGAGATGGCCCTTGACCAACGCTTGTGAAAGGTATCGGAGGTGGAGGAGTAGAGTTCTGGCCCTTATTGATCCTCAGGGGTCCAACCGTTGGTGTTTGTGCATCGGTACCGGCGGGTTTGTTTAGGAAGAGTTCCTCAGATGGAAGGCCATGTTTTTGCGATGCCATCTTCTCGCGCGGGGGATGCGCTGCAACCTCGCCGACCCGTTATGAAGTGAAGAAGCGCAGTTGTAAAAAGTGGTTACCCCGATTTCAACTCGAGATGTGGTGGAGGGGTGGGTCCGCTCACTGTAACGGCGGTGAGATTTAGGAGATATTAGGCGCAGATGAACAAGTCACAAAAGGAGAGAGTGGTTATTACAGGTAGAATAGTAAAGTTCACTTGAGAAAAGAATACGGTTGTCCTTGGTGGCCTACTTTGCGACCAGCTGGATGTCTCACGGGTGAATACAGAAGTTTAAGCGCTTCGATGCTTGGACTTGCGCTCCGTCATGGGAAACAGGGGTCTCGACGCCACAACCCACGAGAGGCTCCAACCAATCAGTATCGATAACCTCTGTATTCCACCTCCCCAGACGCCAGGCTATCGAGCTCGCGGATGATGCACGACAGAAATGGTGAAGACTAAGGAGGCGCATATCGTGGCAACATCTCGCGTGAGCCAGCAAGAGTAGTTCATCACTTTTGTGCTTTGGTATTGGTCCTTGTTCTCATACTGACCTATTTGGGTTATCTCCTTTTTGTGGAGTACTTCTCGAATGGGTTGTACTTTTTCGTATTAAAGATGTGGGTTTTGGCATCGGCAATATTCCTAATTTTGAGATGAATCAGGACATTATGCGAGAGTTCAAAAGTCCATCCCACCAAGAGTATACCATGCGACAATCATGCTTAAAATAACCTACTTCATAAGTTGATACACATGGTTGAAAAACGCTTACATTCGACTAAAAGGGTATCAAGAAGTAGAAACGAAGAAGGAAAAACCGTCTCATACCCAACAAACTGCAGGACCTCATCCCAACCATTCCACAGCATCAAACCAGACATCCTGCGTGAAGTCGTAGAGCTCTCTCGTAAATCACATTTTACCATCTTCTCCTCTTTCTTAATTTCCCATTCAAAAGGTTTCGCCACCAACATCTCTTGGGTCTTTTGAACTAGCGTCCATTCCTCCAACCCACGCTCGTCATCGGGATCCTCCTCCCCGAATTTCACCTCTTCCACCCTTCTCTCTTGTACACTCCTTGTAACCTTAACGCGGACCCTAACTTCCATCTCCGGTGAACTACCAAGAGAAGTCTGCGACACTTGACTCGCTCGCGATACCTTCAAACCCTGACTACTCCAATAACTACTAGGTGGTGTCACAACCCCCTCCTCACCAAGACAACAACATCTCACAGCACTACACTCCCTACAACCACCAACCTTACACCTCACCATCCACCTCCTCAAATCATCATCCATCTTCCCCTGCACCCTCACATCCGGCCCCTCCCAATACATCCCCTTCTTCTTAATCCAAACCCCCGCCGCCTTGCTCAAATCCCCCGAGGACAAAAACCTAGCTTTCCAATTCGCAGCCCCTAACACTCTAAACGTACCTAAATCAAAAGGTCTAAAATCAATAACACAACCTGAAGGAACCCATCCCAAAAAGGACCAATTCAGTCCCGTGTATGCTAAATATGGTTTAGAAGGATTACGCCCCGTATTAACACGACCAGGCACCCACGCCTACGTCCTAACCCGCTCCGATAAACCAACACTCTCAGACACGAGAGGTTCATTATCCCTCACACTAACAAAAATGCCCAACCGTTTCAAACTACGCATCTTGACCAGCGCACTCCAATCCGGGCTCAAAAATCTTTTGTCATGTCGATCAATCTTCATCCAGATGGTTAGATGTTGTATCCTACCCAAAGCAGCGGGAGGTAGATCCCAAAGCGCCCTCCTAAGATCGAATTCCTGATCCCTCAAACTTTCAAAGGGTAACATCTTTGAATAACAAGGAACTTTATCCCTCTCATCGCCCTCACCATAAAAATACCACAGACGGAAACATCGTCTGGACCTCGATGCGCGAGCATACGTCCCCATTGGCGTGACCAGTTGCGCGTTTGGTGGTGCCCTAGGTGGATTACGAAGTGGTTTTCGCGGTAGAGGATTGAGATTGCTTCGCGGTAGGTTTGGCGGGATGTGAGGAGGATATTAAGGTTTATGATAGGTTTAGGGATCAGGATTTCGGATTCGGACATTTGGGATTCGAACGCGTAGGGGGTGGTGAGTTTGGGGAGTGTTATTGGTAAGGGAGAGAAAAGGAGATGGCGGTAGATTGTTGTTCGGACTTGGGGGGGCCATAGAAGGAAAGGGATGCGGGAGTGGGTAGGTTTGCTGGTTGGGATGTCTTGAGGTATATTAGATAAGTGATCGTAGTGTCGCGATGACTGCTGTATGCGGCTGGGAGTAGCAGAGCGAGACCAATGCAGCTCTTGAATGATCGAGTCTCCCTCCTAAATTTGAAGAAGTCTTGCAGCTTCGCCTTCTTGTTCCTAGCTCTTATGATATTTTCATAGTAGAGATACTTGTTTGGTTCTATGCGGACACCACCTTTACACGTGGCCTATTACGTTCACACCTAAGGGGAATGCCAACATTCAAGCTGATGTTGGAATTGATCGCCTCATCCCTCCTTTGAAGACAGTATACTCAGGAAGATCAAGCGGCAAGCCTTTGACAATGGATTTACGCGATATGCGGATCGGTAGAAGATTGTTACTCACGTCCTGGCTTTTTTGAGCTCATGCTATGCTGGTGATAAAGCTCACTGTCTCCTTTCCGTTTCTTACTCGTAGTCACTTGTACGGAGATGTGCACCCCAGATTTATCATCATAACTCAAATCGGCACCCGAGTCGTGCTTACGAAAAGGCCGAGGAGAAGGCACTTTACCGTCCATTGCCCCCCTCAGTAATGACAGCGGATAGAAATAGTGGTACACAGGAATAGGGAGAGATAAATAAATAATAGAAAAGAGCTCGGATAGCACAGCGATTATTGGAAGCCTGCGAGCAATATTTAGCAATTGATTGAATTTAATTCTACGATCAGCGTGATTATTTTACTTCCATTGACCCCGATCTTTGTATCCTCTCCCCCTTTGTAATAATGATGTTCCGTTGAAGTGATTCATAGCTCACAACATCGCCAGCTCACCCCTGTCCGCCATCCCCCAGCGCCAAGATTTCATATCTTGAACTCGACCTCTTCCCACTGACATCAACCTTCGACGACGACATCGACAACGACAACCATAACCAACCACCATCTCCACTCTCAAAATGCTCTGCCGAGCCTTACCAGTACGGTCCGCAACGACTGCAGCACGCTGCTTCAAACCTTTACAACAATGCACATTCTCCACCTCCGTCACCAGGCAATGCCTATCTCCTCAAACAACCATCACACGATCCATCCGCAAACCCCTCCAAAACACGCGAACCATATTGTTCAAGCGAAATAATTCCACAACATCCACAACACCATCAATAATCGACACCACAACAACCACAACCTCAACCCCCGACCCAGACGCCCAACTAACCTGGAACCGCTTCCTCGCCCTCCGCAAAACCCGCCGGCGAATCTCCCTAGTCGCATCCATAATCTCCGCAGCGGGATTCACATCCGCGGGGATTATCATTCTAACACAACAAGACATCGATAGTATGGGTGCGCAAATGTTGGGGTTAGATCCCATAATTGTGCTTGGGTTGAGTACCGTTGCTTGTGGACTTGTGGGGTGGTTGATTGGACCGTTTTTTGGGAATGCGGTCTTTAATATGTGGTATAAGAAGTTGGGGGGGCAGATCGCGCTGGTGAGTTTTGCTATTCTGTTCTATTTCATTTGATGGAGGGGATTGGGGAGTGGGATGGAGAATTGTGCTAATGTTTATTGTTATCACAGAAGGAACGAGCGTTCTACGCGCGGATAAAGAAACATCGTGTTGATCCTACGTCTTCATCGATGCAGAACCCTGTCCCTGATTATTATGGCGAGAAGATAGGCAGTGTAACCGATTATAGGAGGTGGTTGAAGGATCAGAGGGCGTTCAATCTCAAGCGGGGGAAGATGCTATGAGTATGTCCACACTGAAAACAGTGATAGGATAGGACAGATGGAAAAAGGGGCAGTTCATATGTTCATATGTTCATACAATATCGTTCGGGTCAGGGAAATGGAAAGGCGTCACGGCATAGGTCGAATCGATATCTTTAAGCACAAAATCATCCACTATGACTTGAAACCTCCCTCCAATGCGCCGCCTGGAAAGGCTTTTGAATAGATTATCAGATCTCGTAAATTCTTCACTTTCTACCAAATCTCCAATCACAATCACTCTCAATTAAACGCACCACTATTTTTCAAATAAAATTTATTGCCGTTACCAATGATAAATAATGCCCTCGCCAGCTCCAACCCCTGCTACCCTTTTTGAGAAATCCAAATCGCTGACCATATTGCAAGTAGTTCTTGGAAGGCTGGGGAAGATAGATATTTAAAAAGGATACCCCCCTGGAATAAAATGATAATAACCCGCCCTTTCAGATATGTGACCTTTTTCCCATCACTCAATTTCCCGCCAAATTTTCAAACTCCAATAAATCCCCTCTCATCAAGGAAAAAATAAATAAGTAACCGTCCTACCCCTGAGGGCCAGACCAGACCAGACGAATCTTCACTGCCATGCGCAACGCTTTTGTTGCCTAGTAGTCCAAGAAGGGAGTCACTTCCCTATCTTCTCGCTCTAATGGAGCGGAAGTGGGTGCTTTGTACCCTGCTGGGGCTGCCTCCACATCTTCATAGACTTTCAAAGAGCGCTCTGGAGAGGTTTTTGCTGTCGATATATCTACTTGTACGGGATTCTGGCCCGGAGTCTCAGTAGACAAGGGTCGAGGAACTTGGTTGAAGATTGGTGCGTAGCGGGATTGACTCAATCCTCTACGTGGACGATGGGGAAGTGTCGACGGGAGAGGTTGAATGGTAACGGAGGTATCGTTTGCGGGTGCTGTAGATGATGTTGTTGGTGACGGTGGGGGTGGGGATAGTAGAGTATCCCTACGGATGGTAGCTGGTTTGGCGGTGCTATGCTGACTCTCTGGAGCTCTTCCGTATTTTTCCTCATTATTAGTGACCGTCCCGTCATTCAGCATCTTCCCGGATTCTTTCTCTTCTCCTGCTTCTCTAATCTCCTCGCCCTCATTCTTTCCAACCTCCACAAAATCCTTCCTCTCCGTATCACCGCCATCCTTCCCACCCTCACCCTCACCAACAAACCCCTCCCCCTGCCCCCCATCCCCACCATAGTCCCTCACAAAAACAGGATCACACCCCCCAAAAACCCCTCCATCCCTCAACCGTCCATACGCATAAATCGCCGTCTCAACACCATTAAAAACAACTTCCAAAACGCCCCTGCCCTTATCCTCCCTAATCTCAACAATCCACCCTTTCTCCCTAAACCCGCGACTAAACCCCCCAAGTGCTTCTGGAAACCGCTGCGGATGCACGAGATCAGCCCTAGGGTTGTTGATCTTGATACGGCGTGTGAAGAGGCGGCCTGGTGCTTGAAGACATTTGAAAGAGGGGGTGAGAGGGTATGTTGGGGAAGAGGTGAGATGCGTCATAATGGGGGTGAGACCGGAGAATGAAGGAGGTGTGGTGGCGGAGAAGTCAAAGGTAAATTGTTCGGCTGAGGATTGGTGGAAGAATAGTAGGCGGATGGTTACTGTGCCCATCTCGCTACCTCCTTGGATTTTCATCTTTGAAGTGTCGAGGAGGTGGGCTGAGACTATAGGATAATCAACAGCGTAATCGAGGATGGCTTTCATGGTTATACTGGTGGGGAGATTGGATATCATGACTGTGCGGTAGACATCGCTATCACCAGGCTTAGGTTTATACGCTAATTTATCCATGGAGAATTCTTGGTGTTGACGGCGGTACCCTCCGTACCCACTGTCGCGACGATCGAAGTTACCTCGAGAATGCTCGTCTCGGTTGAAGAAACCTGCTCGTGGACCACGGGGTGTAACAAAACCGCGATCAAAGTCACTTTCTGGAGATGGCGAAGAAGAACGCTCAAAGCTATGATGTGGAGTGTTATCTTCGGTGCTGTCAGTAAGCACGCCGTTGAATTCCAGCTTCGTGTTAGTGTAAGCTGGGATTTGTTCCACACTGGCATTGGGGTAGTTCTCCGTGAGCTCTGAGCTGAAATCCTGTGGAGGGCTTCCCTGGATGGGTAAGGCAATCATGGGATCGGAGATGGGCCGCCGGATCGAGTTTGGTACGTCCGGCACGACTTCCGGAACAGGAATGTAGTGGATAAAACTCGGTATCTGGCGCTTAGACTCGGATGAAGAAGATCCTTCGGAAGATGGTGTGGGTGGGGTTTTGGTAGCGGACTTGTCGGTGTGATCCTTGATGGTAAGGAAGTTGCTTTCCGGTGGTTTAGAACTATCATTGATGTTAGTATAGTGAATTAGTGACCCGGCTGCCAGTTACTCACCTTTCCGATTCACGGCGAGCCTGAGTTTTCTCAGCATTCCGACGAACATGCTGAGTTGACGTGAGGTTATTTCGAAGATTGGATTGAGCATCCGACTCCACAGAAGCCTGTGACGTGTCTGGTGGCGGAACGCGGCTATCGGAAGCCTTCTCATGACGTCCAAACTCATTCTCTTTTGCACCCAAGTGAAATATCTTCAAATTCTCTTTGGGATTTTCGAACCTCATACCCAGGCCCACGCTTGTCGAATTGTAGTAGATCCCGCCATTGGCAGAGCAGGCCAGCATAGCAGTCCTTAGAGCGGATTGAGTCTCACTCTTCGCAAACTCTAGACGCTCTTCCATGCGTGCAACAGTGACGTTCTTGTCATTAACGGCTGATTCAAGAGCTTGAATGCGAAGATCTCGCTCGTGAAGCTGATGCTTGAGCCATTCCATTTCATTTGCTGGAGGATGGTACTGATACATGGCTGAAGGGTGTTGTTGTTGTGGCGAGGAGGAGTTGATGTTCATGGCTGAAGATGAGTGACCAGCCATGGAAAGATACTGTTATCAAACCATGCGAATTTCTGTTGAAAGGGCAGGAGCAAGTTTAAAGGCTGCTCCAATGAGTGGATGTTATGCTGCAATGAGGTATCAACACTCTTCAAGCAGAACTTTTGATGTTGTTGTTGTTGTTGTTGTTGTTGTTGTTGTTAGATGGAGAAAACTTGAAAGTAGAAAGTAGTATACTTATAGAACTAGATAAGAAAAGAGAGTCAAGAGTGAGCTCGCCAGTGGTTAGGCAGAGGGTAAGTACTTGGGCCAAAGACTACCCAATTGAGCTCGCTACGCTCCACGCTCTAGAGCGCAAAAGTTCAATCACCAACAATCTTTCGAGCTAGAATTCTCACACGACGCAGACGATATCAATAAGTCCATTCGAGGGTGGCAAATGATATTCGTCGAAGAAACGTGCATAGAGATATGCCAGGAGCTGTGAGTATACTGAATGGGTTATTGGTATCGCGAACACAGTTCAAGAGCTATGGATCTCACTGACACCTCATCCGTAACAGTCCCCGTACCCACTGAGGCGCCCACTATGCGTTGGTCTTGTGATATATTGAAGCAGTGTTTTTAGCAGCCATCAACTTCCAGTTCGCAACGACTTACCAATCACCTAGTGAACTTACCCACCAATCAACCTGTATCATCACAAAACATTCATCCACAACCAAAAACACATGAGTATGAACATCGAAATATCTCTTTAATTCCCTCCAATCTATCTCGACCAACATGCCTCACCACACAATCCAGTGGTGCAAGCAAAAATTTCCCATCAACAAACGACGCACCACCAAATCAACCACAAAATACAAAGCAAATATTACTGTACAAATAGAAAAAATTCTGAACTTCCTGCCCCAAAACCCACCCACAAACGTTGAGTTGGATTTGAAATATTTGTACGCCCGCCAACATGAAAAGGGCGCCAGTAATTTGATTTTTCCCAGATCGAAAGGTAAAAAGACCGAAAAAACAGAAGTTTGTGCTCCATCCGTCCCGGATAGGGAGTAAGCGCCAAGAGGTGCTATAATGAGCAAAGATACTACGCCTAGCCTGTTTGCATGTGTGTGGTAACCTCTCCTATCTCCAGTGAACTCCATAAAACTAGGAATAGAAAAGCCATGTGTTTGTGTCCGCCGCGTTGCGCGCGCAAGAAAAGAAAAGAAACAAAAGAAAGCAACAAGAAATCGGGAAAAGGAAAGTTCACAGTGCCCAGGTATACCCATAACCGTATACGCCTGCGCGCTGTTCTCTAAGTGGTTACCTCCAATGAAAATTTCCCGCGGTGGGCAAAAAGCCGGCTTTCTTTGACCGCGGTCTGAAAAGGGGCTATACGCAGTTTGGGGGAAGCTGAATATGCCACCGTCGTCATGATCGTGATAAAGAAAAGTTTGCTGTTGAGCTAAAGGCAGATAAATGTGCCGAGGTAGGAGAAAGATACCGAAATCCTGAGAGAAACATCAGATTCAGCCCTCGGGTAATATGCGAGCGAAATGTTTCTCCCAGATCCAACCGATAGTCTTTGCGGAATCGTCTTGATTCTTCGCGAGCCAAAGTTCCCCCTTTTGACCGATAACGTCAAATATCTGTGTAAGATGTCAGTCGATATTCATGCCAAAATTGGGCATATTCAGATACTCACCTCTCCGGGTTGATAGGTCAAATAAGGATACCCAGCTTCCTTACGTGCTCCATCGATATGGAACTCGAACAGACTTGCAGCTAAGAAGATAATCTTGGCATCTCCATCCATAGTTACAGGGGACGAAGCCCGTGGGGTATCAGACATCGGTAAAGCCGAGTGGAACATACCGGAAAATCGCTCCTCTGGCGTAAAAGATCCAGGCATTGAAGGCATCGCAGGTTCGGCAAATGCGAACTGGGGCTCCGTTTCCAGTCTCGGCGAGTGTGCATCGAGACTCAGGCGGGGGACACCAGGTGAGGGCTGCGGTGACTGAACACTCGGTGACGGTTCAGTGACTTGATCGTAAGAAGTCACCGGACGTGCAGGGACATAAGTCGAAGGACCTGGCCAGTTTGAGAAGCTTTGGGGAGTGGTAGGACCAGCGCTCGACATGGCGGAGTTTGTCCTACCGCGCACGTTGGCGGGCTGATAGAGCCCATCGGGCATGGGAAAACTGCCAACGAGGGGTGAACGCCTCATATTGTCGCTCATTCGACTACTAAGGTTGGGCGTACTGAGCGAAGCCTGTGATTGTTCCGTTGTGAGGGACTGTGTACGCTTGGTACTAAGCTGCGAAGGCCGCTTGTGGGAGGAATCATCGTCCTTTGTGAATGTTGTAGTCGGAGAGAGGAATGTTTGCGCTTCTGCAAGAGTGGCTCCGTTGCAGATTCTGAAGGTATTAAAGCGGTCTTCGGTTTCCATCAGGTCTGCATTGAAGTCCAATTGCACATGGCAGAGGAAGTCGGTAATACCCATCTCCAGCAGATCGTCTTTCCTCTCGACGAATGGTTCCAGTTTACGCTGCCAAACGTACTGCCATTCTGCCTGGAGTTCGATGAAGTTGAGTAGGCAAGCTTCCACAAGCTTCTTCGTAAGTGCATATAGTTTCGGCAGCTCCTCTTTTAGTGTTTCATTGACAGCTTTGAATAATTCTGCATCTTGTTCCAGCTTTTTGTCTGGCTTCTCTCCTTTTTCCACCATAGTCTTGTGCCGAACATATTCCACTAGACGCTTTTTCCGCTTTGCCATCATTTTCTGTGGGCCAACATGTAGCCTCCATAGCAGTTGGATTGGCTCAATAACTGTTCGACGAACTTCTTTGACCTATGAGAAGTTAGTATATAAGTCACCAGATCCCCCACAGATTTTATCATCCTGATGTAGAGAACCGAGTGATTGAACAAGCCCAGGAAGGGAGGAGATATGACAAGAGACCATGAGATCTCCCAAACACGATGAATAACCAGTTTTACACTTCTCGGATCGGAAATTCGAGCAGGATTACGTCCAGTGATCGAATCATCAACGACCGACAAGGTTTAATCACATGGAAAGTCTCATGTTCAGCACTGGAATAGGTAAGTAAAAGGCTCGACCTACATGTTCAGGCAATGCCACTTCAGCCACCTCTGAAAGAGTTGTGGCAAACCTCAGCCAATTGCTTTCCTTCTCCGGATGTCGCTCCTGGTCTGTTTGGATATTCCCAAGAGTAGCACCGACATAACTACCAAAATGGTCGAGATATAGTTGCGAATCTTCGAGGTACTTTTCCACATCGCGCATGACAACCTGGAGCTGGAAGAAATGTCCCCCAAACTTTTGTGCCACGGTTTCGTACTCTTGATCATCAGCGAGATTGGACAGACCGACTTGCGCCTTGAGTTTCTCCGTTCTTCGATTGAGCAGCTTGCCAACCTTCATCTTTGAATCGGATTCCTTGCGCTTGCTCATAGCCTCTTCTACTAGTTCTGCCCGTCGCTTAAGGTCGTTGATGCGGTTGGCGGCAGCTTTCATCTGCTCCAATGCCTGCTTAAGTTCTGCATAGTCGGGGTGGTCATCAGGTGTCGTCTTGAGCAAGTCGCCTAACAACAGCGGGTACTTCAAAAGGCGCTGCGCTGGCTTGATGATGAGGGAATCGAGCGACCAAGCTGCGGTAATGTCTTTCGCACTATCGTGACACTCGTCAAGCCAAAACTTCACTGCGGGTAATTTTTGAAGCTCAACGAGACGCTTGTTGGCGGCTGTATGCCCTTTCAACCAATCCCCGTAAACTTTTTCAATTTGCGCCAAATTCGCGCAAAATACTTGGCCCACTACTGTCTTCCTGTCGTTGGTAACCCGTTCTTCCATCGAGGCATCTGTTTTGGATGCGGAATTCTCCGTGTTGTTACTGCCAGAAGTGGTAAAACTGCCTCGTTTGTAATTCCACCGATTCTCTCGCGGGATGGTGTGGACACTCGTGGCGGCTACTTTCAAGGCGTCAAGAAAGTCAGTCGTGAAATTCCGGACCTGCTCCAAATTGCCGAACAAGATCCGACGATCTTCGTCACCAAGGACTGAAGAAGACGTGGCCATGTAAATATCCATGAGAATGGTCATATCCTGGTGGAAAGAGTGTTCCGTGTCAACAAGCTCTTTGATGCGATTTCGCCGTTCATTCAAATCTTTTTCCCGCTTATCCATGACAGTGACAGGAGCAGGACCAGTACTACTAGATCGCGAAGCATCTACGGTGATATCTAATGACTGTTTACCAGAGTCTGGTCCTTTTTGATACCCACTGTCCACTGCTTCAGTGCGGCGACCACGGCCCCTAGGGGCTGGAGATTCTGGTAGCCCTGGAGAAAACAGCTCTTGTTTCTTTTTGCTTTGTACACTAGACGATCTAGGCATCTCATTATGGCTCAAACTTATAAAGCTGGCCATGCTTTCTCTTCTACGTGGTGAAGGCGGTGGGGGCGGCGGCGCGTGATTGGGAACTGGCGGACGTGGTGATTTTGGTGCGTTGTCAGAACTTGCTGAGCCGTGCAAGGAAAGTCCGAGACCTTCTCCAAATATTGTAATATCCGTCAGTTTCGGTGCTTCCGAGGATTGCTTTGAGGAACGCACACTGCTTGACCCTTGAATGTTCACATCTTTGGGCGGCGGAGCTGGTCTAAAGACTAGATCATCTAGGTATGAAGGCTGACTACCGGTCTCGTCATTCGTATGTGCTGGTCGAATGGTGGAATTGCTTGTAGTGTGACTGTGCTGGATTTGACTGCGATCATACGACTCGCTTGAATTGCGGCCATACGTGGGAGCATATATAATGGCAATGCCGCCGCTTGCCTCACTTGTATCATCTGTAATATCGCGGGTCGGAGGCTCAGGTCTGGACGGTTGCGGTACCGGAGCCGCGTTCACAGACAATTGAACGGGTGTCGTCGGCGATGCTTCGTCCTCAATGTCTAATAGAAGTTGGAGATATGTCTTTGTGGACTCGTGTGATTCCCAAGTTCCGTGTCGTGGCATTTGTGGAGTTAATGCTTCAACCTGTCTTTGGAATCCATGTGCCATTTCCGGGGTAACATGGCCTTCCTGGTACTGATCCAGTACCCGATTGATCTGACTTCGCGCATCGCTATCCAATGTGTGATCTTGACACTCGCCGTTCTGAACACCATTGCAAAGAACATTTCCCGGTAACGCGGGTACCGGAGGTGGTGGATGTTTTGCCATGTAATCTTCAATGAACTTCTTTTGGAAAACCATGCTCACAGAGTCATCCGGGTATATGGAGGACCGCCCATCAAAGACGTCCACATCAGATCCTTCGCCATCCTCTCCGTCTTCCCGTGGGGTGTGAAATGCTTCAGGAGAGCTACCCTGCTGCTCGTCCTGTTGCCAGCCATTTTGAGGCAGTTGTGGTGTTGCACCAAGAAGAATCTGAATAGTTTCGCCATCATCGAATTCGGAAAGAAAATCATCTGGAAGTTGTGTTCGTGCAGCTACTGACACGACCGATGGATCAGATTGCCGAATGTCCATGACATGCCTGAGAAGACTGCTTGTTTGTGGGGGTTGGATATCTGGCTTGGATTGCGATTCGGCACGTTCCCGCGCTGGTGGAGCATAGGCAGCACTGGGAAGAGTCTCGAGCGCATCGCGGGGAAGGATGGGTGACTCTTCAAACTCGGTATCGACATCGAGGACGGGTTGCCTGTACATGTTTGATTCCTGTTTCTCAGCCACTTCAAGTGATAGCCGTGGTAGGCTGGGAGTTTGAGATTCTGCAGAGTTCCGAGTAGACGGGCCACGATCCTCGCGCCTGTCCCCGCCAGGCCGGATTGTACCACTCTGCTTCTTTTTAATCACCTTGAGATCCTGCCGAGGTGTTTTAGGTTGTGGAGTCCCGCCTTGAAGATTGTTCTCCAGTTTTGCCCTCCTAGCTGCAATATCAATTTGTCCCGGAATGGAAGGTTTTGGTCTTGATTGTGCTGCGGTCTCGTTATTTGCGGGTTTGAAGCGCTCCGCAACCTTGGATCTCGATGCGTTTGTCGTAGCTTGTGTAACAGGTTGCCGGTTTCTTGTACTGCGGAGAGGGGGAGAGGTTTTGGGAGGGGGAGAGGTGATGACGGCGGTAAGGTGTTGACCATGCTCGTGCAGTCTCTTTGGGGGGCTGTACCGTCGCGAACTGAGGGTCATGGGTTGTGGGGAAGGAGCTTTAGTCTTGGGCGTTTGGTTTCGAGAGGAGGAAGGAGTTACAGACGTTGTCAGAGAGGAACGTTGGCGTGATGAAGCTGTGGAATGAGCGATATCTGAGGCTCGACGAGAACGAATAGGTATTCGCGATTGAGGCGAGAGCAGGGCTGGAGAGGTGCGTCCACTAGATGGTGAGAGTGTAGGACTGCGACTTTCAGTGACATCACTTTGAGAGCGTTTGTGATTCGAAATTGGTGTCTTGCTTGGGTCTACATCAAGGTTGAGTGCAGCTTCGAGTTCGGAGTGACTTCGACTGCGTTGGAAAACGGCGTTGGGCAATTCCATCAAACTAGGGGAGTAAAGCTCCTCATCGACACGGGGAATTCCAAAGCCACCCTCCGCCACCATGTTTGTGTCGAGCACCTCGCCAAACAATGGCCGCCGTTGCGTTCCACTACCAGCTCTTGACCGTGGTGACGCAGTATTTCCATTCTTGGCAAACCGCTGCTCCTGACCGGACATTTGGGCGGAGGAAAAGTTTGACCCCGACGGACTCCGCGAACGTCCATATCGACTGGCACCTTCGCTGGCATTGGCTTCTCGACTGTCAAACTGCCTCAGCCGCTCCTTTATCAGTCCGGTCCGCGCCTTTGAAGACGAAGAAGAAGCTGATGCGAGTACAGGAGCGGACTTGGCATTGTTCAGCGTAGAGAATTGACTACCGGCTGGACCTGAAATCGATCTGTTTGCGAGTCGTCCTGGAGTATTGGAAGAAGAGGGGGTTGATTTTGTGACGGAGCCATTGGGTTGCCTTCGCTTCGGTGGAGCAGCCATCGAGTCGTCGCTCAGTGAGACGATATCTGGCTGCGAAATGCGCTGGCTCTCGGCAAAAGAACGATAGAAGGCATCCGGGTCCTCGTCGTCGTGGTGTCGCTGCTGGTGATTATTATGATTATTGTCGTGGTTCTGATGACTGCTGAGGCTGGGCTGCTGCTGCTGCTGCGCGTTGGCAGACCTCACGTATTCAAAGCCAGAAGCCAAGGAGTTGTTGAGCTCGAGAGAGTAGTTCGTGTATGGCTGATCCGACTCCATTGCTGCCAATTCATCCTCTCATGCAGCCTTTGGCCCAGTGGTTCAATGGTCCAGTGTGCTGTGCAATCAGAGTGCTTAAAGGGCTTAGGACTGCCAAAGCGATATCAGGCAGGGTTTCTGGACTCGGGGTCGCTTCCTCGCCAATAACCTGCTCCTGCGTTTCAAAAAATCGTAGACAGGCAAGACCCTTCAATAAAACAATTATTACTCAGACTTGCTCCCAAAGCTTCGAGAGAACGGGTGCTCGAGAGGGAGATGGCATGAGTACAAATCTTACAAGCGTAGATTGGTTCAGAATCTGACCATGGTCAAATAACCAAAGGAGCAAACGAAAAAAACGCCACACTTATAGTAGCGCCAGTAAGGAAAAGCTAGAATATTATTATCTGACGATCATGAGCAGTCTTCATGCCTTCAGGATTCTGTTTCATATCTTTGTTGTGTAACTTTTGAAAATAATCCTTCGACAACTGATACCTATACCCTCACTTGCTATAGCTATGCTTTTACCAAAAAAAGCTTGTGCACTAGATTGATCGTCGAGTTGACGTTCAGATCGCTCTACGGCCTTCATGACTATCATAAAATAACAGATGTTACTTGTATACTAACTCTAGGTGCTACGCTATACACTTCTTATCGGACTCGACTCCTTGTATCGGTCCTATTTGGCGAGGACTAGCACTTGCCATTCGCGTAACGACAACAACAACAACGCGTTCGTCCTCTTCCACGACGGTACTAACTCCTGCCACATCACGGAGACACTTCCATGCCCACAGATTCTAACCTCATTCAGAACGATTCCTGCGGGGACTATCAAAACCTCCCTTACTGTAATCTTATTGATACACATGTGCTTATCTGCAATCAACAACTGTTTGTCGCGCAAGCTACCTCCGTATAACGAGTGTCACAACATTAACATCCTCCTTTTGTGTCATTACCAGAATCTGTGCAACGCAATTACTCGCGCATGCATGCGATTCAAAACCTCCGAGGCGTTCGATGTCCGCGAACTGCCTTAGCTCTAACTAGTAAATACGTCTCGACGCGTTCATAATTCGATATGGGGCAAAAACGGAAACGCCCTTCGCGGAGCATTCAGCCCGCCAAACGCAAGAAAGTTGAAACACCAAAAAACAAGGACCCCCTTTCTGATCATCCCGTTCTCAAACATTACTACGAGAAAGTGCTTACTCTGCGAGAGTATATCATAACAAGACTAGAGTCTACGTCTCGTCAGGAGCTCGCTCAATGCATCCTCAAGTTGGGACAAGATGAACATCCTGAAATCGGGGAACTGCTGGATACTGTCACAGTTGGTGCAAATTCAACTCATTCTCCTCTCTGTACTCGTGCACAGGACATTGCAGCCTTTTCTCAACAGCTACCATCCTCAACGCTTGGGAGCAATTCTGATCCTGGTGCAAATCGACAGCTAGAGGTTAGTTGAGGTACTTAAGCTTTTCCATGCTTACTTACATAAATTATATAATCCACGCTTACACACTCATGCTAACCAAATACTACAGGTCATTGATTTTGTAATTTGGCTACTTTTCAGACGACGATCAGTATCATCAAAGCCGCAACATCTTTTATGTTATGGATTCGAAAGAGCTTCCGCAACTGGACAGGATGGACAGATTCTCAACGCTGCACCCGGTATCATACCGGGGATCGTGGCCCAGTATCCCAACCCCCATGTTGGTACCCTGACGGGCAAGCCCTGGTGCAAACTACTTTCAATGCTCGGTAGAGGCGGAGATCTAATCATGATTGATCTTTTGCTCGATTGCGGTTTATTTACCCCTGCCCAAGATGGTTTTCATGGTCTCCGTCAAATTTGTGGTAAGGTCAAATTCATTGAAAACTCCGATTGGCGCAGATTAGTTGATTCTCTGTTTAGGTGTTTCGTTGTCTGCTTTAGCAACACTGAAACTCCAATCAATTGGTGCAGGTACCGAGTCTGAAAGACTGCCGAAAATAGCATTACCGATCAAAGCGAAGAGTTCCCAAGACACCTTAATACGTAGTCCATCAGAGATCCGCTTCGTAAGAAGCCGAATGTACTATGCTAAACCTTCTATTAACGCAAGTGGAAATGTCCGATTGGGAATGCGTCATATTCGTATGTTTTTCAGTGTAGTCCTCCAAGCGCTTGCTAATCAGCAGTAGATGTTCTCAATCGATGCTCCGATCTTGATAGTGAGAAAGAAACTATACACATAATGAAATACATATTTCCTCGTCAATTCAATTTACACAATGTCTTCAATTCCGCGACCGACTATCGCGAAACATCGCAGTCCTTCAAGGACTACACCATACGTGAGACGGAAATCAAGGCGAGTGACTTGAAAAAGCGAAAGGTGACCGCCGATGGATCAACCGATGTACCATTCCGCCAGATTGTACCTAAAAGGCTAAGAGGTAAACCAGTACAACTTATCGCCTCAATTCGAAAACGTCATCAAAGATGCTCCTACGTCGAACTCCTACGCTACTATTGT
This sequence comes from Tothia fuscella, assembly GCA_010583015.1. NCBI lineage: Eukaryota > Fungi > Ascomycota > Dothideomycetes > Venturiales > Cylindrosympodiaceae > Tothia > Tothia fuscella. Next base: position 416,134 of record MU007014.1, read on the forward strand.
CCTGTACTCGTAAGTTCTGTTTCCTGACGAAAAGATCTGGACCACATTGACAAGCTCAGGACGGTCTTTCGGATGTTGCAAACCCCCTGGCGTCAGCAACAGACTTAGCGACACCTGCATCGAACGTGTCCGCCTTCTGCCGTGCTGTGCTGAAAAAGGTCATACCAAGAGATTGCTGGGGACACGAAGATGATGGTGAGAACAACGAGCGTATCATTATGAAGAGTGTAGACCATTTCATCCTGGCCCGCAAACTCGAGAGCCTCACTCTACACGAAGTCTTGAACGGTTTTAAAGTCTCAGCATTCCCCTGGCTCTGTCCCGATACCCAATCTGCAATCAAAATGTCCATCTCTGACTTCACCAAACGAAAAGAACTCCTGGCGGAATTTGTCTACTACATCTTCGATTCCTTCCTCATACCACTAATACGGTCGAACTTCCACATTACGGAATCAAATGTTCATCGCAACAAACTCTTCTATTTCCGACATGACGTATGGCGCGCCATATCGGAGCCAGCAATGGCCAATTTGCGCGGAACTATGTTTGAAGAGATGGACACGGAACAGGCTCGCAAACGACTAGCCTCGAGGCCTCTTGGGTTCAGTCATGTAAGACTCTTACCCAAGGCGTCGGGATTTCGACCCATTACGAATCTGAGACGCCGGCCGCAGTATGTGCAGAATGGGAAGAGGATGCTTGGGCGGAGTATCAATTCAGTTATGGGTCCAGTGTTTCGAGTGCTCAACTACGAGAAAACTACTCATTCTCCCGAGCTTGGAGGCTCACTTTTCTCGGTTGGAGACGTTTACCCAAAGCTCAAAGGGTTCGCCGCGTCACTGCGTAATGCTGGGCTTGAGGGTAAATTATTATACTTCGCCAAAGTCGATGTCCAGGCTTGTTTTGATACAGTACCTCAAAAGGAGCTAGTCAGAGTTATTGAGGCCATGATTTCAGCAGACAATTATTATGTCCAACAACACGCTCAAGTCAAGCCTCCAGATACTACACGGCCAGGACAGCGAGGCTCTGGAGCCAAAGCTATGGTTAAATTCAGCGCAGAGGCTCTACCTAGGGAACAAACTCTGCTTAACAGGCAGGCTAACCCCCTTCCCGTGGCCGGCCATGGACGCGCTATAGAAGTCGGTCCATTAGCTCAAACATCTCACCACAAAGCAAAAATACTTGCACTCTTGAAAGAACACGTCGAATACAACGTCGTCAAAATAGGCAAAAAGTATTACAGACAAAAGAACGGAATACCGCAGGGCTCAGTACTCTCCAGCCTCCTCTGCAACTTCTTCTACGGCAAACTTGAAAACGAAGTCCTGCAATTTGCTGGGCGACCAGACACGATTCTCATACGATTGATCGATGATTTTCTACTCGTCACAACCGAGAGGAGTGTCGCTGAGAAATTCCTGAGTGTAATGCACAAAGGTATCCCGGAATATGGAATAGAAGTCAAACCAACAAAAAGCATGGTCAACTTCGATTGTTCCATCAATGGGTTTACGCCGCCTCGATGCATCGGAAACGCCTTCCCTTATTGCGGTATGAGTATCGATACCACTAATTTGAATATCAACAAAGGCAACGAGAAGAAGGCTACCACAACAGTGGCAGATTCATTAACAGTTGAATATGCAGCTTTACCTGGTCGAACTTTCCGTCGCAAAGCATTGAACGGACTCAAAATACAACTGCACAGCATGTACTTCGACACATCGTTCAACACACTACAGACTGTATTCTCCAATTTGTATTCTGCCTTCCATGATGCAGCATTGCGAAGCTTTCACTACCTCAAGAGCTTATCGTCATCGAGACAACCGAATTTTCTTTACATCAAAGGTACGTTACTTATTTTCACACTAAAGGCATCTAGAACTGTAAACACGTTCTGAAACGCAAAACAATGGAGTCAGAGTGGATATGCAAATTTTTAAGATTGCGTGCCTACCCCACTTGCTCCACTACGTCAGATACTTTTTCTATAATTATAATCCGCCATAGATGACTCGTGGACCATGTTCGCGCCGTGCGGGTCTTGTGCCCGTGGTTTGCACTTTTATCCAAATAGTCCCGCTGGCCCTGCTAATCGTAATGTTTAGAAACAATTGAGGACATGATCAAACTTGGGCATACGATGATTAAGAAGGAGAAACTTCAGAGCAACGAAAATTGGATGGGATATCGCTGCGCAGTACGAAGGGAACAAACAGAATGGTAAGTCCTCACTCTCATTTCCTTGCCAGGAGATTTTAGTATACATCACCCACGTGACGACTTGATCAAAGACGTTGAATGCAAGTTACGCTTCCGCAAAACACACTTTCAGCGGGAAGAGAGCCGTAAATGTTACGGAGTCTTGACCGTTGCAAAACGTGCCGAAGCGGTGTGTGGTGCAAAGATAAACATTTGCGCCTCCCGGAGCTAACGCACATGGCGCGTAGGCTTGCATGCTCAGCCTTCAACCAAGTGTTTCATAGGAGGCAAACCTCTCACAGCGAATTGCTTGATTGGCTACGAAGCAAGATCTCTTCGCCGCGCACCTCGAACGCAGTCCTGCAAGAAGTGGTGCAGAAGGCAAGATCGCGATAAACAAAAATTCGACGATCTCACCGGGGCCAGAAACCGAGCTTTTGTGAACCAGTTTTATTTCTGGTAGGTATTTATTTTGGGGTGGACCAGGTTTGAGGTCGCGATTTTGTTTTTGTTTATGAGTGGTTCTGAGGAATGCGACTGGAATTGGCAGGTGAGGAGGCCTTTTGGTCAGGAACGCTGCAAATCGTGTGTGTGAGGTGGGTTCGCAGGAGCATGTCCGCCAATGGTTGCGGTGAAAGGCCTTGTAATCGTGAAATTGGACGTTAAAGTGAAGGATTAGATGGTGCCCAGGGAAAGCTATAGCGATGATGCAGCGATTATTTGATAGTGGTTCCTTTCTGCCAACCTCCGCCCAACCTCGAGAAATTCCCGTATCTCTCCCCGTCACAAGCAAGCAAGCAGTGTACCACAAGCTGCAAGACCTCAATAATCATATGAACTCTCTGTTATTCACTCTCAAGTGATGCCATCGATCTAAATAAATTGTTTGGTTAATCAGCTCCGTTCCAGGCACGGACGCAGCACCCGACCAGCAGCGAATCCCTGACCCTGATGTTACGCCCCTGAAGAAGTGAGAGTGGATTGCAATATACCAGCAAATGAAGTCGACGACTGCGGTCCACGGCTCTGACAAACCTCCCTTCTACACCATCAATTCCTTTCCACACTCGCGCCGGAACGATTTCTACCTCGCAAATGGCAGTCATCATGATCGAAATGTCGAACAACAAATACTAGAGCTCGCAACGCGCCTTCCAAGTAATTATATCACCACCACGTTCATTACCCGGCCTCCGGAGTCTCCTGTTCGCTCTTTAACAACAACATTCTCACCCATGGCCTTTTCTACAGAATCAATAATGTCTATCATCGAACCCGGATCCCCTCCCGAGCTCACAAATTCAAAATCCTCCAAAAGTTCTTCGTTCAAATCCTCCAATTTCGCCGACGCTGGTCCCCATGACATTGCCCATTTCGAAGACATTTCCCTCGAGGGAGACTCCTTCGCCCAAGAATTCTACCCCAATACTATGTCAGAGTCTGAAAACACCAGTCCAATGTCGAAAGTTATTGCGCCACCTTCATTCAATAGGACAAGCACTCATCCGCCTACATCGGCTAGGGACATTACGAATAAGCAGAGCGTAGTAAAACAACAGGAGCAGCATCCAGTAGCGGTGACAACATTAGGACTTCCTACAAAAAGGCCACGGATACGAAAAACAACTCCCCCTTCCACATTTCTACCTAATATCATTACCACGAAGCGATCCAGGTCTATTTCTCCTGCGTCACCAAGTACAATACGGACTTCACCGCGTTCTGCCAGATCATCAAGTAATTCCAGTCACCATAGTAATCCGGGATTCTTTGGGGCTAGTAGGCGTCAATCATGGCAGCCTGGGAGGAAAACCGTCAAGGAGTTGGAGGATGAAATTCATGATTCTGATGAGGAATTACCTGAGGATGCTGTTATTTGGAATGTGCCCATCTCTCCGCGGCCACCGCATGAGCGAGATCCGTCACGTAGTCCGAAGAGACCTGATTCTGGAGAGGTCTCGCCTATGGATTATACTAAGGGGCTTGGTATCAACTCATCTGGATTCAAATCACGCTCCAGAAGTCCGAAAATACGGCCTATCTCACCACTTACGAATCCGAAACTTCCGCCGAGCATCTCCATGACAGCAATACGGGAGGAAACCTATAACCCGAGCTACCCACTTACGCCTCGATCAGCAACAAAATCATGGGATATTGCTATGTCGGAACTCTCGGATGAAGCCCGAGAGTTGACGCAAACACTCGAGACATTCGCAGAACAACGAGAAAGGGAACAGGAAGAACATGTCCAGAGCAGGAGCCCGAAGAAACGACCAGCGTCAGATACACGCATTGTTACCCTATCATCAATTGAGCTTCCACCAATGCGGAAAGGAGACATAATGATTGACCCATTACCGATAAGTAAAGAAAAGGAGAAGGTTCTGACACGAACAAGACCGAGTTGGCTACCCCCCAAGAACCCCGAGGAGGAGAAACGCCATTTGAAAGAATATCAAAAAATGATGGCAAAGGCACTGGAGGCGGAGAAACGCAAAGCCAAACAACACCAAAAACAACAGTGTGAGCGTGATACGACTAAAGAATCACTTGCTCGCGTGTGGGAGCAACACGTCCTCCCCAATTGGGACACAGTCATACAAGAACCTCGAACGCGAGAGCTTTGGTGGCGAGGTATTACTCCTCGAGATCGGGGGACGGTATGGCAAAAGGCCGTAGGAAATGAGCTTGAGCTGTCAGAGGCGAGTTACAATGCGGCTCTACAGCGGGCCAAAGCGGCAGAAAAGCGGTTATCACAGCTCAGCTCTGAGGAACGCGTGAAAGAGGTCGAATGGCAGTGGTTCGAGGCCATAAAACGAGATGTTGCAGAGGCGTTTCCGGAACTGAAGATATTCCAGTCCGGCGGGCCGTTGCATGAGGCGTTGTTGGATGTGCTCATGGCTTACTCCATGTATCGTTCCGATGTTGGATACGTCTACGGCACTCATGTGAGTTTTTATTTTGAAGACACTAGACAATAAGCATAATTAACTTCAAATATAGTTCATCACCGGTCTCCTAATCCTCAACCTCACCACACCAAACTCCTTCATAACCCTAGCCAACATCCTCAACCGCCCCCTCCCAGCATCCTTCCTCACATCAGACACCCCCTCCAAAAACCGCACATACGACCTCGTCCTCAAAAACCTCGAATACAAAATCCCAAACCTGCACGCCCATCTCACACTACCTGCAACAGATCTCCACCCCTCCGAATATCTAGACCCAATGTTCCACAGTCTGTTCTGCTCTCAGAAATTCGGCATGGATATTGCTAGTCGGATATGGGACGTGTACATCTTTGAGGGAGATAAAGCACTTGTTAGAGCTGCGGTGGGGACGCTTGCTAAACTGGAGGGGAGGCTTTATGGCAATAAACGGGAGATTCTAGATGTGCTGGGGTCTTCTGTCAATGGGCAGTGGGATCTGGGTCCTGAAGATGAGTTTATGCAACTTGTGCGGGATATGGGCAAGGTTGATGGGGAGGAGAAGAAAGGGTGATAATACCTGACTTATCCCTTTCTCTTATTCTTGCAGGTCCTCGGGAAACCCCATTTCTTGGGCATACACACATTGTTTCTTCTTGGCGTTCGCACTGTTCACGAAGTTTTTGGAAAACGGCCGGATCGTTCTGTGCGAAATAGCCCTTCTGTGTTTGGCTTTCACGACGCTTTAACGTAAAGTTTGTTATTCTTACATTCCTTTTGTTCTGTTTTTTGGGGTACGGGACTTGTAGATATGGAGAGGGGTATTGGGGGTATTTTTCTCTTCATTATTATTGGAAGGCAGAGCGCCATTTGCGTAAACGGGTTGTACCATTAGAATTGTTCATGGCGCCTGTCCATCTCTATAGATGAGGTGGTGGCAGTAACTATTATTAAAGTACTTTGTTTTGTCCATTGAACGCCTTCTGCTAATTATGTGATAGAAGCTAGAACTGCGAAATCCTATGCACATTAAAGAAGGTCATACTAACCGAAATATGTAAATGTCATTCCGCAAGCGATCAAACAACAATACTTCTCCTTCACTTCGAGCAGAAAATTTAATGCTGAGTAGGCGGACTAACAAACCCACCAGGTCCCAACGGCGCAATCGCCCCAACCCTCGCCAAACCCCTCTTAACCATCTTCGGCTTCTCAGCCCTAACATAACACTCCCCAACCACATCCCCCTCCTCCCTACAAATCCTCCACCTCCCCAACCCGTGACTCTCAGGCGCCCTCCTTACACCCCTCCCCCCACCACCGCATATCAAATTCCCCGGCCTGTAATTAGGATCACATTCCATTCTCCTCAATGCGGAATTATGCACTACGACGTCGTCGGGTATGTCCCTCACTTCGCCTTTGGGGAGGGGCCATGTTATGGATTTCCAGGACCCGTCCGGTTGGAGGTCCATGCGGCGGAAGGGGAGGTATTCCATTATGTTCCATGCGGCGACGGAGATTGCGGATGCGCCGTTGTGGAATTGGAGTACGTCGTGGATTTTGCCGCGTGTGGCGGCGGTGTGGATGTGGTCGTGGAATTTGTTTCGGGGTGTTTTGGATGTGCCGTTTGTTGTTGCGGGTGTTAGGCGTGATCCACCACCCATCGATGAAGGCTCGTCATCTAGGTTAGGTGAAGCACCATCAATGGCGATTTGCGGGAGGACGATGGTTTTGCGGCGTGTTTCTTGCGGTGCACAGTTGAGTGCTCGTAATTTGATGGGATCGAATCGAAGACCTGCTCTTTCTGCTTCTCGTACCATCCACACGAGTGAGACATGGCTCAATGCGGCTGATTCATCGTCCTCCCATCCACCGCCGATATCTGCATGACAGCCAGGGAACCATACCTCTTGTATATCTTGTTCTTCGCTGTCACTGTCCCAGAAATCGCCGTGTCCGCGTCGGATGGCAGACAAGGAGTCGCGTGAGACGGAAGTCATGGAAGAAGCGCCATCGTCATTTCGTCCAGAGAGATGTGGGCTCAGTGATCGGACACCTGACACTTCCGATGCGTCTCGGAACTGACCTGGTACTTCCAAGTGATCGTGTGTAGGTACAACTGTTGGCCCTACCCGGTCTGATCCTATGCTTGTCCTGCCACGGTCTTCCCTTTTCTCGTTGTCCCCATCCTCGTTAGTATCCTCATCTTCCCATATATTCAAATGGTGATGCCGATGCTTGTATCTGTTCTCCTTACTGTTCTCCTTACTCGTCTTGAGCTCTGATATCAGATCCTGTCTGAACTTTGCACGCCTTTCATCAATAGCCACGGCATGACGAATCACATGCGCAGTAGATCTAGCAGTGTACGGAAACTTCGACCTCTCCATCATAGCATTCTCAAACCTTGGAACACTATTGACTGTGTCGAATAGACCCAGAAAGCGAATCCGCTGCACTGGCCGCGAGAAAGTCTCTCTGAATGCACACATGAACTTGAGTAATTCCTTCTTTACCTCTTTGTCGTGCTCCGTCGAATCTTGCCTTACTTGCCATTTCTGAAATGTTTTCCACGCAAATCTGCACATTTCTTCGTTACCGGCTGAAAGTAAGCCGATATGGTCTAACATTTCGGCAAGGAATCTCGCTGTGTAGGCTCCACGTGAGAATCCGAATAGGTAGATTTCGTCTCCGACGTTGTAGTATCTCATGAGAAACTATATGGATAAATTAGAGTACTCTGAAGTTTGAGGATCACCATTCAAGTACCTTGTATCCACCCATCACATGCTGATCGAAGCTTATACCTACTGCTGAATCTTTGGCTTTGAGGTACCAAGACTTGAGGCGAGCAAAGGTTGAGGTGTGTCCATACGAAGTGGTTGTAACATATGTCCCAATTCTAGCATCTTGTTAGTCAGTTGATCCCAAACAATTTGCTTTGATGGCGAGGAATCCTGTGTCTAGCTCGCTTTATTCGCCGGCATCTGTTTTCTTACCGAGAAGTAGCATTTTGGGCTGCTCAGCTCGAGTCGACATGATACTGAGCCAATTGTTACAAGCCTGATGGCTTAAACAACGACAAGGACAAGGGAGATACCTAGCCCGCTGCAAGCCAGAAGATATAATGGTGAGTGCTCTTACCCAGGTTGATAGTAATGAAACTGTGCACTATCCTGCCGATCTAACATCCGATAGATCTTCAGTATATTAGAATCCGAGTCCGTTCCAGCGAATTTGTTTCCAGTCCCATCAAAACATAGCACGAATTTCTTGTGTGGCAAATGCCTTGCGTGCACTGGCCCTTCTGTTGGTACATTCTGTACAGCTGGTCCTACTGAACTGGTTCGAATTGACGCAGTGGTTTCCCTTTGTGAAAAGTGTACTTCGGGTGAGAGGCCGAGAGTTGCCATTATGGTATGGATTGATAAAGATTGATAAGACTGAGAGAGAGGGATTAAGAGCTGGAAAACAATGAAAGAGGATGACGGGCAAGTGTTACCCTTCAACTAAGAGCATAACTTTTGGGAGCTTAGAAACTTTACGGTGCAGCGAAATGGGTGCAGCATGACGATATAACACATCCTCACCATTTATTCAAGTGGTCCACCGTGAAGCCATTTATGTGTGATACCAACGTGATCATTGTAATTCTGCCCCGCTTAGACCTCATAACTTCTGTGGGACATCAATACTGTACTTCGGGAAGCCAATCATTTGTGTTACAAGATTGGGCGTCAGACCGTGTACAGCTGCGGTCTTGTGCCACAGCGTCTTATTGCACCAAAACGACCCATCTTCATCGTCGAAGAGGGACCTGAGTCAAGAACTGCAGCACACATCTGGACGAGCTGCATGAAAGAGGTGTGCTGATCGAGGTGGTTGTTGAAGAAAAAGCGGAGAGCTCACCTCGAAGGGGGTTCATCACTGGCTCGGGGCGGACCGCTGCGAGATGGATCTTTCCCGTTTTGAGAAACAGCGGGGATGTGATGGGATTTACACTGCATATCAGCTAGCCACATGGAATCATTCGATATATATGGTCTGCACGACCTCTGAGTTTTCACATGCCAAAGTGTTGGAGACGTGAGGTTCATGGAATTGGTGGAGGTTTGGGAGTTTGGTGAAGATTCCACATTCTGCTGCTCGAACTCTAGAAGGCTAGTGATTTGCCATAAGAATGAAAGGAGCAAAACGTCCAGACACGCTTTACTATCACAACGGGTGAAATAAATCAATGTGCAAGCTTTGGTGAGGCTACGCACTGGCCATGCACATTCAGTTATTTCACCCGCTGTGCTATGCTCATGTCGTTGATCTCAAAGCAAGATATGGTTGGTGATCGACAGTAGCTACTTAGGTACTTATTTCTTTTTGCGCTGCGGAAGCAGCCATCTGCATATGGACTCGGGAGTAATGCGTGATCAGCGCATAAACCGAGTAAATATATTGCGAAGATTGAATAAATCAAGTTTCGGTAGTAAGACCTCTAAGTTTAGTTCATCCGTACAAGGCTGGCTTGCACGAATTAAACAAGTTGGACTCATAATACGATATGCCGCAATAGTTGTGCTCCGTGTAATACTACGAACACCACTACTCAATTAGCAGACCATTGACGGCCAACTCAAGATTGTTACAAGTTAGATAGTTGAGTTTATCGATTGAGACTGTTGTCGTTTATCAAGCCTTCACTTCACCTGAGGGCTCATAAAGCGTAGCAACCAGGACTGCAAGAAAACAGGAGATCGAAGGATTAGACTGACACACTTTACCAGTAAACCTCCCGACTCTAAACGTAGAATTCAATGGCTTCTTCTCTCCGAGAGAGATAAGAAGATGGTTGAATATAACGTCCTTGTCTGTTTGCTGTGTTGATCTTCAAGCTGATGTTATCTGGCTTTCTCGACCGCGGAATCCCCCACCCTCCCAGGATCCACTACTTCCCTATTATATTTCACTCCAAACAATATGTCCTCCAACCCCAAGTTGAATAGCTTGTGCGGCAAAAAAATACCCATCTATCGGTGCGCCAAACGCCAAGGTTAGTGAACTTGTTCATCAGTACTCCTTGGAGAGATCTCGAATTGGGAAATTTTCTAAAATCTGAAGTTTAGTAGGAATTTAGTTTTTGCCTTTTTGTCGTACGTTCGAACTCTAAGAAGTGAATATTCTTTTTGCGCAATGCTACACATTGATGCCTTCGTCACATAATGTTCAGGCCTGTGGTAATTTTTCATTCGCTACCACAGTATTGGTATAAGGCAGTATGCCATCACTACCCGATCCCATTCCAAGCCCAACGTGCGGACACTCAATTGACCTGAGTACCGTACCCTCGGATCCTCTCCGCAAACTGCCAACTCTGGTTCTCCAACTTCTCATTCTCCTTGATCTCTATGCCCTCCTTACTGATGACGGCAATGCTATACCCATCCATACTTCTAGCATCCCTGTAAAACAACACCTTCATACACTCCTTCACAACGTCCACAGCCTGCTCCTTGCTAATCCCCTTCACAGCCTCCTCATCCGGAACCAACTTCCTCATGATTGGTTGAGCAAGATGAGCACCATAACCCGTAGCCAAACTAGGTGAGCTGAACGTCGTACCCAGCAGATCTACACTAGCGAGGAAAGGTTCGGATTCGCTGGATATTCCAGCGACGAGGATGTGATTCCAGAGGGGGTTGAAGTCGGTGCGGCGCTTGTACATTACTTTGGAGAGGTAAGTATGTAGGTTGTTGGCGGAGAGTTGGGATGCCTCATCATCGGCGTGGGAATAGTTTTCTTTCACGTCGAGATCGTTGAGGAGGCGGTCTAGGTATTGCATGTCTGATACGTCGCCGCCGAATCCGAGGACAGTGCTGGAATTGAATTTGCGGAGACGTTTGACGTCGGTGAAGCGGGCGAGGGAGCCGTACGATGCTGTTCGTGATATGTTAGATCTGATCACATAATTGAAAAACATGAGATGAAGTCGTACCTAGGTTATCAGCAGCGATAACAACACCATCTTTGTATTTGATGGCAACCACTGAAGTACCAGTAACAACGGGAGATTGCGTGTGCTGTGTAGGATTTGCGGTTTGAAGATAAGACGAGTTGTAGTGTCCATAGATGTCATCTCTGGGCTAGAAAGGCTGTGAGCAGCGTCCAAAAGTGTTTGTTATGCACTACTTACACGGCCCCAAGCTTGCGGGAAATGGTTCATTCTTTAAGAAAAGCTGGTAAGAAGGATTTGGAGCTGTGAATCGGGGTCAGAGGTTTATTGTAGCTGTGTATGTTTGTTTAGGAGATGGTGAGATTGACGGAGTTGCAGGCAGCTTGAAGCTGCGCGTCGAACTAGTGACCGCCGCAAGCGCGCGTCTACTGAGCGAGCCTTCCTTTTCAGGCAGCCCCTGGTCAACCTCTACCCATCCAATGGCACCACATTTCTACTTCTCTCGTCTTTATCTATATCGAAACTTCAGTCATGAACAGATGTCAGAAATTGGAATTGTCAACACTTAATACTGGATCACTGGTTGAGACACCAAGTGTCCAGAACTAACTGTTGGCCAGAACAAGCGAAGTATGAAAATGTGCAGAGTTAAAGGAAAAGATGCCAAGAAGAACTGCTAGGTATAGGTTGTATTGGGGGTATGCTAAAGTATATGTACACCTTTTTTTACTTCCGCAGATGCTTGAAGCAACAAGACTGTCAAAGTACAGAAGCCACGCTGAAACCAAGCAGCCTGTTCAATCTAAAGTTCCAAAAATTTATTGTTGTCATCTTCAAGCCGTTAAAAAAAGGGAAAGGAACTTTCTTTGGCCCACTTTTATCAAGTCATTTTCGCTCCAATCGCCTCCACACCTTGACAAGCAGTTTCTTTATAGCCCTTTCAAGCTTCCGCCCCAGCAACGGTAGCAGTGTGAGAGATCTTGCTAAGGACTTGTTACTAACTCATTTTTGGCTCTGCCTAGCCATGAGGCTTTCACAGACACATCGCGATGCTCCTTGCCAGCTTGGAAGCAGGACTAGGACAAGTCCATGGTGTTGGCGCGCGGAGACTCATGATGTTCTGCTCATTGTGCGCTACTAGGATTTGTCGTAGTCCTAAGGCAGAGTTCTCTCGTCAGTTCAGTAGAAGACATCTTCTGCCATTTCTTGAGAGCTGCTTTCTCGTCTTTTGGGGCACCAAAACCAGCTGGATCAATCTTAACTTCACCATTAGATGTTGGAACGATGTACTCAATTTGAGAGATTGGCTTTTTGGCTTTGATAAGAGGTTAATATGTTAAGTTGCACTCTTCGCGAGCAGCGCTTTGCTCGTCGGTAGCGAATTGAACTACATCGACTACTTTGGGGAGTATAGATTGAGCGTTCTTAGACCAGTGGACGTGCCGTATTTGCGGCTTCAGCGGCTAATTGGTGCATATAGACGTTGGCGGATGGCTCTGTTCCCTGTGTTATCCCGTGGCCTACATTGCTGTCTGTATCCATCCATATGATCGGGATCGGTGGCATCGCAACCCTTTTCGTGAGCAAGGGCAATTCTCTTCTTCATGATATCAAAGACGCTAGGCTTGGTTACGTCGAGCCATCGCTCCCCAATCCAATCTTCCATGTCTGAGAGGGAATCGTTAGGCTTGAATAATGAAAAGTCTTCGCGCCAATCTTCGGACGTGCCGGCGCTGAAGTAGCATATTTTTTTTTTTCCTTTTTCATGTAGGCTTTGGATAGTCTCCTTTGGGGTATCGAAGAGGTCTACGTCAAAGATGCCAACGTCATCACGGAAGACTTTGTTGACATCTACTACGTAGTTGAGAACGATTTGCCGTTTGGATCCGAACGTGGGTTGCCATAATGATTTCGAGGCGAGGGACTTATTGTGCTGGGTCTTCTGTTAATCACACCACCAAATACTGCAGAAACAAGCAATGGATAGATAAAAAGTGATTTGATCATGGTAAAGGGGCTTTGAGTGGGAAACAAGAAGGTTGACGAGATGAGGGAATGCGACAGAACGAAATCGTTGACAGTGAGAAAGAAACCTGCGCTGAAAGTCTTTGGATTCACAAAGGAAGGCAACTGAGAAGCTAGTGAGATCTCTGCGACGAGGCCGAGAGTAGTGAAGAGCTGTTGTTATGTTGCATGATGGTGCCTACATTCTAGATCTTCAGCTTGATACTTGTATCACAGGAAAATCGAGAAGATTCCAGTTGATCAAATACAACACCCCTACGCCTGTACACGACCGATTCATCGTGCAGAAGCCGATCTGCAAGGACGGTAGTAGAAGCTTTTCTTAGCAAGTACCAAGGATATGATTGAACATGAAATTACCATCGACCCGGTTTGGCATGGTATGCACGGTTGAGTGGCTGATTTAAGATTATTTTTGGGAGTTAGGCCATATCCTTCAATCACAGAGGGGTAAGATATGGCCGCCAAATCTTGCTGATCTAGTTTGAACCGCCAATGAGACCAAGCAGGATGATGGTAGATTCGTTTGGAACGGACCTTTGTGCTGTAGGTTCTGGCTAGGGCCGATATGATGTAGCCGCATATATTGAAAGTCTCATAGCAGCCAAGACATTCTTGACAGGTTGGAATCGAAATGTCTGAGCAATGAATTCATTTTTCCTTGATTGACCAGAATAGCCATGATCTCTTTTTCTCGACCGCTATCAAGACAGCTCTATAATAGAATAAATCGTTTTGATATTACAATAGTAGTCTGCTGCACCCTCGCATTCGTGTAATATCCTATTGTCTCTTTAGTTTAATCCCAATATCAAGATTGAATAGAAACTTGCAATCGAAAACTACTGGGGCAGGCCTGATTGCAACTGTCATTATTAGATCTTGAAATACTCTTCTCGCCCGATCTGTGGAACTGAGTTCCGGACCTTGAACCCAAGCTATAACATTATCGCGATATTTTGAAGGAACATCGTCCTGTTTGATGATGGAACAGCAAGGCGAGTTGTGTTTCATGCCCACCAAAACGAAAATTGGCGTAGTCAGATATTTGAACGGGAATATGGCCAATGGAATGTATCTGGAGAAGCTTCTCACAAAGCTTAGGTCGCGAACGTCTGAGAATCACATAGTCTCCATTAGATTCTCTAGGAGTATTGGGTCGAGGCTTCCAAGCAAAGCCACATTTTCGTCCTGAATATTGATATGGATCCGGCCGTGTCCGCGAGTTTCGTCAGTACCAAATGCAAACTTGAAAGTTGTTCCAGCAGGAAGTACGTATATAGTCTTGCATTTCAACATTGACATGAATTGAGTCTTTCCAAGTTGCGACCCAAGCCAAGTAGACACTGTCGTCCGTAGACACTTTCATCAGCGGAAGTGTAATGAGTAGTCCCCTGCTTGTCAGAGCCGCAGGTTGCGCGACTGCCAAATCGTCTATCTCTTCATTATTTAGCACAATATCTCAAATACCGAGAAACTCAGCTGCAGATTGTGCGAAAAGTCCTCGGTTATGTTGAGTGTGGGATGCCGCCTTCCAAGCGAAGATTGTATGATCTTATGTATGCTTTAGGATCTCCTCCTGTAATCGGATGAATGCTCGACTTCCTTCTCCATAGAGCATAGGCATGAATACACCAAACAATCCCAGCAATGAGTAGGCTGAATCTTCAACTCGGGTTGTTCTTCGCGACGCAGCCCAAGTCATTCGTTCTGCAACAGTTCATTCCATTGGATCAGCTCCAAGCAGAATGAGAGGATCTATTGCAGTGACTTCGGAGATGGCGTCACAAAGACTCCACTTGGTCCCGATCTCATTCCACTCACTATCATAGAACTCTTCACAACGAGGCGCGATTAACTCTTCTAGACTTTGTTAAATTATCGGTTATTCTTAATTCGTGCGCTTTTGGTAACACTTTCGAAGAGTCCAGCCACGGCCGAACCATTTGCACTTCCAGAACATATCAATAAGCGGCTGTGAGCCAGGGTCAAAATCTTCAAGGTAGGTATAGCATGTTCGCGCGTCTTTGTACCATTTATACATTGAGCAAATAGCTTCTTGTAGTTCGGTACTAGAGGATTTATCGATGCAAACTCTACATACACTTGCGACAACATCGACTTTGTCCAACCGCTTACGCGACCTGTAATTTTTACTGCTTAACTTATTTTTCAGATCATGTCTTCCTCTAATATTTAAATGCCCACCAGCACACATCAGCCCAGCGCTTCCCGCTGGATCCCTGATTATGATGGCGAGAAACTAGATGCATCGACTTGGATGCTTCTGCTGGGCGAAACTACCGAAAGGTATGCTGTTGCTCTGGTAGTACGCGAGGGACGGCCTGGAATGTTTAGAAGATCGGGAATTATGTACAATATCAACATAGGCTGGGCTTCTTTGGAGCCCCGACTTGTGGTGTTAGAATAATATGTCCATCATATCGGGCAGATATCAAAGGTCAAGAGCTCGTGATTTCTTCCCTGGAATGAACTGATCACTGGATCAGATCCAAAGGGTTGCCCTAAGCTTACCGCTGACTTTCAGTCCATCAATACTGCGTCTGCAATAAATACTTGCATTTCTAAATTTGGTAAAGAACACTTCATTTTCCTTTGCAGTGTACGAGAAGGCTGAAGATAAAAGACTGTCATGTTCCACAGTCAAGTACTTATTCCATCCAAATAATAATTCATACCCATTAGCCATGCCCACTCACTTCTCCCTAATCCAACAACCCGCAAACCCCCTATCCACCTTCGTAGGCGTACTCCAATACTTCTCCGTAACATCCATCAAATACTGCGCACAATGATCCGTATGCTTCGGATTGGCCTACACCGCAACAAACAACATTAGCAAAACACATCTCCAAAAACAATACCCAACTCCAACCTCCAACATCCAACAACATGGGGACAAAGGACTAAACTCACAATAACCGTATCCACCGCCCCCCTCTCCTCAAAAAGCACATAAAACTGCTTCTTCCACATAACACCACAATGATTGATATGATCCCTCGTACTCGTCCAATAATACTCCCTCTGACTAATCTCCTCCGGTGTCGTCAACCTCACCGTCATTTCCTCATCCGCATACGCACCCCACGAATTATCGTCGAGGTACTCGTCTATGAAGTCTTGGTCGAAGCAAGGTAAGGGGATGAAATTGTTGACTAGGACGTCGTATTTGCAGCCTAAGGATAGAGCTTCGGATACTGTGGTGCCGCAGGTGAGGAGGTGGGCGTTTGTGGTTATGTTGTGGTGGTAGGAGAGGGTTGTGTTGATGATGTTTGGTTGGGGTGGGACGGTTGGGGAGGTGGTGTGGTGGGAGGAGTAGATTGTAAGTTGGACTAGGATCCAGAGGAGGGATGTGCCGACGAAGACGAGGGTGTGGGATAGGAGACGGGATCGTCGAGTATCTTTCTGTTGGAAGCGAGGGTTTGGTTCGTCGACTTCTGGGTTGTCGGTGTATTTTAGGAAGGGTTGATTTTCGGCTTGGGTGAGTTTGCACGACATGGTTATCAAAAATAAATCGAAATTCGAAGGTTGAGGAGATGGAAAGGACTGTAAAGGACGATGGGAGAGCGAAATCTCACTCGCAATGAATAAGAACAAAACATCCATTCGGACGAAAGATGTTACCCGCCATGAGAGGGGAGGGTCACTTGGCTCAAACCTGGCGCTTCTTTCGGAACGAAAGACGTGTCGAGCACGTGAGAGAACACAACGCCACCTAAATTTGGAAGGGTAGACATTGGACGAAAAGTAGGAAACAACAAGAAAACCGGTTGACGATGTCTTACGTCTAAAATGTGATGAATTCTCAAAATGTGAAGATCGGTGTTTGGAGGGAAGTCCGCGGTCGATCAGTCCCATTCGGGCAATGTTTTGTTTGGTCGAAAATCATTCTCTCAAACAAATATTACCTCGACCGCGAACGCTTGCGCTTTGGCGACCTCGACCTACTCCTAAATCTATTCTTCCTTACCTCTGGTCGTCCATTATTCCTCTCCCCATCTCTCCGTCTGCCGTCGCTTTGGACGGCAGGCGACCTTGATTTCTCTTTGTCCAGTCCAGCCATGATCCTTTCGGCGGCACTAACAGGCGCATTACGAGCAGCTCCAGGCGTTGCGGCTCGACTTGTCGATCCTGATCCCGCCGGCGCAAACTCAATCACTCCATTCCCTTCTCTCAACTTTTTCGCCCGTTCCTCCTCCCTCTTTTTCAGCACTTTCTGCTGCGTCTTATTAAGCTGATCCGCATACGCCCATGCGGGAAAAGAAGTGGGCAAAGCAAGCTCGTCAGGTAAAGCTGTCTTATACTGATCGCCCTCTTCGAAGCCCGCGAAATCCATAAGCTTTTGCAGAAGACTCGGATTCCGCAGTGCAGATGACTTTTCAAGCTTTTCATTGAAGTGAATACCCTGCTTCTTCAACTCCAAAAACTTTGCAAACTTCTTAGTTGAGGTTGGTGGTGGTGAGCCAGGAGGTGAGGGTGGAATCTCGAAGTTGGGTACGGGTGGCATAGTGAGATTTCGGATGGAGAGGCGATTTGAAGAGTATGGAGATGCGGCTCTTGAATTTGAGCCATTTGAGGTAGCTTCTAGGTGGTTGATCGGCATGGAAGGGCCTAAAGCTGGACCAGATGGAGGCGCCGTGTCTCTAGATATCTTTTCGAGAGGAGCAATTGTTGGCTCCTCAGGCTCAGTCGCTTTCCCTGTAAAGTGTCAGATACCAAGGTCTTTTTACGGGTATCAAATTCGTACTTTTCCCATGGTCCGTAGGTCGCGACGCCTCACTGTCAGGTTGTATCTGAAATGTTTGAACATTAGTAGTGATCTCGTTCTTTTCAGGTATTTATACTTCTGAGCTTACATTCAATGTTTCATCCTTTGCGACTTCGTCTTCTTCATCGCTATCTTCATAATTAATTAAACCGAGCATTGTGACTGTGTTGTAGTTGGTATTTCATGGGAGCCCGCCCTGGGGGTCGCTCTTTGAACATGCAAATTTAAGCGCGCGGCAGGCCGCCGAGCTGTCGCGTTCAACCTCCAAGCTCCATCAGCCTTTCAAGCAAATAATCTACATCATCCAAACAACTCACACCTTCCAAGACCACGAATCCAATCTCACTTCTCTTCTACACATCCCCAACTTTTCTTATAGACCCCCTTAAATCAATCATTATGGCGGGCATGTTCGCCGGTCCGCAAGAAATGATGGGTTACTCCTTCAATACAGCTCCAACATCAGCATCAGAACCCAGACAACACTCCTTCTACCCGTACGTTAAAGCCTACTTGAACTCCATATTAATACCCACTAACAAACAACAAAAGATACACCGACAACGGCGGCTCCACCCTCGGAATCTCAGGCGCCGACTTCACAATCATGGCAGGCGACACCCGCAGCACAAGCGGCTACTCCATAAACTCACGCCACGTCCCCAAACTCTTCCTCATCGGCGGTGAAGGCCCCAAAAACAAGGGCGCTCGAATAGTCCTCTCCGTGGTTGGCTTCGCCGCCGACGGTGACGCCCTCAAGGAAAAACTCGACAAAGAAGTCAAGATGTACAAGTACCAACACGGGAAACCCATGACCGTCTCAGCATGCGCACAACGTCTATCACACATCTTATACAATAAGCGTTTCTTCCCGTATTATGTACATGCTATTTTGGGGGGGATTGATGAGGAAGGGAAGGGGGCTTTGTATTCGTATGATCCGGTTGGTAGTTATGAGAGGGAGCAGTGTAGGGCGGCAGGTGCGGCGTCCAGTCTTATTATGCCTTTCTTGGACAACCAGGTCAACTTCAAGAATCATCATATCCCTGGTAGTGGCGAGGGACATGATCTGAAACCTGTGGTTGCTACACCACTACCTAAGGAGACGGTTATTGAGTTGGTGAGGGATGCTTTCACTAGTGCTGTAGAGAGGCATATTGAGGTCGGTGATGGGCTGCAGATGATGATCTTGACGAAAGACGGCGTGGAGGAGCAATTGTTGCCGCTGAAGAAGGATTAGTGGGGTGATGCTGGTTAAAGGGACGGTTGTGGTGCTTTGATCGTGCATGTCTGCTTGGCGATCAGGCGTTTTCCATAGGGTCATCATATGTAGAGCCAGCAGAAATCCAAGAATGCTAGCATGTAACTGTGTCCATTCTCGAGGTGATTGTATGACAATACCTACTCTTACAAATTCACCCAACCCTCAAAATGTGGAAAAAAGTCACAGGTACCAAGACCTAGTAAAAGAACCAGAAGGCCGAAAGGACTACCCTTCCAATAAAACTTTGGCTCCACACAGAAAACCTAAAAGTACGTCCTAGCAACATCATAAAAATCCTTCTTCCCCCTCCTCTTCTCCCCCTCAAGCACCCTCACACTCTCCTCAAGCACAACAGCAAACGTATCCAAAACGACCTGACCAGTAAGCAAACCACCAACATGGCGTCCCTCACCCCATCCAAAAGGAAGTACAAGTCTGCGTTTCCCACTCGCATCCAGTAGGACGATAGCATCCAATGGCTGTTTCCCATTACCGAGAGGATTCAACAGACCGAGTTTGAGAAAATGGTTTGCGGGATTTCCTTGTGCTTCTACTATTGGGAAGGTGTAGGGACTGGATGAGAGTGCTGATATTGCAGTTGAGGGGTTGTTTGTGAGGATTAGTGCTTGCAATTGTGTGGATAGTGCTAGTAATTTTGGGAGGATTTGGCTGTGGAGGGTATAAGTCAAAACAGACTGATTTTAAGTGTAACATACTATTAACGTACCAAAGCAGTCCCAATTGCATCGTATGTGAACCTAAAACACAAAGCAAAAACAACGACTTCTCACCACCATAATTCTTGAAGTTATTCCCATCAACCTGTCCCTCCCTCGGCGGCGTAATCGTCGTAGGCGAGTCAAGCAATTCCGATATACCAAACTCCCAAGCTTCTTCTTTAGGTATCAAACTTAAACCTCTCAGGTCATCTGTATTTGACTTCGAGTTTTCTCTAGTGTTCTCCTCATCGGCATATCCCTCATCACCAGGTGACTGCGAATCCGCAAAGGCTCTTTTGCCCACTGGCA
This sequence comes from Tothia fuscella, assembly GCA_010583015.1. Taxonomy (NCBI): domain Eukaryota; kingdom Fungi; phylum Ascomycota; class Dothideomycetes; order Venturiales; family Cylindrosympodiaceae; genus Tothia; species Tothia fuscella. The sequence continues at coordinate 436,334 of MU007014.1, forward strand.
CGATATCCATTAAAGCTTTGCCTCCTCACATTACGGACCAAAGCAGACTTCTTATATGAGATCAGCCTGATGCCGACGGTGAGTAAGCACCTCGCAGTATGCGAGGGAGTGAAGCTGAAAAGACATTGATGCATGGTGGGGCTGAGCTTGGCGAGGTGTTTGTGCAAGTTGATGATGAATCCGGTTTACGGGGTACTATAAAAGCCCGCAAGGCTGAAGACTTTGGGACTTTCTTCCAACCCCAATCGTTGTTGTAGGTCGGCTAAACGATCATGCGCATTGATTACATGGTACCTTACAGTAAAGTCGACTAAGGAGAGGAGGAATTCGATCAATGTTCTATGCCTATTCAATGGAGGAGTGAGGAATAGCACTAGACGCCGTGGGAGGCTCGAACCGCCACAAGGAAAGTAATAGTCTCAAAAATCACAACTCATCCATTCGTACTCCCTCGTACCAACTGAAATTCGGACAGGCTCCATGGAATGCTAAGCTAAAGAATCAATATTAGTGCGCCTTTTAGCATATTGAGAAGCTCTAGTACTAATCTTTCGATTGATATCCAGAAGCTGATAAAATAGCAAAGCTTTTTCAATGCTCTTAAATTAGTTAATAGACTTCGAGGATTTCAACTAGATTCGAGTTTTCGTTGGCAGGACGGAGCAATGTAGACAAGAAATATATGAAGCAGTAAAACCTATCCGTCAACCTCTCGTCACACTAGTAGTTCTGAATCTCAAACATGCTATTCAATTGGACGTGTAAAAGTGGGTGAGGCAGGGATTACAGATGTACGTAGAAATCTGATCATATGGAATCATTTGGAGAACAGTTGGTTTCAGGGTGTTACGCTGGAATATATTGAGCTGAGGCTGTCCCGTTCAAAATTAATACCATGAATTTCAGGGGCTGAAGTGGCTCGAAGGGCCGCCTTCAGCCCCGGATGTATTAGCAAGTGTAAATGGAAACAATAGGTAGTTTTGAACTTACAGTAAAGTCGACTAAGGAAGAGGAGAGGTTCGAAAAGGAGCGACACATGTGACGATTTATCCCAGGTGAGGCCAAAATGGTTCCTGCCTGAGGATTAGAAAAATGAAAAATTCTGCTCGGCGAAACGTGGCTCCGGCGGTGGGTATAAGATTTTGTCGCTCCTTCGAACCTCTCCTCTTCCTTAGTCGACTTTACTGTAAGTTCAAAACTACCTATTGTTTCCATTTACACTTGCTAATACATCTTTCACACAGTCATAGAATCATTTCTATAGTAAACGTCCTCTACTGAGCTCCTTACCAGAGCCACAGTATCCACAACCTGGCTGATGAGTCCTGACCTCGCCGCCCTAGAGTGATATTCCCTGCTTGCAGGTGCTCGACTGCTTCGGCGGACTTGTACATGATCTCTACCCATTGTCGGTGTCTTGCGCTCGCGCGGCTGGCTTGGGTGGGCAGCGATGGTGGTCTGACAGGCTTGTTTTTTTCTATTTTTCATTGATCACTTTGCCTGCGGGTGGAAGATTGAAGAAGAGTATACTTGTGAAGAACACCTTAACTGGGGCGATAATCTGTCTACTACTGACACTATTGCTATTCGATCCTTGCTCAGAGTTACGAAGCTGTAGGAAACATGCTGCGAGCCTTGTTCCAAAAAAAAATCGCGGACGAAAAATTTTCATCGTGAATTTCGAGCAAATTGAGTTGTGTTCGTAGGAGATTCAAATTGTCGAATACATACCATGCATCGTCTTCATAATAATTCTCATGCAAATATACTGCGTCAAATAAGCTTCTGCGAAAGCCCTACGGTACCTGCATGAAAAACCAGGTGTACAGGCGTAACTTTGGTGATCGTCCGACTCGCTTCACGTAAAACATTCTCCAATGACCTCCCACTCCAAGATTCCATCTCTGCTCTCGCCTTACATCCTCTCGCCGCCCAATGATAGCTTGATACTACTTACGAATACGCTCGGAACAAGCGCAAATTGGCTTGTAATTAGATACTTATGCGGTGCTCTGAGCAGTGACGCGGCTGCCCAGCGGTCGAAAAAATCTCAAGATGGACAGTCAAGGCACGATCCTGATACCAATGGGGAGGCAGAAGCAACAGATTTAGCAGTAGTTCTCGTGAGCTGGGTTAGGGATTTTGAATTCTGGCGGACAGAAACGCGGCGAGCTGCTGTAAGTCTGATATACAAGGCAATTTTGCGTACCAGGCCTAATTTTCAATCTTCAGGGAATAGACCTTGCCTACCTTGCCCAGAGCCGAAGGTTCGCTTTCGTAGATGGATTGACTTCACTATATTCTCCTTCGGCGCCGCCAATACCACCCCAATCCGCTCGTGAAATACCCACAAGAAACGTGCTAGGAAGCCCACCTCCTACACGAAGCATTCAGCCCGTGAGGAGATCGATAATACCAAACCAAGGCTCGGTCTCAACTCGGCTTCAAAGGGAGGATGTCGCCCAAAGATCCCATCCTATAGCTGAGACTACGGCACTGTCTGAAAACATAAAACTCTCATCCACAAATCTTCAGCAGACCCAAAATTTGATCACAAAAGCTATAGATTCATTTCCGGCCACCATGAACGTTCTCTTGATTCTCGACGCCCCGGACCTGCTCCTCGCGCTCCAACCAGACTGCACTGATCTTAGCTCATCCGCAAGCACCTCCCTCAGCTCCCTAAAATTCTCGCTTCGGCTGCATGAAAAAGTTCACAGCACCATCCTCAACCTTTCCGCAGACATCAATGCTCCATCTTCTACTCTACCACCAAACCATACACCATCACCTATGGAGACCGAAAGCCAAGCATTCTTGATTGGAGCAGCTCACCAAGCAGACCTGATAATTGGCTGCAGAGGATTGGATACGGGTGGTGCTGGGGATGTTAGTGGTGTCCTGCGCATTACGACCAATAATGGCAGCGAGGCTACTGCGGACGTAGAACACAGCAACAGTCCACAAGGCGGCTGGAGCGAGCAAGAGCTGCTCTATCTAGTCCGCAACGATGGCACTGCAAAGGTGTGGGAACGAGGCGGTGATTCCTGAAAGCTTTGCACTCCACCCCGAAAAATCAATCGTTGCAGCACCAGGCTCCACTCAGTACTTTCCTGTTCGGCTAGCCGTAATGCATCAACAGCAGAACGATGCGACTATACGTCAAGAGTTTGGGTTCGACATTCATACGGAGTTTTGACAAGGCTATGTCCGAGACTAAACCTAAAGCGCTCTGTGTAACTACGCTCTCGCATAACAGCTCAACCACTACTGCACGCCTATCCACGATACCTCCGATCAAGCAATCGGTGTTTAGGTGAATTCGGTGATAGCACTTGGTTGCTGAACCAGAAAGGCCCATTCTAGAGGGGATTTAAGGATCTTGCTCCCTTACTATTGATCATACTCACCATCCCACATTTCCTGTAGAAAATTTAGAAACCCAGAAATTTACTAGAGCCTGTATTTGAGCTCCGACTGAACGATAAATTCGATGTCTTTCGCCAATCAACGGCCAGCGGGTTTCAAAAATTATGTTGAGAGAATTGCCATTGTTGGTGTGAGCGAAATCAAAACGGCTCGGAATTATCTTCATCTTAACATATTATGACAGGCGGGCGGGCAATCTGGTGGCTATATGGTGGCCGAACTCTTGAAAGCTGGCAAAAAGGTCTCAGCCATCACACGCGAGGACAGCACATCCAAGGTTCCCGAGGGCGTGGAAATTAAGCGCATCAAATATGAGGACCAATCCTCCATCGTTGAAGCTCTCAAGGGACAAGAAGTCCTCATCATCACCATGTCCGTTATGGCTCCACCGGAGCAGCAACGTAAATTGATTGAAGCCGCCGCCGCTGCAAACGTCCCCTGGGTCCTTCCCAATGAATTTGGCAACGATAATGCAAATGTTGAGATGAGAAATGACGTGATCATCAATAGCTCCAAAACTCAATACCGGGATCAAATCGAAAAGTTGGGAGTGAGCTCTTGGATCGGATTTGCCTGCAACTTTTGGTATGAGTATAGTCTTGGTGGGGGGCATTACGGGATCGATATCAAGAATCGCAAAGCGACCTTCTACGACGACGGAAAAACAAGGCTGAATACAACCACATTCGCACAAGTCGGCCGTGGTGTCGCCGGCCTTCTCAATCTGAAAGTACTCCCGGACAGTGAAGACGATAAGAGTCCCTGCCTCAGCAACTTCAAGAACAAATTCGTTTATGTTTCTTCCTTTTGCGTTAACCAAGAAGAGATGCTAGAGTCCATCAAAAGAGTGACCAATACGGCGGACAAGGACTGGCAAATCGAGTATCGCCCTATTAGCGAGGTCTTTCAGGAAGGCCTTGAGAAGTTTAAGAGTGGTGATAGAATGGGGATGATTGCTGTGCTGTACGGGAGAAACTTCTTCAAGGACGATGCGGGAAATTATGAGAAGACGAAGGGGTTGCAGAATGATGTGTTCAAATTGCCGAAGGAGGATTTGGATGAGGCTACTAAGATTGCTGTGCAAAGAGCTGAAGAGGGGAAGAGATTCTGATCGCTTACCTTTTAAGGTTGAACAAAGAGTGGACGGAATACCTTAAAAACCTCTTCATTTGGTTCAGTACATGAGATGACAGACACCTTGGTCGGCTGATTGTCGAAGACTGCACCACTAGGCTAGTAGGAATGGGAAGGAAGTACTGTGGACGAATGCGTCACACTTGGCCTCGCTTTCGAGAATACTGAGATAGTCAGATTTAATTATGCTTACCAGCAGCCCAATTATATTAGTGTATTCCTTTAGTCTCCTGCTGTAGTCCTGATACTTCCAGTTCTTGCTTTCAAATACCCACAGCATTTGCATCCAAAAATATACATCCCAATATCGCTTTCAGCCCATTAGAACCAGATCTCACGGTCTCCAAAATTTCCATCCTTCTCTTACATCACCCTCTGTTATATCCCTCACAACATTGACACCAACGAGTTTTTCAATGCCCTCATTACCCTTGACGTTCAGGAATTTCTCCTGGTCAATCTCCTCACCTCCCTCTTCACCACTGCCATTTTGCAAAACAGCAGGCCAAAGTACGCCAACACCATCGCCGGCCAGGGTCGTCTCGAATTTCTCGAAGCCCTCGGCTTCTAATTTGGCCTCCAGCTCAGCGATAACGCGTTTTTTCTGTGCTGGTTTGTCATCTCCTATTGATGGTTTAAGAATGGTAATTGCGCAACCCCCACCTCCGGCGCCGGTAAGTTTTGTCCAACCAATTCCGGTATGGTCTATTAATGCTCGAATACGTTCAAGCTTTGGATGCGAAACTCCCAACGAGACTAATAATCCGTGATTCACAGTGATTAACTCTCCCAGATGTTGCAGGCTAGCTGGATCATCGGGATCAAAGTCTGGTTGTGTTATTAGGTGATGTGCTGATTTCGTGACTTTGTCTATTGATTCGAGGACTAGGTTTGCAATCTCAGGGTGGCTCTTCCGTAATGTTGCGACCCTAGCTACTTCTGTTGCTGTACTTCGAGATTGGCGTGTATCCACAAGAAGGAGAGGTAGCTCTGGGAAATCTCGCAGAGGAACCACCACCGGCGGTTTCGTGTAATCCTTTCGCTGGAAAAGAACCGCTTTGCCTCCTGCAGAAACTGTATTATCCACCCCTGAAGGATTTCCATGCGTGCACATCTCTCCAACGAATGCCCATCGATTTATGCGCTCAATCTGTAGTTCTGATTCCTCTGATGGCTGATCTGGATGAGGCCCGCTGAGAGCGCGAATTTGCAGTAATAGTGCTGCGCTGAGGCAAACTGCTATACTGCCGCTGCTTCCCAAACCCGCCCCAATTGGTATTGTAGAACGTAGAGTGTATACGCATGGCGCAGACTTCGCGGAGCCTAGCGACAGAAAAAGATATAGAAAGGCTGTAGCAGAAGAATGGTGTATTTTTCGGATATGCTCAGGATGCTTTTGCGACACCAGCGCAATTTGTGGTTGTAGAGCTTCGATGAGGTCTTCGTCGAGGGATGTGACAAGGTCATAGTAGAACTTCTTTTTGGAGGGGTGAGAGAACGCGGCCCAGGGGAGATCGTCTATATTCCAGGTATGATCGAGAGAGATATCTGGGAAACGTAGTGTAACAGTTCGCCGCGATTTGGACAGAAAGGTGACCAAGAGGTAAGATCTTAGTGAGATTGCGGCAGCTATAGCGGCCTATGATTACGTTAGATATCTGTTACAATTGAATGCGTCTCATAGTCTTCTACCCACCTTTCCGTACACTACAGCATGCTCCCCATACACGATAACCTTCCCAGGCGCAGATACCATAAAAGCAGGCATCAAAGGGCTAGAAAGCTTGCGAATCGTGTTTCGAGTAGGACGTATCTCTCCTATGCTGGTTGATTCCACTGAGTCGGTGAGCGATTCCGACGAGCTTTTGGAGAAGGAAGCCTTCTTAATGTGACGTCCATTGCTGAGGCGGGAAGTGTGATTGCCGTTGGTATACGCTGGTGAGCCTTCCATAGAAGGCATAGAGAGAATAGTGATTGTGGAGGAGCGTAAATGCGGCTTTGTTTGGTAGCCTAATGCTGCAAGCTGACGATTATCGGACGCTTATGCTCCTCCTTGTTGTGTTTGGATTTCAATGAGCTTTGAAATACCTCATCAGGGATGGTTGCGACTCGGGGGTTTTATTATTGCGCGTGACTTCCTATACCATTGACTAAAAGGGGCAGGGAGCACACCAGTTCTTACAAAAAGCAGAAAGTACGTCCGATACTTCTAAACCTCAACAACACCAATTCGAGAAGTTGGGATCAATCAATTGCGCGTAGAGTCGCTACGCATATCGTCGTCTTTATTTCAATGATCATCGGGCTAAGCCACAGCACTCATGCAAGGCACGCCTCCCAACCAGATTCGCGGAAACGTCATCCTCCGTTGATGAATAAACCCCGCATTGCCATTTGCCAAAGAACCTTAACCCTAGTTATGCGAATGATCTTGCATTTGCCAATGGAAGTTCTATGTACGAATAATCGTGAAGGGAAAAATACATCCTATTACTGCGACAGCTTTTGTGCTTATCATGGCAAAGGACGAAGTGCGGACTTCCGGACCAAACCTTATAAATAACAAGGAGAAGAAGTATTCTGAGGACCGATTGAGGATTCGAAATTATCTACTGTGGACGGGACTTCTGTCCACCCACACCTGTTACCCCGAATTTGACCAGTAGCAATTCGGATTCTGCTTATCCCTGTCACTGGACGTTCTGTTCTGTAGGCCAAACTCGATTAACCAGAAAGCGGATGAGTCGTCAAACTCCCTTTCACATACCATATCGCCTAACGAACAAAGAGTCTCGCGAACGCATCACGTAATGGAGACGACTTCGACACTGCTTCACGTCAACATACACAAGAAAGGTATTCTCATTCTACATGACTTCATTGTGCTTACTATTTCGTCCAGCATGCAGAATCTGTCAATTGGCCGGCAGCCATTGAGCCTCGAAGCTAAATAATAGAATGGAAAAGACTCGAAATACGCATGACGCCTAGCGATACTCTCTACTCGTAGCTCCAGGAACCATGAGGCCTTTACCACCCACGTGATTACGCGCAGTGCTGCTTCAAAGCTCAACAGATACTGGATTCCGTCTTTGTGCATCAATCTCTCCATTATCCCTCGCTAAAACGGTGTCTTCATGCTGATCAGACGGGACCCATCAAAAAGGTCCAGCCTTGCCACTCTTGATTAACCATCGGCAGTTCGCCTGCACGCGTTGATTTTGAGCTACCAAGATGAGACGAATTCTATATTAACACAACCTGGAAGTATGACGCACAGACCTTTACCAGACTTATATAATGAAACGAGACTTTCATATATTGATAGTGGTTGAGTATTTGATTGATCCAGTGGTTGAAGAGCTTGGGTTACAAGATGGACTGTGTTCTCTCCTTCTTATAGCTGAGATCAAATAGAGATTCGCCAATCTCCAGCATCGACCGGCGTACATGTCGTCCATGTAAAGCCGTTTTGCCGACTGCAGGGTAATCATATCTCAAATTCCTACTAGACGACCCGAGAGTGGTGCCTCTCCTGGCCGGACATATCGTGAGGCCTGTCTGGTGAACATGTCAATAATTTAATGTATCATGACCTGGTAACTTCGAGAACGTCCTACAATACGTGAACGAGTGTTGTATATATATTATAGGTGAACTTTCTTCCCAATTGTCGTGCTCTTTGTATTTTTTCCTCCCGTCACTCATTTATATCATCATTCTCTTTTCGTTCTTTCCCTTCTCACAATGAAGCTTCTCATTATCGCAGGTCTCGCTGTCGCTGTTACAGCCTGGCCACAAGATCCAAAAGCAAAGGGCAGTGGTGGCTCAGGAGGATCACCACGTATAGTTTCCACTGAGCTTATCGATGGAACATGCAAGCCAATCACGTTTATTTGGGCTCGCGCATCCACTGAAGCTGGCAATATGGTAAATTAGCTGGCAAACCGTTTGGAGACAAATTTTTCCTAAAGCTCATACTTATCGCTAGGGCGGTTCAGTGGGACCCATCGTTTGCGAGGGTCTCAAAAAGGACTATCCGGACAAAGTCGCCTGCCAAGGTGTCGGTCAGCCATACACTGCGGGCCTGTTAGACAATGTCGGTGCATTGGGAACGACTCAGGCCGCTGTTGGCGAGGCTACAAAGATGTTCACCACTGCGCATTCCAAATGCCCAGCTACGAAAATTGTCTTTGGCGGGTATAGGTATGAGCATGCCCTCCTGAATTTGCTATTGGGGGTTATATCTAACAATCATCTTTACAGCCAAGGCACCGCCGTGATAATGAACGCAGTCAAAGGCCTTTCCGCCGATGTCAGGAAACAAGTCGTTGCAGGTGTGTTTTACGGGTACACCAAGAATGCGCAGTTAAAGGGGATGATTCCGGGTTATCCTAAAGAGGATCTTCTAGTCTTCTGTATGGAGACCTCGCCGGGTAAATACGAGGATGGTGTGTGCGGCGGTCAACTGAACGTGAATGCGGGTCATATGGCTTATAGATCGCGTGGAGATGGGCCTAAAGGTGTCACATTTTTGAAGGGTAAACTTGACGCGGCTGGTGTTTAATGAGGAGCTTAGATTGGCTGTAGGGAGATGTGCAGAAAATGTACGAATTCTCGACATGTTGTTCGATCACAATCCTCTTTGCTCGTGCGAAATTGCTTGATAAGACCTGCTGATCCAAGTGTTCTGTTTGTCTAAGCCCAGTATGATGTGGTATCTGGATCCGTTCAATCATAGGCATAACGTGTAGCACCTAATTCTTGATTTCCAGAATACAACTGTGACTGTGAGTAGATCGATGTAATTTTATAGGTCGGACGAGAAGAAGATAAAAGAAGTAGCATCGTGACTTAGGCATAGGGAACAGGCTGAAAGCGGGTAAATCCGTTTTACGCAGCTTAAATCCGGTCCGGTCAACAGCACTTGCGACTGCTCGACATTCACAAGTGCGTCGACTTCTTACTGCGGTGACATAACCTGTTTTTCTCACCATGCTGCAAAACAATTACACGCATTGGCGATGAAAACGGGCTCTCGCGATCTCCGCTCCTTGCAAAACAAGGTTTGGGAAGGCAGCGTACCACTAGAGATACGACTTGCGAGTGCTGAATGCACAACTTATGGCGTTTCTGATGCCTTTTTGGTATGCCTTCTATGCTGTAATCCGACGAATAAGACTAATAATACCAGATACATGTCCCTCGAATATCGTACATACCACTTCTACTTCCCAAACTACATGCCTTCTTCCGAAGCTCCCTCATAAATCATGAAGCCAACTTCTGGGATGGGTGGCTATCATACGAGGATGTGCCCTTGAAATGGCACTTCCCGCTTGGATTGTTATATGATCTCTATTCTGGAGCTAGTGAGCTGCTGCAAGATGATAATGGTCTGGGAGGCAAAAAGGGACAGCCGGTATATGGCGCAGAAGAACAGAAGCTGAGGGATCAGCTTCGGACATGGAAGTTAACGCTACATTATGAGAACTGGCCGTCAGAATCATTGGCGAAGCTGGATCAGGATGGAAAGTTTATGAGAGATGCTTTTACGAATAGTGTTAAAGAGGCTAGTTTTCTGCGGCATGGATCTGGGAAAGTGGTTATGGCGTTGAGTAAGGAGGATTCGACACAGTTGTGGGATTCGGTTGAGCAGAGTAAGTGCATTTCACTCAGTAATGGAAGCGAGGACTTATTCTTCCAGATGATTTTACTCGTTTCTACCCAGTATCTCAAAGGCTCTTCCACCCACCGGGAGCTAATCTACGTCACATACCCACGAAAATATATCTACCCGCAACGGCATCTGAAGATGATAAGGAGGGTACCAGTTTAGGACATCTCAAGGTCGTGCAGTCTCTTATCACGCCTTCACTATCAGCACGTAAGTACATCGAATCATGCTGCCAAAGCAAAATTAAAACTCGAAATAGGTCAACCGCAAACAGTGGGAACAGCGTTGAATGCTCTACTTCCAAGTCTCTTTCCTAGCCGGCGAAGCCCATTGTTGGCCTTGCCTATGCTTCATGGTGCTGTTGTACCGCTGAATACTAATTTACAGTCTCTGGCAGAGGCAGCTGGGTATGCTGATGGCTTTTTGCATGTTGCTGTTGTGATGATGGTCTAGATATAGAAAGGTTATGTAAATGCTTTACCACTTAGGGTAGTACCATCACTTGCAGGCCAGATTCTATTTATGCATGCACACTTTGCACTTCCTTTGCAGTGAGTTGTGTTCTAAATGATAATAATGGATTTGGATAACCCTAATTAATTCAAGGTTAATCGGAGGCTCTTACAAACTCTATTTCACAAAAGAACTCTTCAGACACAGCAAACAATGGGGTGTTTTCTTTCACCATGTTCAACGAACCCATCTCCTGTAAGATCTAGAAATTTCCAAATAAAGGTTAGTGGCGGGTATTCCCGCCCGCGTTGACGCCTCAGGCATAAACCTCAACTTTTAATCTTCGCGACTTCGTTGCGCAAACACCAACAACTCCACACCAGATCATCAAATAAGATTACAACTTAGCGAGGAGTTTTCAGTCGCAATAACCATGCCTTCCGACGATCTGCTCGACCTCGCGAAGAGCGATGTCGACTTCTACGCGGTGCTGGGCGTGCACGCCGGCAGCACGACAAATGAAATCGAAAAGGCGTACAGGAAGATGACACTGATCTACCATCCTGATAAAGTCCGAGAAGAAGATCGCGCATCAGCGACGGAGAAGTTTCATGGTATCACCATTGCAAAGGAGTTACTCCTAGACGAGCAGGCAAGACATGTCCTGGATACTTTCATTGCTTCGCGCGAGATGCAGCGGAGACAGAGGGAGCAGCTGGATGGAAGAAGGAAAGCCATGGTTTCTGACTTGGAGCAGAAGGAAACAGGTGCGCTGAAGAGGAAGCGCGAAGAGATGGACGCGGAGGCGTTGCAGGAGCAAGAAATTAGGAGATTACAGGAGGATGGGCGAAGGAGAAGGATGCAGCGCGAACAGGAGCTGAGGAAGGAGAAAGAAACTGAAGTCGCTGCCATGAAGGAGCAAAACAGCGAGCCTGAGCAACCGCAAGGCCCAGTACCTGAATTGCAGAGGGCAGTTCGCGTTCAGTGGAAGAGGGAAGGGTTGGGGCGCGACATAAGCAAGGAGCAATTGGTCAAAATGTTTACCAGATTTGGTCCTATTGAGCATTGCATGTTGAAGGACAAAAAGGAAAAAAAACCAAAAGATGAGGGCCTGAAGAAGAAGGAAAGGATGATGATAGCAACTGGTTTAATCGTCTATGAATCCATTGTTTCCGCCCATTCTGCTTTCGAGGATACAAAACGACAAAAAGGACTAGAGTGGGATATTCTTGAGCCAGTGGAATGGGCTGAGGGAAAGGAACCAGAAGTTTTGGCTTCCATTCTTTCCTCACCACCCCCGAAAGACGCGCCGTCCACACCCGTACCAGCGTCCAGGAAATCGCAGTATACGAACGGGATCACGCCAGAGACGCCCATATCATCGCACAGAACGAAAGAAGGAATGAAACCAGGTCTCAAAGGTGAGGGTCTCCGCAAGGTGCCATCATTTGGCTCGTTCAAATCCTCTGCTTTTGGCTCTCCCATTAACAGTCCTTTTGGTAAAGGCCCAAACAGCCCAAGTCTGGAGGAGCTTACCCTAGTTAGACTCAAAAATGCTGAAAAGAAGCGGTTAGAGGAGCAGATCCGAAAGGAAGAGGCGGAGGATAGCAGAGACGATAAAGACGGTTCTACGTGACCATAATGGCTGCTTAGGCTTGAACATCCCTAGTACTTCTCGCAAACGTCCAAATCACGAAAGCGATGGCAAAGCTATACTACCAGCGTGATCGCTCTGTCGACAAATTTTCCGGACGTATGTCGATACTTCGAGCGTCTTCTTTTGCTCAGCTAACAACAAATATCAGGTGCTAATTGCTATTCTCTGCAGTGTGACCTTCTTTGTGATATACCATATATGTGATCCCAATTCCCTAGGACGATCTCCAATCTTAACCCGCTTATCTCAGCTTCACCCATTAATATCATGGCAAACACGGGGCTTGAATTGCTATTTCCTACCTACCTAAGCAAGGTACCGCATGGGTTCAACGGCCTCGCAACAATCGAGCTAGCTAAGCGCAGAAAGCCTGTCTGGATCGAGATCAGGGATTCCCATTGCCTCATTGATGGTGAACAACATTCAGATATGCTTAATGAATCTTATCGGGGACTCTGGATGCTTAAAATGTCAAACTTCACGAAGGCTGCTCGATTTGTTCTACGTGAATACCACGGCTCTTCAATGCCACTACAGACACCCAAGATAGTACTCAATCGATGTCTACTTGCTAGATATGCGTTGATCGAAGAACCTAATCGACTTTACTTTTCTATCGTCCAAGGTGGTCAAACGACTCTCCGTAAACTTGTCGTTTCAACATCACGAGAGGAAGTTTTGCGAAATGCATTTTATGAGGCTTGTAATGGGTACTCCACACTTTACACTATTGCAATTGCAGAGCCAAAGTTGGGTTTCGAGATTGGGCCACGGAAAGTCATGGTTGTGAGACAACCACGACCGAGAAAGGACTATGCATTTACTGTCGGAGGCTTGGATATGCAAATTTTGGAAGGAGGAGTGTATTGGAAGGTCTGCCGAATGCTCACCTAGCAGGCATGGACACTTATATCGCGGTCCGATACAAAGACACATTACGCGTCTGACATCAATCTCGGTCAATTGGGACTGCGAAAATCAAAGACTTGAAGAATGCGTGTGTTGGAGGGCACGACTTCTTCATTTGGAAATTGGGAAAACTGTTTTGGCAAATTTAGACCAGCAAAACTTGAAATCATAAATATCTGACTTTATATGCTTGAGAATATTAGGCTAATGACGAGCTCGAATTCGTGATCCCCGGCCCATGTGTACTTCTCCGGAACGAATGGGTTTCATTTCGACTAGGGCCAAAAGAGGCATCCCCAGCCTCCACCTTTAATTCGCGTGTCGCTGATTTCCAGCACGCACGACTTTCGCGTTTCTATACCCATAAACCACATTCATTAAATACTTTTATTCGTTCGGTTTATTGCGGCAAGCAATATCCTGATTGATTTAGGAAAAGTTCACCTCCAATCTTTTCGCATACTGTTTTTGGTTCTTATTGTGGTGCTATTCACCTCCAGCTATTGCCTACAAGGTCACGAAGCTTTCACGCACACTATCCATTTCCTAAACTCACATTCACATTCACTTCATCTGAAAAATACTCTGGCTATTGTCCACCGCAATAATGGAGAACGACAGTGATACCCTCCACGATGTGGCCATTTTACTACTTAAGCAACTCATGGAACCACATTCAAACTCGAGAACACCAACAAATTCTCTCGAGACTTCCAAAGCTATAAAGACCATTCAGAAGATTATGGCCCGCACTCGTTCTCCAAAACAACCCAAAACACCGTATTCCACGAGATCACAGCCATTGATGCCATCCCCCGAGACATCCGACGCCGCAATGTCATCTGATGCTTCTCCAAAGAGCGGACGGATCAGCAAGAAGAAATCCACAAAGACTTCAAAAAGCAGCAATAAGAAGAAGATCGTTGCTAGCAGCCCAATTCTTCCAGCACCACCCGAAAACAAACTTCCCCGTATTCTTGGCGTGGAAGAATGGCAACTCCCTCGCAAAATCGAGTGTTCAGAGTACCTTGAAATCGCAAAAACAGAGTTTGGACGCGGAGTAAGAACGACATCACCACTTATCCCCGCTGGAACAGTTCTCCTAGTCGACAGGCCACTTATCCACCGCTTCAATGAGATACCACATCACAGCCACAGCGATAGACTGCGCGCGCACGTCGAAGCCCTTGAGGATGACGACAAAGAAGTCTATGCCAATCTCGCCTTCACCGATAGCGAGAACATCTTCGATGCTCGAACTGAGACAAATGCCTTTCAAGTGAGCGCCAATCACTGGTCTTTATATCGGTATATCAGCTTTGTCAATCACTCCTGCAAACCAAATTGCAAATTGGAAGCGAGTAGCTCCGGCGACAACAGCTTCATTGTTCGAACAATGGTACCGATATCAATGCAAGCTACCGAAATCACTATCGACTACACGCCAGAGACACGTCTTCACGATGTCGAGACTCGACAAGCAGAACTACTTGCAGGGTGGAAGTTCACTTGCGCGTGTACTGCGTGCTCCAAGCCAGAAATCACCAACCGCGCCAGAGAGGAAATTGCTACCCTACAAGAAATCATCCGTTGTACCATCAAGGATGATTTCGGCAAAACTATCAAACGCCTACCTACGGTGGAGGAAGTAGATGAGAACCTCCCTAGATATATGCATCTCCTCAAACAAGAGCGATTTTCAGACCGCATACCACAAGCTCTTGAGCGTGCAGCTCAGGTATATCGACAAAGCGGTGCGGCTGCTGATATCGAGAAAGAATTGGCTCATCGAAGTCAGTTGATTGAGCTGCAGAGGGTTATGAAAGGTGCGGATAGTGAGGAGACGCTTAAGGCTGCTGAGGAGTATGTCAAGGCGTTCAAGGCGAGGAGGAGTGCTAGGAGGGAGATTGCTGCTGTTGGGAAGAAGACGGTGGGTGCTGCTAAGACAGCAGTTTCACAGACTGCGAATGTGATAGTGGTGCGGAAAAACGGTGGGAAATCTGCGGCTTCGACAAAGACTGTCGAAAAGGTCGAGAGTGGAAGGGTTGAGAAGATTGATACTCTTACCAAGAAGATCAATCTTTTGAAGAAGTGATTGTTTTCTGGTTTCAATTTTTCACTGGGTTTTGTTTGGCATTTCCATTTCTGCATTGGTGGTGAAGTTGGCCCGGATACTTTGTGTTTATCCTCTCAATTATTTGCATCATCTTCGATACCCGGAATGCAATGGGATTACTCTTTCCTCTTGATTTGGCTATGGACTCTTATCTGTCTACTGTTCAACGCGAAATTGATGATAACCGTAAGCGCAAATGGATCTTATTCACACAGGCTTGAATATGTCAGAAGGGGATCGGCACCGGAAAGAAGCGTGCATCTAAAAGTACGAAAGGGATCGGCTCCCCGGAATGCTAGCCAATTTATAGTTCGTCAACCAAACATCGCAACGAAACTTACGTACCTCAAGATCATGGTAGCTTTGAATAATCCTCGTTTGGCACGACGCACACTAGCAATGTTGAAAAAACTGGTCTTGGAAGGCTGGCACGGCTTTGGCCTGCCATTGAATAGATCTTGTCACCACTCCGATTGACGGCGATACCTTCCTCTTTGGTTTGACCGACCGCTTTCCAGGATAAAAGCTTGTTATCAGCCACAAAGCTCGGCAGCGGTTGATTACTATAGCGATTCATAACTTGGCATGTAAACCAAGCTTTTCCGGCTCTGCCTCTGCCCGCGCTCGATCGACTCTCCTCCAACCACCCAATTTACGCTACTGCTGAACCCTCAAAAGCAAAGCAGTGGGCAGCCAAGGCTTCGCGGGGCATTTGCGTAAAACATTCTTATTATTCTTTTTTGCATCAAGTTCGCGATATTGTTTGTCTGAGTACACAGTGTATTTCCCTTGCGGAGACGCACATGCGCTTGCGCTCTCGCCGTGTCAAGAATGGCTTCGATGCCGGCAGAAGCGGAGCCGAACGGCAATCAACACGACGGTGGCCCGCAGCCGGATGATAAGGAAAAGTCGCAGGGCGATATCAATGAAGCTGCCAATGTTGCGCAATCGAGCGGTGTCTCGTCGCAGAAATCGAAAGAGACGGACGAGAAAGTAGAGAAGCAAGAAGAGGATCACGCTAAGGGTAAGAAGCAGCAGAAGGATGATAAGCAGCCGGACGGAGGGTATGATAGTACTCCAATTCCTTATGCGCCGCCCGGGTATACTGTGCGAATCACTTTCCACAAGGCCGAGAACCTACCCATGGCCGATATCAACAGCTTTTCATCTGATCCCTTCGTTGTCGCAACACTGTCCACCGGCCTACCAACCCGACACAAGGAAGACCCTCCCCTTATCTGGCGAACTCCAACAGTCCGCCGTAATGTTGATCCAGAATGGCAACAAGATTGGATAGTCGCCAATATACCTGCTGCCGGCTTCAGACTCAAGTGTCGCCTTTACGACGAGGACCCGGCAGACCATGACGATCGCCTTGGGAATGTCGTTATCACAGTGCCCTCTGTTTCAGAACAGTGGGAGGGTATACGCCATCAACAATACAAGATCAAGAAGCGTATGGGCTCTAAACGTGCATATCTTATGCGCGCCATCGCTGTGTGTTTGAAGACCGCTCATGACATGAGTGGTTATCTGTACCTTAGTGTGGAAGTTTTAGGTAGGACAGAAACGGACGAGGGAGGGAGAGCATATACTGTTGGGCCTATGTGGTGGACGAAACATTTTAGTCCTTTGCTTGGGCGAATAGCAGGCAGGAAAGAACCAGGTGAGGATAATGAGAGTAATCATACCTGTAAGAGTAAAAAGGCAGAAAGATACAAGTATGTTTCTACTAAACTTTTCCTGTTCAGAGTCTACAAGCTAATAACGATACACCATCAGCTTCCAAGCCAATCAATTCCAATTTCAAGGACCTGTCCCGCCGGAGCTCTATCATCGTTATGTCGAGTTCAAATCCTTTGTCAAAGGCATGTTTACCTCATCCGGCATACAAGGATACCTCCTGTCCAAAGCCCTACATCACCAGCACGCTTCAGTGTATAACTTCGACCGAACCACAGAGTACGGGCAGTTCGAAGGCCCTTCCAAAGAGACGACTCTCAAATTCCTCGACCTTGTGCATTACGACCAGGGAGGAAGGATATTCACCTATGTCCTGACCTTGGATTCGCTATTCCGCTTCACGGAAACTGGCAAAGAGTTCGGAATTGATTTCCTGAGCAAACATACCATGCACAGCGACGTATCAGCATATATCGCCTACTCCGGTGAATTCTTCATAAGAAGATTGAAACACAAGAACCGACCACCACCGGAAGAGGGAGGCCATAACAAAAGCCATCCAGCCAACGAAATTTCAAACGGACCACCAAATGATGACGCACCGAATGATCCCGGCTACTACGAAATAGTGATCGATAATGACAGCGGTACTTATAGACCAAATGGAGCCCTTCTGCCCAAACTCAAAGAATTTCTGCAGCAAAATCTCCCAGGACTTAAAGTCGTCACGCTCGATTGCCAGAAAGATGCCGAGCTGGAAGCGAAGATGAAGAAGGAACAGCGGGAGGCCAAGGAGAAAGAAGGTGACCACATCATCTACAGGCAGATGAGTCGGGGATCTTCGATTTCTAGTTCCGACCTAGATGAATTGGACGAGGCGGAAAGGGAGCAGAGAGAGCATCGTGGTGTGCTGGGACAGGCTAAGCATGAAATTACTATGGTAGGCAAATCTAGGCAGGCTCATTGGAAGACGGTGGTTCAGGGGAAGGGTGGTGATGTTGAAGCGGGTGCCGCTACAGGTGGAGTGCAGAAAGAGGGGGCAGCAGCTGCGGATCACGAATCCAGAACTCATGATATAACGAAAGCTGATGACTCGAATAGGTAAGCTTGAGTTTACGAACGGTGATGGAACGGCTTCTCATGGGATTGAGGAGGTAGGAGGGCCTACTGATGCTGCGGTAAGCAGCCTACGGCGATGCGTTTTTGGATGCGTGTATCGCCCTTTTGTCTATATTTTTTGGTTCCAGCATTGGCTGCGGACTCGCACCTATGCGCGCTGTGTTTTTTTCTTTCTGCTTCAATCATGGTCATACAGCGGGGGCATGTCCCCCGCTGTGGAATTGCATGGCGGCGTTCTTGGTTTTCAATTGCTGTGAGAGTCGGCATTTTCGTTGTGAAATACTTCATTCTTCTCTCTATGATTTTATTTTTATCACTGCCATGTTCTCACAGTTGTGTAGGCGCTTTTGCCTGCGCGTTTTTACATACTAAGTCTTTCTTCTGATGAGGTGTATAGTTTGTAAATACTGGCGACAATAATTGCTTTTGAATCCGATCAATAGTCTTCCCTGGGTTCTGATGGACGTCTGACCGTGAGATACGACAATATCTCCTACGCGTTGCAATGGCTACTTAAGCTTTCTTGGTATGAATCCGCCCCACTGTTGGTGGGCAATATTCCAGCCTGGTCAAGCTATTTGGCCAATTGCGGGGAACGATTATGATAAGGTTGCAGAATTGGCGAAATGACGATTCTTAAAGACAGGAAATATAAACTCTTTGTATTATTGCCAAACTACCTGTTGTTTCCATTTGCACTTGCTAACATATCTATAAATCCTCCCATTGCTGTGATGGCCCTGCGGGCCATCTCAACAGTATTCGTCTCATAACATACCCAAAAGAAGGACCTGTTCTAACAATATTATCTCCATTCCGCTGCCAGAGAACCCGATTTTGCAATTGAATCATATTCGGATCAGAGTAGATGTCAGAAACCAATGTAAGCAGATACAATACAAAGTTTCAAATCCAAGTCTGTGAGTTGGGATTTGGAGTAATTGAACTTGCTTAAACATAATAAATCCAACTTATCATACTCACCTACTCCAACAACACACCTATCAGTGAATGCCAGGACTCATGGGTATACTTCTTTAGTTTGAACAAAGTTGCAATAGTAAATGGATTCCGGCATATGCCCAGCTTGGGTCCATGAAACTTGAGGGTCTAAGCACACCCCTGAGGATGAGAACTCAACACCAACACACGCTGTGGCAGCTTCACTGAACAATGACCGACTGAGTAAGGAAACAGTAATATATACTACATATCGTGTGTAGAGCTCGAATGGAGAGCTCGCTGACCAGGATATGGCTGACTACGCAGCACGTGACACTTAGCCGAATTAAGTATTTTCTCAACCACAACTTCTCCGTCTTCCCCGACTGTCGTCACCATCCAAATCTTCATCCCAGCTACTCTACGGTGACCGATTTGGCCAAATTCCTGGGATTGTCGACATCCTGACCTCCCATGACTGCTAGCCAGTATGCCATGAGCTGAAGAGGTATAACGTTGATCAAACCCTGCAAGCAATCGACTGTTTGCGGCACTTCGATCTTTTCAGTCTTATCGGCAGGAAATTCGGAATCATCAGTGTTGCAGATGATGATTGGCCGTCCCTTGCGTGCAATGACTTGCTGGTAGGCATTGAGTGATTTGGCGAAGAGACCGTCACGTGTGAGAATCATGACGATAGGGAGATCTTCGTCGACGAGTGCGAGAACACCATGCTTCAGCTCACCGGACATGACGGCCTCGCAATGGAGGTAGGAGATTTCCTTGATCTTCAGAGCACCTATTGGAAATGTTAATATGAAATATTTTCAGGCAAATAAGGAATCAAAGTTACCCTCGAGAGCAGTGGCGTGCTGCATACCGCGTCCGAGAAGCAACATACTCTTCTGATCCTTGAATTTCTCGCAGAGAGTCTTAATCGATTGATCGAGCTTGAGGCACTGTTTGAAGAGCTCCGAGATTTGTCCAAGCCCTTTTATGATCTCCTCACGGCGCTCCTTCTTAGACGATCGATCCTCGCTGAGGGATAGGGCAAACATAACCATACATACGAATTGGGAAGTATAGGCCTTGGTGGAGGCAACACCAATCTCGGGACCTGCGTTGATGTGGACACCGCAGTGAGTAAGGAGAGAAATGGAAGAGCCGACCGTATTGACGATACCGACAGTCAAGGCACCGCGTTCGAGACAGTACCGAAGAGCCATGAGAGAATCGGCAGTCTCACCGGATTGAGAAACAAAGACGCAGACGTCGTCGCGGAATATCGGGGCCGCGCGATCCAAGAAATCTGATGCCAATTCCACAGCAATGGGGATCTCGGTCAACTCCTCAAAGATACCGCGCACGGCCATGCAAGAGTGGAAAGAAGTACCGCAGGCGATAAAAATAATGCGACGGCAGCGGCGGATGGTAGTCATATACTGTCGGAGACCGCCCAACGTGACTTGCTTGTTTTCTGGATCCAGACGTCCGCGCATGGCGTTGACGACGGACTCAGGCTGCTCGAAGATTTCCTTCTGCATGAAGTGGTCGAATTTGCCCTTCATGATTTCCTGGAGCTCGATTTCGAGTGTTTGGATGGCACGAACGTTGGATGTGCCGTCGTCCTTTTTAAGGCGGTGAATGTTAAGGGAACCCTCATGAATGTGGGCGATATCATCGTCCTCCAAGTACATAACCTTCTTCGTGTGCTCAACAATGGCCGAGGGGTCAGAGGAGAGGAAGAATTCGGTAGGCATTGGCACGCCGTCGTCGGAGAGGAAGGCACGGGATTGCGAGCGGTGAAGCAGTGACTTGTCTGCTGGTGCAAGAAGATTGTTGGCCTTCTTTAATGCCACGTTCTGTGATGCTCGCTCGGCTGGAAGTGCAAGACCATCAGAGTATTCAACGTCGACAAAGTCTACTTTCATTTTTCGCGCTGTTTTGACTCCGATAACGAGTGGGGAGCCCTTGCGGGCTGCAATGATTTCGTGTGGGTAGTGAACCGATTTGAGGAGGACACCGAACGCTCCTTGGAGCTCAGAGATGATGGCCTTTGCTAGAATGGGGAATTCGATATCGGGGTGTTGCTCGTAGATATACTTGGCCAACTTTGCAATGGCTTCAGTGTCGGTTTCGGTTTCAAACTTGTATCCTTTCCCCTCGAGAAGAGCCTTCAGCTCCTTGTAGTTTGTAATGATTCCATTGTGCACGACGGAGAATTCCCAATTGGGATCGGATCTGATAGAGAGAATAATTAGCTTTAATTGGCCAATAGGCAAGCCTACAATTCAAAGCAAACTCTGAAGGCAAACGGTTTTGGGCTTGTGATCTCAGTCACAACATGACGCACCTATGAGGATGGCAGTTGAGCCTTGAAGGACGACCGTGGGTAGCCCATCGGGTATGTGCGATGCCAGCATGCGAATCAAACACCTTTGTGAGGTCTGGCTTCTCCGCTGCAATAAGTTCTTTGAGCTTGACGACTTTGCCAACCTCCTTGAAGGCATAAACCTCGTTCTTCTTGTCACCATCCACAGCTAGGCCTGCAGAATCGTATCCACGGTATTCCAAACGAGAGAGGCCTAGTGGTCAATTAACTTTCTGGCACATTGATGATTTCAAATTCAATTAGTTGAGATAGGTAATGAGATCAGAAAAATGGTGTGGAGCCAAGTTCGATGGGCTGAGTCCACAGTAAGCACCTGAAGAATCAATCTCTCAGCCTTCCTAGTGATATTGAACTGAAAAAATCGGCTCAAACAACCAGGGCGCTTCAAGACCATTCATTCAGAGCCCACCAAACACAATCCGTTACGTGTTTCTCATTGTTGTGGTGGGGCGCCGTTCAGCCCAGGGAGGGGTACTTGCCGTTAACAAGCGTGTCGAGAATGAATTTCCGGTCCTTGTCAACCAGATAGTTGATGTAGCCAAAGATGCCACTATGTCATCATTAGTGATTGTCCAACTTTTGACCACCCAAGATTGTCGATATTGGGGTAAAGAGCTACATACCACATATTTGCTTGCGATTATTTGGGTAACGAGGGTTTGCTGGATCCAACGATTAGACTGAGCGAAAGTACTGAACAAATGGTAGCTCTGGGAGTTCTAAGGGGTGTATTTCGAGTGATGTGTGAGTGGTGAGAAGCTGAAAAATATTCATTCACAATTTTCTCGGACAGTCGATCTTCTTTATATGCAGGTGCTTCGGGGAGCTGAACATGGCCAAGAACAAACGTTCCAAACAACCGAGCGCCTCCCAAAAAGAATGGCGTCACAAGATCCTTGAATTTGGATGAAAGAAAACTAATCCTCCTGTCAACCAGCACGTTCCAGCAACACGTTCCGTTTTCCCAGCCAACAGATGCTTTTTTGCGTCCTTGGAAGCGCGTACTGTTCAGGGGCTCGCACAGTTGTCCTGCATGTATGCTCATCGTCCCCACAAAAGGGCTGTGATCGGCGCCTCATAAAGATCCCACGCCGAGTGGCAGTGCATTTATCAAAAAACTCCAAAAATACACGTACTTGCCTTCCGGTTGTCAGTGTACCTGTCTCATCAGGGATCAAGCTTTGCCTGGTCCTCTGTCATTCGTTCATGACGGATCGGCTTTCTCTATTCGCTCCCGCCCTCGACATCTATTCAGTGTGCATTGCATGGCGGCTGGAATGCCGTATTGATGATCCACCACATATCGAAATATTCCCAATTTATATCACGATACTTGGCAATTTGATACATCGCATTTCTCCGGATCTAGCACATTACGCCACAGGTAGCGGTTGTAGTAGTACTATGGGTTGCTCATGGGTGGGATTGTGACGATGCAGATTTTCTCCTCGGCATTTAAAGGCATTATTAATAAGTACTTGTTCAGTAGTGACTGATATTACGACGTCAGGATCTAGTCCCTTTTAGCTTGCCTCAAAGCTAGTGTTTAGAGAGCGGGTCATCCAGTGGTGCTGCGGCTTCACTGAATGTTGTTTTATTGTGTCCCAATAATATTTCAGCCTTATGCCCCAAGCAGGGTGCGATTAGTAGTCGCGCGGCTGGTGTGTTTCTGCGAAAATGTCGGTGTAAGACTCACCTAAATCAGGAAGCAGCTGGTCAGCTTTTTGGCTTATATCGGAGACTGCTTTAAAGCTGAACCACTTTGAGGTAGTTGCTGATTCAGACACTTGAACAACAATCAACCAGCAACGAACTGAAGTATTAGACATATTCCTCTATCGCAGAATCCACAACACCGTGGGTCAGAAGATATTCTGGTAAGCGGCTCAAGCAAATCCTTTCAAGAAAAATTAAATGCATGAACCAATCATAAAATACTAGGACGATTATTATATGGAGTAAACATTTCTAAATCGATGGTTCGCCCAATTCAGGTTAGCGGTATTCCGTCCTTGGCATCTGTTTTTCTCTTCTTGCCATGTTAACATTTCCTTCTCTTCTCTATAAAACTACAGCAAGTCGTCCTCCCAGTTCTTCTAATTCCACGAAGATGCTGTGTGTTCTGATCTACGATCTGGACCTGCAAGACAAACAACCCTCTGTTTGAGGCCACCAAGAAACCAAAAGCTCTGATTGGCGTGCCATCGTTTGTAGCGGTACATCATTGTCCACTCTTTTGACTTCATTCGTGTCAATGATATCCTCTAACTCGATGCCATTGACTTTTTTAAGCCTGATAGAACAGTTATGGAAATTTCTTGGGATTCCATACCAACAACATTCAAGTACGACAAGTACGATAACACAATCTCCCACAATCGGTTGATCAATGACATCCTATTCGAAATTTATATTCTCTCTTGCATTTTCAACTCTTTCAAGATACATAGTGGGGCTCATTAGATAAATCATGAACTTCATTTTCATTTTGCGGCATAGTTTCGTAACATCGCCATTGTCAGGTAAATGTGGTGTCCTCTGACGTGCCCAATTCCGGGGCCATCTTATCGTAATAGGGAACCATTCAAACTCTAAGAACGAACAGATCAAG
The DNA here is from genome assembly GCA_010583015.1 of Tothia fuscella. Lineage (NCBI taxonomy): Eukaryota > Fungi > Ascomycota > Dothideomycetes > Venturiales > Cylindrosympodiaceae > Tothia > Tothia fuscella. The sequence continues at coordinate 460,456 of MU007014.1, forward strand.
CATACAACGCCGCGCGAGCGATCCCCAAGTATAAGTGCTTAGCCCAAGAGAACTCGACCTCTCCATCTCACGCTAAAAGGCAAGATGTCAAAGAAGCTCGATCAAGGGGCACAAGTTACACTGGAGGGTCACTGAAGCGTTGTTGGAGTCCCAACTCCATTGTCCGGATCCCAAAATCAAATCCAGACATAACCGATATCCCAAACTCCAAATCTATACCGCCCATAACCGATATCCCAAACGCCGGTCTTGTGTATGATACAGTCTATCTTGATGCATGGATCGATCATATCATCTGTACAAAGATTAGGGATTCGTCTTGTGTTAGAGGCGCCTGAAGGACACTCACCAAAGCCACAGCAACACCCGCCACCACTAATCCGAAGACACTCCTCCTGTTGCCTGCAGCTCCCTCAAATGCTGGGATCGGTGGATAAATGGCACTCGATGTTGGTACTGCTGCGCCTGTCGATGATGGGTGGACGAAATTCGTTGGTAAGGCGACACCTGTTGGGTTAGCAAAGCCAGTTCCAGCTGCGTGTACAACGCTTGTTGGAACGGCAACTCCTGTGTGATTAGTAGCGTAATTCCAGTGGCTGTCGAGAAATGTTAGTTTGTTGGTTCTAAGGGGATGCCCAATAGCAGAGGATGGGTGTATTTACGATGGCGAGGCTGTGGCGGCGCATGTGAGGAGGGCAATGCCTGCGAAGATGGAGAACTGCATGGTGAGTAGTAATATGATATGAACAAGGGTATCAAGTAAGACAACGTAGAGACAAGGTATCGACTGGTATTCGTATGGACACAAGAAATAGAAAGCTGTACAAAAAAAGAATATTCAAGGTGCAAGGATATGGTTTCCCCCAAACCGAGCAGGGGAAGCATTTTTATACCTCCAATCTGTGGACCCCACCGCAAACTCTCGTTGCTACAGCATTTATCATAGAGATAAATCCACTTCTGAAATCAAGAACGGTGTGCCTTTTTCTGCAGCCACAAAACCGAGTTTCACGCTTCAAAGCTGGTTTTGACGATCGTGGCGTTTTGGTGTCATGGCAACTGGTCTGTTTGAAGAAGATAATCGAACGGCCGGGGAATTTTTTGTTCTAATTTTGTTGGGAAACCTGCAGACTTGGGTTTCCAAAAGCCGCGAGGAAACTTGATACGTTTTCTTGGTTCGGTGCTTGAAGTAGTGGTGTCAGCGAATAGGGAAAAGTGGATTAGTGTGAGGCTCGGTTAGGTTTGTTTACAAGCTATACTTCAGCCTTGCGCTGGCCGCCTCATCGCCCGATCTGTAGGCTCTCCAATCCCGTTTCAACATGTTCGATGTCTCCCTGGACAAAGCTTTGTGCGCTCTGCTGCGCAGCATTTCAATGCTTCTGCGAAGGCCGAATCTTTCGTTTAACACGTTCTTCTTATCCTCGTCTCTAATTACGACAAACCAGTGCAAGTACAGGGTATCACACTCCTTGAGAAGTGCTTGATTTTCCATTGCTTCGCCAATATGAGCTCTGGCTTCATCCTCACTGTAGAGATACGATCGAATGTTGATCAGTTCCACAAGTTCTGGAGGAGTTCTGTTTCTGTAGTGATGAGCAAAAACACAATACATCCCGTATAATATCTCGAATGATATATCATCTATCTCGGCGTCCCCATCCTCTTCCGGGAGTGCCAGGACTATTTGGGCGATGTGTTCGATATCGAATAGAAATTCGCCAGGACCAGCGACAATTGATTGAAAGACGTCCTCGGGGTGTTCCGAAGAGTGAGGAGGATCCCTTTGGTGGTCTTCTTGCGAGGCATCTTCAGGCTTTGGTCCTTCTTCTGTGGTATTTCGAGGTTCACCCGCGCAGTCATCTAGTTCTTTCTTCGTCTCTTCTTCTGTGTCACCAATAGGTGTATTTGCTTGGTGGTGTTCAGGCTTTTGCTTCTCCATTGGCGAGTCTCTACCGGACTCTTCTGTAAAGTCCTTTTGAATTTGCTGCCCGTCATCTTCTGGGCCCAACACATCTTCAATGAATTCGTCCTGTATCTCCTCCTTCAGTCGCTTCACCTTCGTCCTACCCCTCCCCAATCCAATTACAACCTCTAATGTGTCAATATTCTTATTAATCATCCCCAGCGTCAGTATCACCTTTCCATCGTTGCAATCCGTCAAGTCTAAAAAACTGTCTTTGTTCGGCTTAAGGATTGCAAGCTTTCCTCTCAGCTCCTCCAATCCTTCTTCATCCAGTTTAAGTTGTGGATCCACCCTGGGTAGACGCGTCGTAACAATATTATCGTCTGGATTCGCCCACCACAGCATCCAGCGATCTGCGTCGAGCATCTCATGTCTATCTCGTTGGTTCATCTATTCGTACTGTAGTAATTCAATCCAATGATGTGTAACCCTAAAAAAGTACTGGAGAAACAATCTACAATAAGCGAAGTCCAAAGTTTTTTTTTTAGATGGATACACCTCAACAGCACTCAGGGAATATTACAAGCTCACAGCAAAGAAGAGCGGCAGTAGCGATGAGGAAGTGAATGACAAAGTGTCAGTGAAAGAAGGACCAGCCCTGCTCCGCGAGGAAGCAATTGGGGCCCAGGAATCTGAGCAATATGTGACTATTTCGCCCTACCAGTATGGATCCAGTACTATCAAAACTCTCAGCCCATTCAGGGCCCGAATAGGACCAGGCTGGTGGGGCGAAGGAAGAGAGCAAAAAAAGGAGAAGTAAGGAAGAAAGAGGGTTAGGACCAAAAAGACCATCCAGTTGGGCGAAAAACTACACACATCCAATTACTCTATACAATTCCAATCTCTCCATGAAAGGTCATCAACCACAAAAGCCACACAATCATCACAAACCAAACCAAAGTAAAAACAGACCACACAAGAAAACACCGCCGTCGTGTATTACTGTAGGCAGGGGAAAGAAAGGATAAACTCCCCAAGATATTTTACACAACCCCCATACAGAAGTCATCAAAGTCGTGAAAAAGTCCCCATTTATCCAAATACCATAGAGGTCGATCAGCCAGAGTGGGTATCAAGCACACACAATCGCAAGTAGAACGGCAGTACCGCTATGCAAAAACAACAAGTGCAGCATCAACTTTTCACCTCACCCGCTCTCACAGCCGTAGCACTAGGTGTGGGATGACTATCCTCAGCGGCAGCGATCGCAACAGGTTCTTCCACAAGAAATTCTTCCTGAGTATCTTTCTCCGGGGAGAAATCATCAACTTCCTCGATATCTTCCTCGTCTTCATCTTCCTCTTCTTCAACGATGACTTCACCGCTTCTACGACCTTGAACAGAACCGCTTCTGCTGCCCTCGCCTCTGACTCGACTCGTGGAAGGACTACCACCGTGATGACCTCCGATATTGAGCATAGGTCCCTTGAAAACACTCCTCTTCCGCTTGGCAAAGACAGCCAGTCCAGGACTGGGCGGTGGCAAGGCCGAGAACGCCGCACCACCCTCGCTAGGGTTCGAATTATTGTTGAGAAAAAGATTAGGGTTATGCCGTCCAATGCGTATGCTGGAGGGAAAGGAAGTTGTCGTAGGCGTAGCGGGTAAAACCTTCACGGACGAGTTATGTGGACTGCGTCCCGTGACTTTCATGGTAGAGGAACTGGTAGGTGAGGCGACTGATGTAGTGGTTGAGGAGGTAGATGAAGCCTTGGAGTGAGTTGGTTGATGGTGGTGGATAGATCTTATGGATGACACAGACGAAGAAGTGGACTTGCGCCCGCGAAGGCCGTGAGAGCTGCGTCGGTAGGATGAATGCGGTGTTAGAGGTGCAGGTGATAAAGATGGACGTTTGCCTCCCGTCACTGATGTGGTAGGTGTGGAAACAACAGCGCGGTTGTTTTGTGGAAATGTGGCGCGTGCTGCTAGTTCTGGACGAATGTGGGAGTTGGAATAGCGATATGTACTATTGGAGTGTGATATCCGGCGCGGATTAGGAATAGGTCGTAGAGTACTTGAAGAGTTTCCAGACGCCCCAACACTAGATTTTAATGCATTGGGAGATCTGGTCCGCTTTGCAGACTCTTTAAACCAATGTTTCAGAGAAGCAAGTTGATTCAGGATAGGATGATTGAATGTCCTCCGTCGATTTTTGACTACACCATTACTCTGAGAGAGCAGGTCGGGATTAGTCTGAACATGCTGCAACATACTCATCCTTCGTTCCTTGGGTGGCGGCGGCGGCCTCGATGTACTACCCGACCTCCTGGAATCTTTGTCAAATGCCTGAGGAGGCGGAGGCGATTTCGGCGACTCGGACAGCTTGGGCAGAGGAGGTACCGGTTCTGTTTCCAGCGTTAGGGTTTCTAAAAAGTGATGCAGTTGGTTTATGGATGGTGAAGTACCCGTTGAACTGTTGCGCTTCAAGTTTCTACCTCGAGGGCGTGGTGGATCTGCTAGGGTTGGGACGGAGAGATGCTCTTCGTCAAGCTCGCGGATTGTGGGTGCTAGTCTTTCGAGACGGCTACTTGCTGCGCTTAGACGTCGCAGACTCTTTTCTGCGTCTCGTTCTTTGCGTTTACGCTCCCGTCGCTTGGCTTTGCGCTCTTCTTTCTCGAGGAGGAGAGCCCACCACCCAGCAAGGGAGTCACATCGTTGCGCCAGTACATTCTCAATGACGATATCAATATCCACTCCTGCGCTACGCATGCGCTGTAAAGTCTCCTTCTCCAATTCTGTCGTAAATGGAGCGGGTTGCTGCAGCTTTAATATTGCCTGCTGTTGAGGAGCATGTTCCGCCAGCCATGGGTGTTGCAATATATCTGCCAGTGATGGTCTGAGAAGTGTCCGTTTCGATAACAGCAAAGAAATGAGGTCTTTCGCTTGCAGCGGTATATGTTCAGGATATTTGGGGTCATCCCTGAGAATCATCCTCTTCGTAACCTCTTCCTCATCCTCATCAAATGGCAGCTCCCCACAAAGTAGCGCATAGAGTATAATGCCTAAACTCCAGACGTCCACCTTTTCACCTGCGTATTTTTCGCCTTTGAGCATCTCTGGCGCGCTGTAGCATACCGTTCCACACCATGTTTGCAGATAACTCGACTTGCCCTCGTACTCGCGCGTGAATCCAAAGTCTACCAATTTGACGTTCTCGTTTTTATCCAACAGTATATTTTCGAGTTTCAAATCACGATGGACGCATGATTTTTGGTGGACGTATGATACTGCCCCGACAAGCTGAGTGAAGATTTTCTGGACCTTTGCTGGCTCCATAGGCCCAGTTTTGAGCAGGTGGTTGTACAACTCATCTCCTGTTGGCACAAACATATTAGTTTCATCTCAAGTAAGTTCATCTGTAATGTAGTTCCGAAAAAAATGGTAAACTTACCAGAACAATATTCCAAAACCAACCAGACCAAATTCTCCGTGACTATGACCTCGTATAATCTAGCAATATGTGGGTGTATGAATTGGCGATGATGATGTATCTCTCTCGCCAAATTTGAATCATCCTTCTTCGCTGACTTGAGTACTACCTATATCAGACCTCAAATCAGTAAATGTCCCACCCATAATCCCATCCCCACAATGTAAGCATATTCCGTAGTACACACCTTAGACCCATTGGTAAGCTTATGTGTAGCAAGATAGACCTTCCCAAAGGAACCTTTGCCAATCAATCGACCCAGCGTGTAATTCCCCACGTTTCTCAGATCCTTCGAAGAGAATTCACTGTGTCATACATTAGCTTTTCCGTCTGATTTCTAGATCCTAACAAGTATTCTTCAGGTCGGCACGTGGCATCGTGGAAAATTTATCTCGTGCGACGTACTCGAGGAGTTCCTGGTAGGAATTTGCAAGCTTTGATCTTTGCGCTTGCTGTACTTGCGCCTTGGTGGCCTGCATGTGTGGGGTCTACCAAAAGCATGTAGACGTACGAATAGGTGTGACTCTGAAATCTAAGTATCTCAGCATAGATTGGTTAAATAGTGTGGTGGAGCGGCGAAGACGTTGCGGCGCAATAAGATTAAGAGGGGACTTTTCGAGTTCGAGGTACGGGATGCGTGGGTAAGGGGATGGTTCCGAGTTCTAGGGATTTTGTATCTGATTCATTCGCTAGTGATACTGTTGCTTTGTAAATGCAACTGTATTTCTTGTCCAACTTAAAATTTGTGGTCGTTGAGGTATTCAGGAGCGTGGAAGTACTGCAAATGTAAGAGGATTATGCAGAAGGGTCCGATCTACGTTTCGTGAAGAGTGGTGGTGAGGTGAAACAACATTATCTCTTCTCTTATTCACTGATCAAATTATTTACGTCTACTATTCCTTATTTTCAATTTCTTAGCCAGTAGTAGTCCGTACTGAATTCATGAATGCTGCAATACCTAAGCGGTACATTTGGTGTTCGCCATTCGAGGTCGTCAGCTACAGCTGCAGTTCACGGCCTCCATACAAGGGCAACCTTGCCGTGGACGTCTTGTCGGGATGGCTTGTACGAACAACGTTGTGCACTTGGTTTATATTCACCAGTATCTGTGCTGTTGTACAATCCTATCAAGATAAACACGACATTGGATTAAACCGCATTCTTGCTAATAATGAGTCAAGCAATTCTCCTCTGGAGTTTTCATTGCATCTCTATGTCACAGATCTTCTCAAGATCCTCATTCACGCCTTGTTACTTCCCCCAGTCACTCATATATTCTCTTAAACACTTCCAACCTCTCAACTCTTCACCCCTTCCAACGACCTTCTCGTAGCTAAACACTCCCCAATCTCATGCTTCTCCTTCTCCGCAGCCTCAACGTCCTGGGTAGGCAGCCCCATCCCCGAAGGATGGCTCCAATGCCTATACTTCCCCAAAGCAGCTTTCCTATACGCCTCCAAAGCACAATCATCACAGTACCCCAATATCTTCATAGAGATAGCCTTCCCGAAGAGCGCATGAATATCTACCACCGCCTCATGCTGCTGCGCAAGAGTCTGCACATACCCTGGAGGGTAGTATTGCCAGTTGATCGGATCGGTGAGCAACATTTTTGTGCTCATGCGTTCCCAGCTGTAAAGAGCGACCGATACGTGCTCAAGGTGTTTTAGTTGGGCAAAGTGTAGGAATGGTTGAACCCATGTTTCGGTGAAGAGAAAGCGGAATGGAACGTCGAGGATGTTAATATTTATTTGAAGGCGCCTCAAATTTGGAAGGTTGTGTACCGCCAATTTGCAGGACTTGTCCCAACTAATTTCGTATTTCTTCTGGAATACGTTGTACTCTTCATGGCGGGGTGGCCCATATGTCTGATGGTCTAGTTGAAGGCGGGTGATGGCTTTGAGTTTTGCCGTTGGTACGACCGTTAGGAAATTGTTCAGGTATTTCGAGGACTGCGCGAAGATGGCAATGCTTCTGTAGAGGAAGGATATGCACTCCCTGTAGATTTGCTTGTTCGTAATGTGCAGGCCACTGATGGACTCGCTCCAGTTCGTGCTCATTCCCTCCACGCGATTGAATTTGCCTAGAAATTTGCCACAGCGGATTTTGGGAGTAGTAGAAAGGTATCCAGGTTGCTTATCGACGACGTCGCTAGAGTGCGCAGGGCCGATGATATGAGGAGCATCTTTTTTAAGCAGCTCGACTAGGGGCACTATTTCATAGTGGTATCTGTAGATTTGATTTCGAAGTTCTGTCCAAGAGTTAGGAAACTAAGCTCAAGTCGCTGCAGGATGGTACTTACCGCCGGGCAGACCCAGAAAGCCCAATTGCTTCTTCTTTTTGTGGATGATAGGCTTTTTCATGGGGTGCTTGGTCGGCATGTTTATTCAGTAGAAGCTTTGAATTCCGTAGAACCCGCAGGAATACGAAATCGAGAATGTTATGATGTGCTTTGTGGATTGTGGAAAAGGTTGAAGGAAAATCACTTATGCTAGGAAACTCTAGAGGTTTGCCAAGTGGGGACTTATTGCACGCACCTGCCTACTCAGTCGTCCTTTCCTAATCGAGCAGGCATCGATTTTTGTGACTGTCTACCTTAAAAACCTGGATTTCGATGTCTACGAACTGGAGGAGTATCCGCCTGAGCAGTCTTATAGTCGTGGGTTTGCCAATTGCATTAATACAATGTTACTCTATTCATTGGGGTCCTTAAGTTGCGCGGGTATGGTCCTTTCTGAGCGTGTCTCAACTAGGTAGCATCCATCGATAACATAATTGTATAAGACCTGATGGAACCATTCTTGACAAGGGCACTCCTAGAACATCGGTCAGACGATGAATCGGGAGTATTCCTCAGTTTATTTTCAAAAGCCGTAGGATCGAACTTATCGCTGAAATCCTGAGACACAAGAATCTTGCTAGCTACGTTAGAACTGATTCAGTATACTGAATATACTGAATTGATTCAATAAGTACTCCATAATCCTGGAGTACAAGTCTTGGAGCTCGACAAGCGTCCGCCAAGCAATGCAACCAACCACAAAAAAGCCCCTCCACCCAATGACGGCACTCCCTATCGCGGACCTCTCTCTGCACAACAATTATGCGGCCATGGCCAGCAAATACCACCAGCTGTCCCACCATCTAAAACACATTCAATTGATACCCTATAAATTTTCAAAAGCCCCTAAACATCTCTCGAAGCTGCCACATCCAGCCTTCTTATCCACAAGCCGTCAGTATCGTACGCAAAGTCCCGATCCTCCCAAGCACATCGCTTCCCACCAGCCAAAGGCACCACGTCCCAAATCCCCCATTCGTATCTGGCCACTAGTCCTAATCCTGGGAGGAGGAACATACGCCTTCTCTTACATGGTAAAAGAGCGTTCTGGCACCACGACCAAGAACCCAAACGTCCAATCTCGTCCATTTGGATAAGAAAAAGCAAAAGAATAGGAAAAGAATAAAACAAATTACTGAATACAGGAGCCCCTATAAAAATCACTACTACTCCAGAGGACTATTTCGCAGACCTCACCACTCTATTCATACCCTACATAGGTCCGCGAGGATTACTCTATTGAAACTAAATGGCACCCACACGCCCCCAGACGAAACAGCTCAAAGCTCCCGATGAGCCTGTCCCACTACTTTCTCAAGAAGACGCCACTGTTATTTTCGTGCTCGGTGGACCAGGTTCTGGAAAGGGCACTCAATGCGCGAACTTGAAGAAAGATTATGGATTCGTTCATTTTTCCGCTGGGGATTTGCTCCGTGAAGAACAAGATCGGCCTGGTAGTGAATTCGGCGAGAGGATCAGCAATGATATCAAGGAGGGTAAAATTGTGCCTATGGAAATCACGGTGCAATTGCTTAAGAATTCTATTTGGGATACCATTCAAAAGGAGGGTGTTCGCAAATTCCTCATCGATGGTGAGCATTTTACTTCCTTCTTATCCTGCAGCCCTTGCTAATATCGATTTTAAAAAAGGCTTCCCACGCAAAATGGACCAAGCCCTCAAATTCGAAGAAACAGTCTGTCCCTCCAAATTCACCCTCTTCTTCGACTGCCCCGAAGACGTCATGCAAAAACGCCTTCTCAAGCGCGGCGAGACATCTGGACGCGCCGACGACAACGAAGAAAGCATCAAGAAGCGCTTCAAGACTTTCGTGGAGACAAGTTTGCCCGTGGTAGAACACTTTGAGAAGGAAGGACGTGTGGTTAAAGTATCAGCGGTGCCGGGTCCAGATGAGGTCTACGAGGATGTGAAGAAGAAGCTTGAGGAGTGGGGCATGAAGCCTGAGAGTAAGAAATGATTGTGTTACTACGTAGCTGATTGACTGCTTGATTCGTTGGAATGGGTTCCCGTGGGCGGTTGGGTGAGAGATGAGCTTTTGGGGGATCATTATGCCGTCCACCTTTGGAAAAGGGTGATCTTGTAATTCAAACACTTGGAGTCTTGCGGCTGATCACCTGGATAGGATCGTACCCTAGTAAATATACATATATAGACCTCTTCAGCATCTGATACCCCTACCAACCTTCTACCACTAGTTTGGTCACGGATTTTAGGGTGGTCCAAGTGAGCAGCATGATGATCTGCTCTGACCATGATGGCCTACGATTCAATACTCATGCACAAACACAGGCATGGGTGATGCACTCTATTCTTTTGAATTATTTCACTGCCCATCTTCTTCCCCCGTGGAATCATGAATCTCATCCATCGTCTACCCATAACCCATGCAAACTAGCATAAAAACAGACAGGAATGTATGACCCGTCCATAAGTATCGCAAGAGAACCCACTTAATCAGCATCAACCTCCACAGCCCTCGGCTGAACTCTACCCCTAAATCCACCACCACCATTCATCTTATTCTCCATCTGCCTCTCCTCATGCGCTCTCTGCTTCTCAAACTCCTCCTTCTCCTGCCTAATCACCTGCAACACGCCCATAAGGGAAGACTTCCACATGTTCAACCTAGCAGCCACTTCTCTCCATTGGTTCTCGCCAAACACTCTATACGTTGAGCGGTGAATAAGAAATTGCTGATTTAGCTGACTGAGTTTGCCTTCCACAAGTCCAGCGCGGATCACATCTATAACCCAGAGTTCTACGTCTTCGGCTGGGATTTGCAGGGCCTTGGCGATGTGGACGTACGGGAGGGAACGGCTGTGGGCTGCTTGGGCGGAGAGGGTCGTCAGTGTTAGAAGGCGCATTTTGCGGTTCAAGGCCTCCTTGTCTAGCTTTTGCTCGTCTATCCATCCGTCGTGCTCGTCTTTGAAGTCGTTGAAGTCGTCGAGCATTTCTGATGTGAAGATCTCGAGGAGCTCAAAGTGGATGGGGTCGGATTTACGGAGAGCTTGGATGCAATCTAGGGAGGTGAGATCCTGAAAGTCGAAGTGAGTGGGGTGGGTGAGTGCTGCGTTGAGTGCTTGCAGAGAGAGCTTCTGTGCCTCTTCGTTGGAAATATCGTCTGCGGAGATTGTGCGAAGGGCTCGGATGAGGTACTCATATGAGGTGTCCACATCTCCTGACTTCTCTGCCACTTCTGCCAATTCGAGGAAGATTTTACGTTCGGATTCCTCTTCGATTTCCCAGTCTTCCATCCACTGATCTAGATTTTTGAGTTGTGGACGTAATGTTTCGAAATTCAAGCTTGAGCGTATGACTTGTAGAATGGCCATGAAGATATGAAATCGGGTATCATCATCTGGTGCTACCGTGTTGAACACTGTGCTTAGAACTGCGAGTGCGAGACCGGCGCCGTTGTTGGGTGAAGAGGGAATAGGCTTGGAAAGGTTCTGGCATATCCTTGGGAGGAACATCTCTGGGTTTGGTGCTTGTCGTATTATATAGATGAGGAGATTGTATGCTGCGATTATTTCTGTAGTAGAAAATTGGTGTTACTTATTTGCTTCCCATGGTCTTCAATATTCAATGTTTGCTGCACGTACCCTTCTCCGGTGCCATATTCAGTACTGAAGAGTTGGCTACTAGTTTTTTGAGGGCATCTTCCAGTTTCTTCGCCTGCATCAGACTGGAGACTTCGGGTTGTATGGGGCCGCCCTCTGCATTTTGGCCTTTTCGTAAGTTGTCAAGGTAGAAAGCTAGTTCGTCTGCGAGTTCCGCGGTCGAACCCTCGATGAGGAGGGTATTAGTAGGGCCTGGCATTTGCGACCGATATACCAGGAAGAAATTGTGTGTGGAGTTGGGCGCGTTGTGAAGAAAAGTTTGTGGATGGTGATGTGGTGGGCTGTTCTCGCACTGCAAGCGCGAAATTCGAAATCGGTTAAAAATGCCAAGATTTCAGATAATCCTAGAGTTGGAGGTACGTGGGGAAGTGACGGAGACTCTACTGATCACATTCACATAGCGCTAGGTTTATGTTTTCATATATTGTCCAATTTGATATTAATAATCGGTCTCAACTTTAGAAGATATCAGAATCAGCGACCTGCTTCATGAGCTTAAGGATTTCACGCCGAATGTGCACAGGCTGGAGTATGCCAGGAAATGCAAATACTGGAGGATGGGGAGATAATCGACCGAGCGGCAGACGGGCCAACCCCCGAGAATTATTGGACATCTGCACGAGTCGGTATGGGAGTGATTGGGCTCATTGCAATGCTGATTTCTCTTCAGTCCACCACTTCCTTTCAGCAGTCGTTCGGCATCCAGCCATCACCCTTTGCTCCATCTCCCAACCCCATCTCCATCATAGCATCACAAAGGCTATCATCACATAATCGAAAAGAATAAAGTTTGCAAAAAGAATGTACGACCAATCATTGCGCTCCCTCCCACGATGGAAGAGACCGCACCCAAGATCAATCGCGTGAAACTCGCTCTCCACTGCACATGACGGTTTTCGTTCTCATGGAACCTCGCATCGAGACCCAAGAGGATCCGACGGGTATCTCAAATCGAAAATGCTTTTATCGTGAGTGTGATACATTGTTTGCGTTGTATGTATGTTTTTCGAAAGAGGTTCTCAGGGAGAAAAATTTGATGTAACCTGCGAAGGGCGCTAGTGGCCGCTAGGTCGGTTTAGGAAATAGAGGAGATTAGCGGTGCTTGAGCCTGAGGCAGGATGAGCATGTTTGTAATTATCACGCCTTATGATACGCCTTTAGCATATGTAGATATATGGCACTCCTCCGGGCAACAACCCTACTGAGGGATCCCGCAGAACCCTTTCACAATTCGTGTATGAATCACAACCAGAAAGAGCCTGGATCTACGAGTTCAGCATGATATCGTCTCGAGGCACTTCATACACCAGATTCCCTATGCGAGAGGAAGCAAGAATCTATACAGCAAAGACAATCCCGATGGCATCGTCAGTTGTGCAAAATGCCGAAAATGTTCGGTATCTGTATCAATTCAATCAGTTCAGACACTAATCTGTCAGAAGTTCTTGATGCATGGTTGCCTCACGGACTACATCAACAATAACGTTGTACGTCTTGGGCCAGATCCTTGAAATGGTATCTCTCAGATTGACTCAAGATGAAGCCTCCATTTCTGCCCAAGAATTGCACCTACAATGAGGGCCCAACGGGAACTGTTGCTCTCCGTACTGCGATGGCCAATGTTGTTAACGAGTACTTCTCGCCGCACGAGGACATCAGTTTAGACGAGATCACATTTACCTCTGGCGTCACAGTATTGAATGAATCGCTAGCACTAGCTCTTTGCGATCCAGGCGATTCCGTTCTGCTTGGCCAGCCGGCATATGGTAGTTTTGGCAATGATTTGGTGCAACGAACTACGTGAGATGTCCACTCCATCCATTACGGTCGCTCATTGACTATATTCTCTCAGTGTGAATCTCACGCTTGTCAATCTAGAAAACGTTGATCCTTTTGGCATGGAAGCGGCCAATCTCTATGAGGAAGCACTTGTAGAAATAAAAGAGCAGGGGATTCGGGTTAAGTTCTTGATGATTTGCAATCCACACAATCCACTCGGTGCTTGCTATCCAAAGGAAACTCTTGTGGCTCTCGTGAAGTTTATAGTGAAGTACAACATCCACCTCGTGAGCGATGAGATCTACGCCCTCTTGGTGTTTAGAGAAATACCTGGACGACCGAATTTCACTTCCGTTCTATCTCTTGATTCGGAGGCTTTGGGTGCAACTCATCTTGTTCATGTAATGTATGGCATGTCAAAGGTATGCGAAATCTATCTTTCACTAAGAATAAGTAAGGACGTGTCGGCGGTAGGACTTGGGATGTGCCGGTCTCCGTTTTGGTTGCCTCATTTCAAGGAATGCCCAGCTCAACCACTCTCTGTGGCCAATGTGCAGATTTGCTTCGCCCTCGGATTTCTCAGATCATATCGCAGCACACATGCTCGCAGATACAAGATTTGTAGCGGAGTTTCTTGCAAAGAGTCGTGTAGAGATTGCGGAGGCTTACCAAAGAGCATCAAGACACCTTGACAAGGCTGGTATACCATACTATAGACATGGGTGAGTGTTGGTAATTCTATAGAAGGAATTGTGACTGATAGTTCAAAATCATAGCAACGCTGGTTTCTTCATTTGGATGGACTTATCTCACTGGATGCCGCTTGAAGAAGCAGACGGTGATGGGTGGCAAGCTGAGAACATATTGAGTCAAAGATTCAAGGAATCCGGTCTTGTCATGGGCACTGCAAAGTCATACCATGGGGCGAAACCTGGTGGATTTCGGCTAATATTCACGTTGGAAGAATATGTTCTTGAAGAGGGTATCAGGAGGTAAGTAAACCCCCTCATCGTTTTAGTGGGTACTAATGCTGGTAAGGCCTCGGAAAGTGCTTGCAATTGATGCATTGACAAGTACAAAGACTTCTCAATCCTGATGTGATTCAACCCTCCATAAAATACCACAACCAAACCCACAGTGCTTATCACTCCATCAGAGTCCTTCTTCTGCGGTCGATGCTGGTTCTTGCTCGCATTTGTCCTCCACTTTCTTCTTCATCTTTCGGTTCTTGTTCTTATTCGCATTGTTCCTCTTCTTGTGTGAGATAGCTTCGGAGGACATCACCTCATCACTCCCAGAAATCTTGGCTGCCCTCATCGCAGCTTCGCCCTTCAACTGTTTCACATTGTTGAGCAGGGCAGCGACCTCGTTGAGCACTGACCGGGTTTTTGAAGAAAATGCTTTGCCTACAGGCGGTTCAACAGTAGGAATTGCTGCCGCCAGAGCGCGGTCGATTGTGGTCAGGTCTAAAATCTGGCTGGTTGGAAATACTAATGCACCTAATCCTTTCTTGAATCTGGCTATATTCGTGACTTCTTTCTCCCCATCAGTTTCTACCGTCTGCTGGACTGCGATGCCAACTTTTAATAAGAGACGACGCCCTGAAACCTTCATGACCAATTGTCCCAAAGCTACTCTATAATCTCCGAAAGTTGCCCCAAGAAGTGTTGGAATGATTTTTTGAAGTGTAGCCAGATTGTTCGAAAGAGCATCTCCCAGACTCTCAGCACTTACTGCTGCAAACTCGGATTGCGCACAATCTCGCAATTTTGGCAGAAGGTTGTAACAAGTTCGGTACATGGAAAAGTAATCAAAACAGAGATGATCAGACTCTGCCATTAGACCATCCCTGAGAGATGCGAGTAGCTGCACAGAATTGGGGAATGAGATCTTCGACGCAATTACCATTGCGCTTTGCTGCCGTTTCGCAAAGTCTAGGAGAATTGACATGATGTTTGCTTTCTTGGCAGAATCAGTTACGCGCCCGAAACTGCGATAGCGGTGTCACAGGCTATCGCTGATTAGGACTTCCGTCCTCAGCTCGCGGCGCCGAAATGCAGGAGCATGTTTCGAGAACCTCCTTTCGGCAGAGGTGACTTGAACTGTGCTGGCTCCTGTGGTAATCATGTACTTTCGATAGTAATGGTCCATCGACTTAGAACGGCCACCTGCGAACAGATAATTTTCATCATGTTTGGCGATCAGATATTCCATGTCCTGCCATTTAGCTGTGTTGCTTTCGTGAAGCGCGGCATTGTAAACATGCATGACAGGTAAAACAGCGTCCCATCCATTGCAGAATTGGACTCCTGCTTTCCAAATACTGAGTCGCAACTGAAACGTCATGGTTCCACAGAGCATTGGATGCGTACTCAGAAGCTTGTACGCTCCTATTGCAGCGGGGCCTTTGGTCTCGATATAATTTCTTGTACCTAATGCATCCCGGAGAACAAATTGTTCAATCCAAAGGGCAGTCACTTGAAGCAGGTGTACGTACGACAGATCTGCTTGAGGCTCACACTTCTCAGTTTGGTAGGTAATATGATCGTACATGCTCTTCACCGCGAGATGACCAGCCAATTTGAGTTCCCAAAGAGCCCGGCTAGGGGTTTGGACTATTTCGTAGACGTGGAGAAAGATGCGGGCCCCGAAACAAAGGCAGATGGGTATTTTGGGCTGCGCTTTCTTTTTCTTGTTGCGGTGCGGGTTAGTCAAGGCGACAAAGCCTCTCGTGAAAGCGTCTTGCCCTATTTCGAGATCGCCGCTCGGGAGACTTGGGATGCGCCCAAACTCGGATGCAAGGTCAACTAGGAATGCAAAATCGTGTTGAAATCGTTGTCGAGCAGAACATATCCGTAATACTGGGAGAGAATAGCTGATATCTTTAAGGCTGTCGACTTCTCGTTGAGCATCGCGTGGATCTCTTGTGACTGTCTGACAAACGTTAAGAATCTTGTGGGAGGGAATGAAGAGCCATTCAGCCATGTCGTACAACTTCATGTTGAAATGATCCCCATCTTGCTCTCAGTAATTCACATCTTGCCCTTGCAGACTGGCAAAGAATTCAAGAAGAACAGTTCCAATATAGTCGTACTGGCTTGCGCTGGTTGCGCTTCTCACTTGATGAAGCGGTTTCGGAAGGAGCCTCGAGCGGTTCCAACGCTCGAAGTACCTGCTCGAGGATGAATATTGCATGCCTATGGCGTCCGTTATTGTCTTCGAAGGGTTTGTCGCCATTGGACAGACCAGCGAAGTAATCGCTAGCTTGTTTTCGAAGATCCAAGACTTCTCGTACGTTATCCAGAATTGAGGTAGGGGCTTTCAATATACCACTGTTATTTTCTACTATCACAATTGCGAGTCGGATGAACTCAGAGCGTGGCATGAGATACGGGTTCTGTCCTGGTGTGGCGGATTGCTAACTTTGAGAAAGTCTAGAAGATCTCCGCAGCTTTTTGCTGTTTCTACCAGCTATAGAACATTGTAAGTCTTTCCTAAAAGAGGTCAAAAAGATTGGATTTGTGCTGACCCATGCTGCAATATTGTTTGTACCAGTCTTGTATCGCTTGTAACTGTCGTTGAAGACGTCGGGCTTCATATTGAAGGTCGCTTTTTCGGTCCCAGATAGTTGATATCTGTGTACAAACAATAGAAATTGATATTAAAAAAAAGTTAGGCAAATCAAGACAACTTACTAGTTAATGCCTCAGGCGCAGGTGTATTGTGTTTCCATCCAGCTCACGTGTGTCAGTGACTCGAGGTTAATTATGATGCCTAAGGACGTTTCGAGCTTGCTGACTTCAGTTTCCAGGTGACTTCCACTCGATCCTTTGAATAGATCCAAGGGTCCAATGGCCGAAGGTTCAAGTAGTCCCGAAGCGACTCGCACCAGTTTCAGCTTCAGATCTACCAGCAAATCTTTACTCTAGAGACTACCTCCTAACTATCCCTTACAACCGGTTTCCAACTCCACTATACGATACCAAACTCTTCCGTCTCTTTTCCATCCACGGCCTCACCGTGCATAAAACCATGGACACATGCACCACCAATAAATATGCAATGACCACCATCAAGTTGGCGAAGAATCACCGGAATCGAACAACCTAGCAGGACACACACCTTATCCCCTGTAATCATTTCTTTCGGCCCTAGACCAAATCGTGTCACCATTTCAGTTTCTCGACCAAGACCCCCAGTCTTAGGCATTTGCGTCCAGGAGTAGGAGAACATACGGCGTCCAACGTGATATCCTGTAAATAGCATGGATTTGATATATCCCACAGCTTCCTCTGGTTTCTTTGTCATATCTTGGAGAAAAGTCACTAGCTGTGGCTGTTGCGTAGTGTCTGGAGCCTTCACCGAACGGACTAAATAAGAATAAATGAACGACTGCACGTCGTTTTTGCAATTTGGAACACGGACGGATCGCCATGTCTGGCGAAAGTGGATAAGTGTTGCCCGTATTGCATCCTCTCCCTCGAACCAATCGTTGGCTTTGAAGTCGACCGCATCCTCAATGAGCGGCATCGCAAATGTGTTTACAGTCCCAATTTGGACCCCGCGGACAGAAAGTATAATATCTGTCATGGCAGATCTCACGGCTTGATTATTCGGTCCGCCCGCGTTCAGTTTGTACTTTTTGACCATTCTGGTTCCAAAGGGTGCGCGAAATCTAGCCTCTCCTTCGCGACCAAAACTCGGGACCCAAGACGGCTGTGATGGCTCTTTAAAAGTGTGCTCAGCCCTTAGGATAATGTCGAGCGCGTTGTGTTTGAGAGCTTCTATAGAGAGTTTGGTCATCTGAGTATTCACCTGGACAGATGTTTTCCCATAATCTATTTCCATTCCCTCTCTGAATGTGGGATGAAAACAGCCATAATATGCGTAGACATGGTCGCGTCTATCCGAAGCCTCTTTAATGTCTGTGTAATCAAGCCATTGTTCTACTGTAAAATAAGAGCCATTTCGGGCAGAGTCTGGAATTGGTAGAGCAGCCGGTCCGCTGGTTTCAAGGAGTGTAGCGGCATACGACTGCTTGTAGTCAGACTCGTTTGCTATTTTCCAGCCAGAAATATCGAGAGTTGTGACGAAAGCCATCCAAAAGTCGAGGAGCTTGTCATATTTAAGACGTCTCGACCCATAACGAACAGAAACCCTTTGAGAAAACATGATCTCTTGCACGACCCTAGAAAGGTATTAGCTCCTGCTCGGGAGAAAACGGTGATTAGACCCACCAAGCTCTTGACCAGTATTGGAACTTTGCCATGGTGCATAAAGCGTCGAAGATATGGCTAGCTGGAGAAAGATGGTTTCCAGGGGATGCTTTCCAACACAGAGTCCAGAG
Source organism: Tothia fuscella (assembly GCA_010583015.1). Taxonomy (NCBI): domain Eukaryota; kingdom Fungi; phylum Ascomycota; class Dothideomycetes; order Venturiales; family Cylindrosympodiaceae; genus Tothia; species Tothia fuscella. Next base: position 478,952 of record MU007014.1, read on the forward strand.
AGCGTCCGAAGTGGTAACAAGGTCAATAATGTTTAGCAAAGTCTCGACCTCAGCGAATCCGTGACCGAGCCACATGATTGTGGATCTTGCGAACATGTAAATAGAGCGCATTTTAGCCACCTGGGTACTTCTTTCGGTTACGTCGGACTGATTGATTGCAAAGGCATCAACCCAGATGGTTCTCTCCTCCCGCGAACGTCGTAACGCATACAGGGCGGAAGCTAGACTCCTAGTAATACTCCATGGTATTCCATTGAGAGTAATTCTTTGTGGATCTTCTTGAGATCCCCCTGAGGATGTTAGAACTCTCAAACAAAATGTATCTATCTGAGGTCAAGTCATGTACAAAGATATGAAAGAGCTTGATACGTGGGCGATGCTGCTTGCACAACATTGAACACTTCGCAGCACATCGGAGCAGTCTTTTCGTCGGGCAAAATCTTTACGAGTCGTATTTCTGATCGACTCAATGGAATATAGATCAGTTTTGTCGCTTGTAAATTTCGCGTCTCGAGTGGAATGGCTTGAGTATTGCCATGCCTAGGACTAAAGGTAGCATTTCGTTCGATGTCGTCTTGTAATCTTTGAATAGGTAGCTGCCGGATGAGCTCATGGAAAGCTATCCTACCAGAAAGGCTAGATAATACCATGACTGCGAAGAGTATTGGTACATTGTTGTTGAATTGGGGCTTAAGATGGATGGGTGGGTAGATCCTGAACAACTCAGACTGGCTTCTGCAGATGGAAGCCTGAAAGGGGGCGCAGTGCTTGAGATTTGGCCGTGGTGTCGTTCTTTAGTCGTCTGTCAGTTCATTGGTCTGTGCGTCACTTCCTCTTCGGGTATAGTCTGAATACAATCTGGTCACCTACAGTCTCCATAAACATCCGGTGGTGACTGCCCGCGAGGCTTGAAGATAGTGTTACCTCTCATTGGCTCTACACATCCAGCTGAAGTGGATCGTTACGTTGCACCAATATGCAGATAGCAAAAATGCAAGGCTAATGGAGGCTTTTGTGATGGCAGCCTTGCGGATTAGTGTCCGAGAAGGCTTGAAGGTGAAATTCCTCTCAGTTTACTCCTCGGGCCAATTGAAACTCGGACAGGCTTTATAAGGCTCTCAGCTTGAGAAACTATGTCTACAAGCTTCTCAGCATACCTAGAGCTTTTATTCCTAAGCTTTTAACTAAATACCTAGAAGCTGGTAGAATAATAAAGCTTTTCTAAGGCTCTTAAATTAGTTTATAGACCTTAAGGATTTCAGCTACATCCGAGTTTCAATTGGCAAGAGGGAGTATGCCATGTAGCCAATTAATACTGCCATTAATGTTAAAACAAAGATCCTCAAAGCTCTTCCACAAAGCCAAAGTTAACCACCAGATGTGGGAAAGGCTGATGTACACCACGACATGACACTTACCAAGCACCAACGACAGTCCTACAACGGCAATTTAACCTAGTCTGACTCTTCCCAAGCTTTACCCCTATTCTCTAGTACCTCCGTACCATCGTCCTTAAAATTTGAATGAACAAGCATTTTCTCCACCTCGATGTTTTCACATCACCTCTATATTAATAGCATAAACACGAAATCCCAGATTTGTGAACTCATAATCTAACTTTTGATAGATTAACGATGAATCAGAAAAAAATCACAAATCTTCCCACCAACGTCAGTTCAAACCAGACCATTCATCATCTCCAAAAAGAGGAACCAACAAATAAAGCCAGAGAAAACAGAACTCTCTCACGACCCAAACCATGAAAACACGGTATATGTGTGTGCTTGAACAAGAGGAAAGAATCAACGATACCTACTACGATAATGAATCCAATTACCAAAGAAAAGTAACAATAGGAAGCCCTTACCAAACAGCAAAAAATGAATTATTTGAACAACTCCTACCACATAGATGTTACAATATCCCTTTTTGACTCCGACCCAATGTACTCATACCCAGACAAACCCAACGACCATATAAACGATTTAAGCAAACAATTAGCAATGCATGGAAACGATAAAACCACCGCCCTCGACAAGAAATATCTTCGTATCCCCATCCACCCTAATTCAGAAGATCTACTCGATCAAAGCGATTCTACATCAAAAACTAGATTCTTTCCCTTTCCTCCTCAATCCTCCCCCTCATCATCCTCATCCATATCCTCATCCCCCACCTCACCCCAATACTCCCCCATACTCATCCCCATCCCCATCCCCCCAACACTACCCCTCCTCTCCTCGCCACCACCATCGCCATCACCTCCACCCTCATCAACCTCCATACTCTCAAGCGCCCCCTCCCGATCATCCCTCCGCCTCACAACCGGCGCCCCACTCTCCCACCTCTCCGTCCTCCTCCTGACCTTCCTCATGCCACTAGCCAGATACCCAGCCTCCTCACCCCAATCACTCTCCTCCCACGGACTAGGACGAAGAGAAGACATCATGAGTAATGCCCTAGCGGCGACCCCTTCTTTCGCAGCAATGGCATCGCCATTACTACTTCCAATTTGCATAGTCAGTATACTCTGCGTTGCCTGCTCTCTGAGTGGTAATTGTGCGATAGCTTCACGATTATTTTCACGGTGCGCCAACGCAGCAGCGAGGTTGATGTCTTCTTCTTCGCTGTCGAAGCCGTCAGGCAACGCTTTCATGCGTCGCCATGTTCTGATAAGGGCACCTTCATTCGATCGCTTCCGCTTCGATTCGTAATGCGCCTCTATAATGCCTTTCTCTAAGATAAAGTCAACACGCTCCTTCCTGTAACGTTCAACGGCGACTTGGTGACTCGTGAGCGGCCTACTTCTCTTGGGTTCCACAACAGCGCCATTGAGCGGTAGATAGAATCCATGAGGTCTCGAAGCACCATTGAAAGAAGCGGCATCAGGCTCCTCGGAGGCAATGGGCTGAGCCCGAGGTCTGGAGATTCCTGTTCCTGGCGTAGATGCCAATACATAAGCAGGAGTATTGTTAGCGTTAGCTTGATTTTCTTTTCGGCGGTAGCCCCAGTTTCCGCGGCCGGGACCTTTGGGTTTGAGGCTGACATTGGCACTGGATTCTGGAGCGGGTGTTGTTACTGCTGGAGCTGGAGCTGGAGCTGCCGCTATGGGCGTTAGTACTGGTAAGGGAGCTATTGGGGCCGAGACATCGGCTGGTGGTGTAGGCGTATTATTGTTGAGAAGAGTGTTGATGTTTATGCCGCCGGAAGGTTTTGGTGGTAAAGGTTGCGCATTGACGGAGCCAGTGGGACTGGCAGATCTCGTTCCTAATTATCGAGTCAATGGTATGCCCTCATTCACAGAGCGGATTGGCCGATAGTGTGCTTAATTTGGCGAGATCCTGTTTTTCTGCCATATCCATGTGGTGTAAAGCAACCTAGTTGGTGGCTCCACGTCATATGACGGACGAGCCCGGACAGGCAGAAAACAAACGGAATCAAGCCGCCATCAAGAAGTCTGGAGGCAAAAACTTACGGTCTGAATCATAATCATCTGTCCGAACAGAGCCAGAGCCCTTCAGCTTTTGCGCAAACCCCTGCGACGGAGCAGGAGAATTATAATCTTGTGCAGGACTGCCGGTATCATTGTCTGATTGCATTGAGAAAACACCAACGCCTTGATTGTACGCTGCAAGGAAATGTCAGTATTCGTATATGGTGCAAGAGAATGAAAACGATAACCTGCTGCCGAAGCGACATATTTTCGATCTCGAAGAAATTTGGGATCTCTACGGTATTTGGGATCTCTAAGAAATCTGGGATATTTACCTTTCTTACCAGACCTCTTTGGGCCAGTAATAACAGGAGCCATATCAGTCGCCAGAATAGCTACCGCACACAGTCAGCAAAATTCGCCCCCTAGAAACATAACAACATATACATACCAACCCGCTCCTTTCTCTTAATCTCTCCAAAATCTATCTCCTCCTGCGTATCCACATTCTCCAGCGCCGCCTCCGCCTCATTCAGATATTCAAACTGCGGGCACTTGATAGGCATATCCGTCTCCGCACCATCCCTGCTCCTCCTTCCCTCCCCATACGGATTCCTTAATGCATCCTCACTGGTGAAGTCACTTTCCAGATACCACCACATCAACCACAGAAAAGCTGTAGCGCGTGATTTACTGGACAATTGCGGCTTCATAACCAAGTCGAAGAAGTCGCGTGGGACGTCAAAATGCATTTCGCTTATTTTAGGGGCGAACTGGGCGAGGACGAAGATAAGGTTTACGGGATTGGTGCGGGGGACGGGGGAGGAGCGTATGTCTTCTAGAGAGGATGGCTGTTCTATATCTTCTGTTGCGCCTTTGAGTATCGACTTCAGACGGGGGGCGTCTTGGAGTTGTTTGTAGGCGTTTGGATCCTGTAAAGGAGTGTGTTAATACGAGTCGAGACGATGTGAAAGAGGTTTAAAGGTTTCTGAAGGTCTTGATGCGCGGCGCTCCAACCTTATTCAACACTTTGGGTATACCTCCAGTGGAATTGGATCTACTGGAAGTAGCCTGTGAGGTTTGAGAAGCCGTCGCATCGTGTTGCCCTTGAGAAGAACCTTGAGGGAGCTTCCATACTTGGTGAGCTTGCAGTGAGGGAATCGAATGATACGTCCTCAGCTGTGCACGCATTTCCGGAAAGACTAGCAACCACAATTAGCATAACTTCAAACCCTCCATAAAGTAAATTCGCCAACTCACAATTCAACGTCGTATTCATCCTTCCCACATTAACAAGTAAACAAACCATAGCCATATTCAACGCCGCCGGCCTCTCCGTCAAAAGTTTATCCTTGAGTATCTTACTACACTTGCTACTCTTCGCCATAGCATCGAGATAAATGTCCGCAAAAGTGTGACCACCACTCTTATCGCTGACCTTATGGAAGACCTTCTGCTCGTCGTCAAAGACCGCTTTTAGGAAATCGTACTGTATATCCTTCCGCCAGAGGGGGACACCGTCTTCCTTCTTAAGGTGTCGGATCTTGTTACCGGAATAGACGGAGGAGACGGAGCCGTTGGCGTTGCGGCGGGTCGTGGTTGTGGTTGCTGTATACATTGGTCTCGTTTCTGAGGTTGATGATGGTTGTTGCGCGGAGGCAGAGGGTGTGGTAGGGACAGAAGTAGAGGGGTCGTCTGTTTGAGGTGCCTCTTCTTTTATTCCGGATTGGAGGGCCGGTTGCTGGGAGGGGTGACGTTGTGAGGTCGATGTGGTTGCTGCTGCTGCTGATGTATCTTCAGGCTGTTGCATATATGATCCATCCACTGACGCTGTTGTTGAATGCTGCACAGATTCTGCCGCGTATGGATGAGATAGTGTAGTAGCTAAAGGTGTAGATGGCCCCTCAGCCTCCTGCTCCGACACCACTGTCGGTGGTAAGTTCGCGGGTGGGTTTAGGGCAGATGGGTTGGTAGTTGTAGTCCCTCCCTCTCGTGAAGGCTCCTCAGCAAGAATATGCCTCAAGCTATTCCGCGCATCAGGCTCTTCTCCTTCCCTCTGTTGCAACAATGGAGCACCACCATTCCCTTGCTGACCAGACCTATCCATAGTGACGGTAACGTGGGGGAAAGCGTCGTAGCTCCGATGCAGCAGATGCGGCTACTTGCAGTCGGATATTCGTGATCGTTTCGTCGCACCACTTCGGACAAAAAGACCTATGCTAGGATAAGAGCGTCTGTTGTATTAAGTGCTGCAATGTGCATCAGCACCCTCGATGTCGTGGACTTTCTAACAAAATCAATTTTTTTGGTTGATGGGGTAAGCAGATTTTCAATTCCACAAAGGTCAGGAACCGCTCGATGTTCGTCTCTCATTGGTTGAGAGCAGCACTAGCTTGGTGGCGACTCTCCCAAACAATTGAAATGCCAAGACTGGTGATGGTTCTGGATATCACGATAATTCTGTTGGGTCTGGATGCCGAAGAGAAAAATCAGAGGAGACAAGCTTGATAGTATCCCTCTTGTAGGAGCAGGCACGACTTATGACTATCGTCAGATACAAGTTAATTTAGTGTCACGAGAGCATGCTGGAAAACATTTGTGGTAGTGGAGCGTTCAAAACCAGAACCTCGAGGTCTTCCATGGGACAGTTATGGTGGGGTCGCTAAAAGACATTGAGTCGTCGAAAGTGTTCATCACACCAAGTCACAAGCAGAAGAAGGCACATAATTTGCGCAGAATATTGCAATTTAACCGACCACCATGGTAAGAGATACCGAAGTCTATCTGCAGAATAGAAAGAGATAAAAGAAAGGGAGAAAAGCTTTTGATGTTTTTGCTCGATTCCTCCATCGATTGCCGAAAATATCCCATCATAAGATCTTTTCCACCGGATCTGATAAAAGATGTCGCAACGCTAAAAGGCAGCAAAAGAAATTCAGCACGCTCGTCGTTCTCGAGATAACCCGCCCGGTGTCTCCTCCCCATGATGAGTTTCCCTAAAAGTTGCTTTTATCGCTGAAAGCCACTTTTAGGAAAAGAAGAAACGCCTTTGGTGTTTGTGTTGCGTGCCCGTTTTCTATCCCAGCCTGATTGTTGATCATGTTCATTAAGTGCCTCGTGTGCCGCGTTGCCATTGAAAGGCAACATGCTTTCCCATTAAAGCTCTTCTAGAGCAGAAGCACCCCAAGAAAATTAGTAGGCTCTCTCGTGCCCATGATGTCGATGAGTCAGATGAAAGAATCGCTTTTGTGTCTGAACTATGTCGCTCGCTCGCAGTGAAAACAAGAAAGCAAGGGTTCGAAAAAAAGGTTCCGAAAGCCCAGGACGCAGTCTATAAAGGTCGTAGTCGTTATGCTCCCCAACCAGGTGCATCGTCGTCATGAAGCTGTCGAAGAGTGCTGGGTATCAAAGAATTCTTTGCCTCCGCGAATCCCATGCGCATGTGAGGCCAAACCCAACGAGATGGTGGGGTCGAGCCTCGCCGCATGTGGACATGTTATGCGCCGCTGGATGCAGAGAAAGCTTTCAAACGCTGTCTAAATGCCGATCGGGGGTATAAGCAAGGGGTCCGGACTTTCGAAAGTTGATGAGTGGAAAAATGAGCAAATTAGGAAAAAAAAAAGTGGTGTAAGCATGAGGAATTGGGGCAAGTCAAACTTGTGGTGAAGAACACTCAAAGGTGCCAGAAGTGTGACTGATGGTGATGGTCGGAGGGAATAATGGTGAGAAGGTTGAATGCCCTTCTCAAGCCGGGTTGTCGAACTCGGCGGGTGTGTGCAAGAATAGTGGAGATTTACCACCAGGAGGCACCACCTGGGCCACCGGGGTTACCGTATCCACCACCATTAGCTGGAGGACCGCCATAACCACCTCCACCATATGCAGGAGCACCGCCGTAGCCACCGCCGCCGCCATATGCAGGAGCACCGCCAAATCCACCACCAAATCCACCTCCGCCGCCTCCGTAGGGAGCACCGCCGCCGCCGCCTGCGTTGCGGTTCTGGAATGAACGAACATCACGAGTGGCACCACCACGACCACGTCCACCACCACGACGAGCTCCACCTCCACCGCCGCCACCACCAAAGCTAGACTCGCGAGCGATGGCTTCCAAGAAGCTGGGTACTTCCTGATTAGCTTCTTTGAGCAAATCGATGAGATCGCGGACAACACCACGGTTTCCACGGTTGAAGAAGGCAGTGGAGACACCAGTATTACCAGCACGGCCAGTACGACCAATACGATGAACGTAGTCATCGATATCGGTGGGCAAGTCATAGTTAACGACGTGGGTAACGTTGGGGATATCAAGACCACGAGCTGCAACAGCAGTGGCGACGAGGATTGGGCAGTGTCCATTTCGGAACATCTCCAAAGCTCGCTCACGCTCTCGCTGGGTGCGATCACCGTGAATGGATGTGGCAGGAAAGTTCTGATTAATGAGGAAGTCGGAGAGAGAGTCTGCCATACGCTTGGTCTCGACGAAGATCAAGGTAAGACCCTTGTCTGCAGTGGACAGGATGTCAAGCAAGACGGAGCGCTTATCGCCGTCCTCCACGTATTCAACCTTCTGGGTGATGTTCTCTGAAGTAGAACCAACACGGCCTACAGACAAGAATATGTAATCCTTGAGGAAGTCACAGGCGAGCATCTGGATGTCGCGGGGGAAGGTGGCGGAAAACATGAGTGTCTGGCGGTTGTGAACATCAGGCATGTCTTCGCCTTCAACAATGCGGCGGATTTGTGGTTCGAAACCCATGTCCAACATACGATCGGCTTCGTCAAGGACTAGGTACTTGATGTTGCAAAGTGAGATGCGACCGCGCTCAATGAGATCGACAAGACGACCGGGTGTAGCGACAAGCAAATCACATCCGCGCTCGATTTGGCGGAGCTGGGATCCAATGTCTGCACCTCCGTAGACAACGCAGGGGCGAACCCAGGAGCGGTAAGCAAACTTGCGTGACTCGTCGTAGATCTGGGAGACCAGTTCACGGGTTGGAGCAAGAATAAGGGAAGTCGGGTAAGCCTTGCGCTGGCGGAAGTTGTTCGCTGCAGCGGCGGGAACAGCGCTGGGCCCGTTCTTGTATGCCTGGGAGAGGATTGGGAACAGGAAGCCACCAGTCTTTCCAGAACCGGTCTGAGCACAAGCCATGAGATCACGCCCACCCATGACAATGGGGATGGAGTACTTCTGCACGGGTGTGGGGACCTTGTACCCAGAGAGCTCGATGTTGGTTAACAAGTGGTCGTCGAGAGGGGGGTTGGTGAAAGCATTGACGGGGTCTGGAACATCCTGTCCAGAAGCCTCGACGGGAATATCATCATACTTCTCGAAGTTGATGCCAGTTTGCTGCTTCGTGGGGTCGTTGAGAACTCCGAAGAGGTCACGCTCGACGCGGGCATTGGCAGGGCCAGCAACATGCTTACCCTCAATCCACTTGCCATCGCCTGAACCAGAAGGACCGGAAGATCCTCCACCGCCGCCACCACCGTACCGATTTCCACCACCACCAGCTTGCGGGGGCTTTCCGTAACCGTTAGCCTGGAATGGCTGTGGTTGACGAGCGTACGAAGTGTTTGGTGTGTCCCAGTTGCGGGCAGGTGGGGGTCCGCCACCACCATTTGGAGTGAAGTTGGGCGCAGAAGCCCAGGAGTTAGGTGGGGGACCTTGACTAAAAATGAATATTAGCAAATGCAGTGACGGCTAGGTGTCATAAATTCAGACTCACCCGTTTTGATAGCCGTTTGGTGGTGGTTGTGGAGGACCGCCCATTGCTGGGCCGGGTCCGGGGTAGCCGCCTGGAGGAGCAGGTCGACCGCGCAAGTGGGGAGGTACATACGCAGATCGCTCAAAATTTCCATTCGGGGCGTGTTGAGAGTCGTTGAGGGATAGCCCATTCATGTTAATTTGATCAGCCATGATTGTAAATCGTTTGACGATAGAGTTGTTGTGAAGGTCAACGGTATCGGCGTGAGCTGTTGAGGGATGGCTGTTGATGAGAACGTGAAGTTTCTCCGTGAGGAAGGAGTATTAGGAGATCGAGTTGATGATACTTTTCGGCGTCCTGATGAACAACGCTAAAAAGCACGAGAGCAAAAAAGGATCTAAGTACCGGTAAAAGCACGAAGGACTGGTGTTGTGAATGTGGGAGTGTGAAACTTCTCAAAGGGAAGATGTTTTTTTGGGTTTCTTTTCAAAGCTCGGTCACCTCCAGTAGAGACTGACGAAGCAAACAGAAAAGGATAAGGGTAAGGAAGTGGGTTTGATGTAGTAGTTGTTTGAGTGGGGTTTGTGCAGTGCACGAAGTGTGAGGAGGAAAGAAAAAGAGGAAGGAGATCTGGAACCTGAAGAAGGGTTATCAAAAAATTCGTATTCGACGCTAAGCCACTTTGGGAATGCTTAGGCCGCATCAACCCTTAGGCCTTATTCGCTGCGTGAGTGCATAGAATGGCCTCGATGACTACCATACAGAAGCAAAGAAGGACTCTCAACCTACATAAATCATGCATGTTCCTACCTTTGATTGGGTGGACTTATCAGATCATGCAACTCGACAGAACTAATCGCCTCTCATTGCGCAAATCTCAGGTATGCACTGCTCAAACATTAATTCCGTTTGTCTACGCAATAGGCAGTCAAGCTCGTGCTAGCATTGCTGGGTAAGAACCGAAGCTCAAGTGAATAGATATTGCGTTCTATTGAGCCTCTCTTTAGCATTAGGTAGGATTAAGAAAATTGTACGCATGTATGCAAAATTTGTTCTTGGGAGTATCAAAGATATTCACGGATTTTGCACGCAGAGAATCAAATGCTCCACAAGGGCCAGCCTATTGCTATTTACGCCATATCCATCTCGTATATACCCAGGACATCGTTAAGCCATAATCTTCTCCCTAGACTGAGACGCCCTCCTAGAAGAAGCAGACCTGCTCTTGACAAATACAGCGCAGACAGCAACAACCAACCCAAACACCAACATTTTCTGCAAAATACTCAAACCTTCATCACTAGTATTGCTCGTGAGCGGAATGCTAACACCTGGTTTTTGGAACTTCGGAGGCAACGAATTCGGGGTGGTAGAGGAACTAGTGACATCGAGGTTATCACCTTCTTTCGCAGGAAGAGCAGATCCCTCAAGGCCTTTTACAACAGAACCAAAAACAAGTGATCAGCGACTACGCTTACGCCGTTGACAAGGGGAGAAATTAGAGGTGTCCCTGCAAATTTACATGAGATGTAAATCTACAGTTCCCCACGAATACCTTCTTCCGGCACCTCCAACTCCCCACTCTTCGCAATCTTGACAACCTTCTTAGGCTTATCCCCAGCGCTCTTATCCACATTCTGCACCTTGTCCACGATTTCGTAGCCCTCGAGTACTTCACCGAAGACGACGTGACGGCCATCGAGCCAAGATGTAATGGCTGTGGTGATGAAGAATTGGGAACCGTTGGTGTCTTGGCCGCTGTTGGCCATGGACATCTGTCCCTTTTTGGAGTGCTTGAGCTTGAAGTTCTCATCAGGGAATTTGGTGCCGTAGATGGATTTGCCGCCGGTGCCTAGGAGGATATTATGTTAGTAACATTTCGAAAAGTTGATAAGGCGTGAGAAGACGTACCATCACCATTGGTGAAGTCACCACCCTGGATCATAAAGTCCTTGATGACACGGTGGAAGGTGGAACCTTCGTAACCAAAGCCCTTCTCGCCAGTAGCGAGAGCACGGAAGTTCTCTGCGGTCTTGGGGACGGTTTTGCCATAGAGACCGATGACCACACGGCCCATAGGTTCATCGCCATGTGTAATATCGAAATAGACCTGTATAATACCAATTAACATTCGAAAATATGTACACTAAGATTCAATTGAATTCAATCTCTCCCTCCGCGCCATCTGATTCCTAAGAGAAAGGATTCCACATACCTTGTGCGTAATCCGAGGACCCTTCGTAGCAGCATCAGCAGCTTGGGCAAAGTAAACGAAAGTAAATGTCAAAATGACCAGAAACGAAATCACAAGCCGCTGAAATGTAGCCGCCATGATTGATGATTGTTGAAAGGGAGACGGTTATCGGGAGGGAGAGCTGTCTTTTGAGGTGTGTTTCCCTTTGGTTGAAACACTCTCCTGTAGGAAGAGTAATGACCAGGTGTCTGAAAGCTTCGAGAGGGGCGGGCAAGGGCGGGCTGCAGCAGGGGGTAGTTTCGGGGGTGGTAAGGCAAACACGGTGGGGCCTGAGGTTTGGAATATTCTTGGTGGAGACGACTTCGAGGTATCAAAAGACAATAAGAATATCTAGTTTCCACCTGCAATTCTTTCAAAATGGTGAGACATCTATTTCCATCCTTTGAACTGCCTTCTAGAATCATTACTAACAAAACACCCTAGGTCCTCATCCTATCCCACAACTTTGCCGACACACGCCTGATCCTTAAAGCTCTTACAACCTTCTACGGCATAGGTCCAGTGGTAGCATCACAAATCATGGCCCGGCATTGCATACACCAAACCGCACGGATAGGTTCCTTGCCCGATCAAAAAATACTAGATCTGACTGCGGAGCTTTCCACCATGAAGATTGAGAATGATAAGAGAAGGGAGATACATGATAACATACAGAGGTTGAGGGATTTGGGAACGTATAGAGGGAGAAGACACGCTATGGGCCTGCCAGTTAGGGGCCAAAACACTAAGAGTGGACAGGTATGTATTGAGGGCATGAGAAGAAACATTGAGAGAATGGTGCTAATGTCTGGGTTAGATACAATCAGCGCGGAAGCTGAATAGGGTTTTCAAAGAAAAATGAGATGTCGAAACGGTTTGTTAGTGTGTGGGATCTGTACAAAAGATGTCAGGGTGTTCGGGAGCATTGGGAGGCGTACATCATATTTGCATTCCTTGGGTGAGAATGGACAACACAGCATTATATGTTTTGTCAAGTGGTTAGGCGCTAGAGAATTCTGCTATCAATCTTATCCACCATTTCAAACAAGAAAAATAAAGCGTCCACGAGTAGAAAAAGAGTCATGTCCTACAAAGCAAAGGCCTCCTCTATCGGCCTTCCTGTTCGACTGCTAACATAGTAGACGTCTGTCTGGTCTGGATTCAAAATAGTAGATGTCCCATATGATCATCCAAAAAGAGCCATGAGAGCAATTGGCAAAAGAGAATCGGACCCTAAGGTTCAATTCTCCAAGGCTAACCGAAGGACTCGGAGTAAACCTGGTGAGACTGCCGCTCGCCATGCTAATCTTCTTAGTGCAGTGTAGCCTGACCCCCGGACCCCACCTAGAAAGATTCTTGAGTCGTTGTCTACTTATACTGATGCGCTTGTGGCTATTGGATGATCCCGAAAACTGAGGAAGAAGCTAAAAAAAGAATCTCAAGGCAATGTTCAAATCCTCTCAGGCTATTCAGACAACCTGATAATGTGCAAGCAATATTAAACCAGCTAGTAGTGATTAAACCCCTTAAGCCACCTATGGGTCACTCAGATTTACGAGAAAGAGATAGGGACAGCGATGGATGGCAACGATACTGTTAAAAGGATGTTCTTAATCTTTCCTCAATCCGTAAAAGGACTTCTGGATCGAGGTTTCGGTAGTTTCTCCAATAGACGACTACTCGCACAACACTACGACCTCATGGCAGCTTCAGGCCGTGTTTCGTTTCCAGACGGGAACATGTTTTTGACTATTAAAACGCCAGGTATTTGGCAAGGATTTCAAAAGAGTGCTTGTGTCGGACTAATGCTCTTATTTCGGACAATGATGGAAGACATCATCATGAAATTCAAGTTCTACATCAGTAAGAGAAAGTGCTAATTTTCATTACATCATACTAATCATCACCCTCTACATAATTGGCTCCAGAATAAGTTACAACTATATCCATATGGAAAAATATGGGCAGTTGCCGGAATTGCACAGTAACAACATCATGTTCTAGCCTTCCGGTTCCAACGAATCTCGATTCGGCGAGAATTCCTATCGATGGTGCAAGCTGGTGAGATTTTTCAATGGAGAATACTGCTTATAAGCAGAAGTTTCAGTTATTATCGGTCAACCAGAGTACTTTCGTCACTAACTGGCCTGTCCGCGAGCTAACTCGAGCCAAGGGCAGAGTCTGGATTCAAGAGGGTCATGGAGTCCTTCATAAGCCTTCCGATCGTGTAAAAGGCTCAGCGATCTATGAGTGTAATGAATCAGTATTCGATACACAAGCAAAGACATTCCCTTCACTCGATGTCTCATAATCAACTCCAAGAATTGTACTTCCATTACAGGTAAGCTCAAAATTTGCGGCATGAGAGTCAGTCTATCCACATGGGAACCCTGTTCTTCACGTTTCTCGCCATCAGCAAAGGCATCTCCATTATTACGGAATGTAGTCCTTCACCAACATCAAATGGTTGAGCCGAATTCGTCTCTTCAAGATTTGTCTTCACGGCTGTTGAAAGTACTTTCAGTTCTACGACTTTAGCAAGAATACCGAATATCTTATCAAGGGTGTTAACGTCAACCTGATTGAGCTGGTCACCCATACCGCGATCGATCAGTCGAGCTGAGACGTCTGTAATTCTAAGAAACGATCATCGGTATTGGGAATGCTTTTATAGTGAATATATGTAGCTCTGCAAGCCATGTCTCAAATGAGACTCCGGGTGGGAGACGAAGTTAGTCTATGGTCAAACATGACTGCTAGAGGATATCGAGAACCTCAGTAAGTATAAAGCCTAGGCAAGCTGTTTCTTGAACCACTCAATCCCCTGCTTCTCAGCCTTGTCCATCGCCTCCTTGTCTTTCTCGCTGCTCCAATCCCCTCTTAGCGCAAATCCATGGACTTGGCCATCGTAAACAACAATCTCACTCTCCACAGGTGGGTTTCCTGTCTTTTTCTTTTCCATAATCTCCTTGATATGCTGTCTCTCCTTCTCCCCAAGTAGTGAATCTTGACCACCAAGCGCGAAACTCACAGGCCTTTTCACGGGATCGAAGTCTCCTGGGATAGCTACCAATGAAGGATGACAAGCGTAGGCAGCATCGACGCCTTTGCCTGGTTCCTCGTTATGAGCAGCGAGAATGGCATAGCGTCCACCCCAGCAGAAACCTATTGAAAAAAAATCAGCACATTCTTCAGTAGTAAATAATGTGTAAAGTTATACCTATCACACCAACCTTATCCGTCTTATCAGTAAATCTTATAGTATTGATAAACCCATCAATAATCGGTTTCACCACCCCCTCTCTATGCTTGATAAGCCATGGTCCCAGCGTCGCACCCACTTTCGCAGTCTTGACACCCTTCTCCACCATGGTCAATTTCTCTCTCACCTCCAATGGCGGTTCTGCATCTTGCAAAAACTCAATTGGGAGGGCATCCCCTCCAAAGAAGTCCGGGACGTAAACGAAAAACCCGGCTTTGGCGTATTGGTCTGCCAGGAGGCGGGTATTATTGAATTTATAGCCGAAGACTGGTAGTCTGTTAGTTTAGATGTCACCAGCGATGGACTAGGGTATTATACTGTCGGTGAAGAAGATTATGGTCTTTTCTTTTGAATTGTTTTCTGGAGCGGAGACATAGGTTTGGAGACCCCCTATTTCTTCCTCTATCCCAACTGGTTTTCCTTCTTTCAATTTGCCAGAGAGGCAGCATGAGGAAGTTCCCACACCCGTTGACATTTTGGCAAGGCTGAAACAAGGTCTAGTAGAACAATCGTTTTTTCCTTGTGTTAACTCGAAATCAAATTAATTGATTTGTTCTCTGAGAGTTGTTTAGAAAGCAAAGGGTTTTCGGTTGTCTTAAATTGCTGTTGGATGATCTGAAAACGTATTGACGTCGTTTCCGATGACGATTACTGGAAAGAAGCTGGAGACATTTCCTAAACTTTTTCATGTCCGAGCAGCTTTGGAAGGCAAAAGTCCTTATCCTACTTGAATTGCTAAAACTGCATCAAGTATTTCTTAATTGCTCAGCATTGTAATTTTCAATCCAAAATATTCAATAATCACGTGAAGTTAAATTAGGCGTCGTCCAGTGTTCACCTTACCTAATAACCGTCTCGTTCTCCCAACTATCTCAATGCAACAAAACAGCATTTGGAATCATGTAACTCCCGTCACATCATTAAGTTCGTAACCTACCACCTGTGTTAAGCTTCGAAACGAGATGTTACTCCTCGGGACATCCGCAAGGCCCCTTGAAAGCCCTAATTAGCGACGTGCGGCAGTCAACGTCCATCTCCGTACTTACCAGGACGTACAGCTGCCATCCCAGGTATTGCACTGCCGGCATCCGGCAGCAACACAGGAACAACTGTAACAGGGAATGCCCAAAATAGAGTGGCAAGAAACACTCTTGCCACGATGCAGAGTTCCCTTCGATCACATTGTGGATGGGGTCACGGGGATATCCTGGAGTAAGGTGGTACACGATTTGCCTTGCCCTAGTATCTGCAGATACGAGATATAACACTAACCTCTTCGTGGTTATCCAATATACGTATTTGCTCGTTGAACAGTAGCACTCCCGCATTACTAGTGACATTGGAACCTATATGGGTCCATTGCGGTGGAATTGTAGTCACTTGTGATCTCATTCCTTGCCGCGAAAAGGCACGGTGGTATTGGGTACAAGTAAGGATCTTCATTCGAGCTACCTCGCAGAAGGTTCCTTCGGCCTTTTGGAAGGTATAAATATAGTGCTCTGACTTTCCTGTTTTCCCTCAACATCGTCCCATTGAAATAATACTTCTTCTTCATCGATTTACCATCCATCGAACGCAGAACATTCCCCCGATCACCTTTTCCCGATGCTTTTCTCCACTTTCACCGTAGCAGCAAGCTGTCTTGCTACATCTGTCTTTGCACAATTCCCGCCTCCCCCAGCAGGAACAAAATATTACTATTTTAAAACCGCAATTGAGGCGGGTCAAGCCGCGTTCAAAGATAAATATGATGATCTCTATCTATATTCCTAGTGAGTGTGGGCAAACTATCGACGTGTTAAACTCAACGCACGTTATCAGAGGTACTAACCCCAGTGTTATAGTCATACAGGCGCCGGGCAAGGGGATGCAGCTCTTTCATCCGGCACACCATTTTCAGGTCACAAAGGCTGGTTCAACACCACAGGCGGTAATCTGAACTGGTTCCAACCAACCGCCAACAATAGCTTTTATTTTGGCTTTGGACTCAATCAGCCATGGGATTACTATTCGAGTTGGCAACCTGCCCAGATCAATGGAGGGCAATCGAACACTGGTGATCTGAAGTTGGACGATAATAACAAACTCGTTTTCAGTCCTCCAAAGTCAAACTTTTATGGTTATATCGGTGAGTCTTCTCCGCCCTTGCCCGTTTTGTAAAACGGGAATCTCATTTGACTAAGGATTTTGAGACTGACAAATTTCTAGCTTGTGATGGCCAGCATCTCGTTCCACAACTGTATTGGAGGACTAGGGTGTTCCCCGACAGTTCATTGCCTGCCAATTGTGCCGCTGTATGCTTGGTCGCGGAGTTGGCACCTGACACGCCGTCATAGACAGAAAGACGACGACTTGAACATTACCAGACGGGCAATGTGTTGAGCGGGAAAGAGACGACGATGGAAAGAAAACAAAGGCGCTAATAGCCTTAATCGATAGTATAATAATAATGCTACGCCCAGTAACAGCATTTGTCTAGCGACGCTGTGATTATCCTTTTATGTCCAAGTAAATTCACTGGCATCACCTTACCACTGTGTTCCGTTCTCCGTTCTCCTTGTTTTCAAATTGAAATTCTCGCCCTCCGTCGCAACCAACAAATCTAGGATTCTTTCTCCCATCCATGTAATTTCCCTCTGCAGCATCTCTCTCGATTCAATTTGATTGAAAGCCACCGTTGGTGTAAGGGGAATGCCCGCTCGAGTCTCCTCGGTAGCTAAAAGAGACTTGTTCCTGAAAAAGGCACCATGGAGCTCTACCAATGTCGCAAAGGATCGACCGTGGCTGGAATTGAGATCCTGAAGAATATGTAGGATTTGTGAGTCTGTATGTCCCTGTTGTGAGTCATTTGGTCGGGTTGGTTGATTGTTGAGAGGGACTAAAGCGGTTGGTCGGCCGATGTTGTTGACCCTCTGCATGAGAAGGTTTATTTGCGCAGAGCTTTGCTGAGGACGAGGCCATGTGGTCATGTTGATCTGTGGGCTTAGATTCTGGCTTGGAATACGTGGGGCAGGCATGTCACCAACCAGAGTAGTACCATGGAAATCTGGATTGAATCCAGGTCGATTGATGCCATTGGTCTGTGGAGTTGCATCTGAATGGAACTGTCCACTGTGAGTGTGATCTGCGAAAAATTGTCTGAACCTCGAGGGACGATTATTTCTGTGCTGTGGAGTTGGGCGCGCATATCCATCAAGATCGTTAGAGTGAGCGTTTCGAGTGAGCTTGTATGGATTGTCATTGATGTTATCATTAACGTCGTCAGTATTGGGATCCATGACAGATTACATGATATTGATTTGGGAGAGTCTTACGGCAGTTTTATAGAAAGAGAGATAGCAAGCTGAAAACTCTTGGATGGATGAGGCAAACAGTGATAAAAAAAGAATAGTCGCCTTATGGGTTATCTCCATTGTTGGTTCTGTTCATTGTAACAGTGAAAGAGCTCGCTCTAAACAAAATAGTCGTACTCTTGATATTCATAGCTTCTTATCATGGTATAAATATGTTCTCCTTTTATGCAGTTGCCAGAATCTAATAAGAGGACTCTTCTTCTTTTTGCCGTCTGCATATCAAAAGTTCAGGTTGTCCATGAGCTAAGTGCTCCCAGTAGGCAAGAACGTTCGAATCATTATACGTCAACCCATCATTAGACAGCATCAAAAGGGAAAATCCAGAAACATCAGTCGTACACAAGAAGCAGTTCAACAAAGCAAAGGAATGGAGTAAAATGGCAAAAACTAATTCGACGGAGAACTACCCGAATTAGAAACCTTCTTCAACATTGTGCAGTGTCGAGGGGTTTTTTCTCACTCTCGCGGATGTGAACTAGCGGGGTGATGAGTGTTCTCCTTTATCCTCATACCACTGGGCTACCCTAGATGTTAGTGGTTATGGTTCTGTTTGGTTCCGTGTATAACGTGTTTGTTGTTGGACTGGCTTGATTGGGAGGGAGGTGGGCATTTCTCAGGAATACCTCATTATCCTCACGCATTGACCGCCGCAAGTTTATTAGTTCTCGATGATGTTCCGTTCAGAGAGTTACATGAGCGAAGAGCTTTTCAGCCGACTCCTCATGTCTCTTGAAAGCCGGATAGACTCCAGGAATAAAACTTCTTCAAGAAAACGATTCAGTACACTTACCCACTTTATAAGAAATATACAACTTGAGCCGGGAGTCGTTAGTATGCTGATTTTGTTCTAACATAACTAGGAATTTTCTTGTACCTCAGAGTCCCAACAATACCCCTTGTCCGGCATTCAATGAAACTGAGGAATAGTCGAAAACCTGGAGTTCGAACGTGAGCACACAAAACAGGAGGCGGTAGAGTTTAATCGTGTCAACATCGTAGAAAGAACGAGATGTAAGGCTGAGGTTGATGTAGTGTGAAGCAAAAGATGTGTGCCTCCCCAATCAAATATTTGAAGTGAGATCAAAAAGACAGAACCATGAGTGAGCAAGAAAGCAAAGCAAAAGACTGCAAGTGAGTGTTGCGGCGCGGGTTTGTCAAGTTCATACTCGTAGCGACGAAATCAGTACTTCTCATTCCGTTGCCATCACCCAGATAATTAATTAAGATGGATTCAGTGAAACGACGAGCTTATTCCTGTATCTTGCTATTGGTGAACTCTTTTATGGTAGAGTGATATTCATCACCACCAGGACTTCGTGTTACACATCATCATCAAAATGAAGCGACCTTTTTATAGGGCACTCGCCATAGTCTGATATGAGATTGATATTCCGAAGAAATGGGCAAGTTATTGTACCTGTGAAGTGTAAGTTGATGTTCTGGGCCTTGATGAGACAGCAACAACCATGGCTTTGTTGTTGTGTGAACAAGCGTATTGCAGACGACCTGCAATTGTTAAGGATAACTCACAATATTATGTGCTTCAGAGACCCCAGCAAGTACGTAGTTCTTCTTGGACCCGATTTATAGTCTCTATGTCTCCAAGCTATCACGCTACTTTTCCTAGCTATTTCTTACCACCCGCTCCAACACTCTTTTTCCACTCCTTCCAATCCGGTGCCGGCACACTCAATATCTTACAAACATCCTTCCTCCTCCTCCTAAAGTCATCATACAATCCTTTCCATATCTCCCTCTCCCTACAGGTTCCTTTATTTACACCCCCACAGTCCGGCTGTATCTCAGACAAACTCTCATGATTCCACATGACCCAAGGCTTCGGTAGCGGCCAGTCACTGAAATGGACTAGTTTCGCTTCCTTGAAAGCGAGGTCTGGATCCCATTTCGCGCGTGGGTCTGAGTCGAAGCCATTATGGTAACCTAGGTAAGTGGAGTGGTTGTGAGAGCGAAATCCGGCGGTAAGCATCGTGTAAGGTCTATGGGGCAGCACCAAAGCTGAGGCGGCGAAACGGTGATTTAGGAGGTCCATGTCGTACTTTTTGCTCATTGAGTAGTTGGGATTCTTCTGCCATCTGTGGAGTGTTTGCATCATTGCTATAACTTCATTGGGGTTGGGCTCGACGAGCATGATCAAGGAAGTTAAAGGCCATGTTGAAGGGGGACCATCAGACCAGTAAGCGCGTGGCATCGCTATTGGTGTTTTTGGCAAATGGAACAATTCGTCCATATGGTGAAGAAGGGTGATATCGGAATCGAGATGAAGAACTCGATCATATTGTACTAAGTCAAAGACGCGAAGTTTGGTTATGGAAAGGCTCCAGTCTGCGGTAGGATCGCTGAGAGTACCTGGCTTATCCTTTTGCCACTTTTTGCTACTTTCTGACGTGATCTCAGCGGATAGAAGCTGAACGGGCTCCAATTTGACTCCATACTTTTGCTGTGCGGTCTGAAGAAGCCACGCCGTTCTGTCGTCTTTCTTTTGGGTCCATTCTTCGGGGTAAAGGAGCACTCTGTCTGCTTTACTTCCCAGCCTAACAAGACTCTCGAAGACTAGGAGAGCGTTGCAAAGACTTTGGGTGTCTGTAGTGTATTGACTGTATGCAAAACGCGACCAATTTAGTTGTGGGACAACGTAGTGGTCACTACTTGAAGTCATCCACCACCATGTGAGAAGCCAAATGCCGATGATCGCCGCCAACAATGGCGCAGCCTTTGAACGTCGTAGTATTGCTGGCCAATGGAACCGACCATTCGCGTTCTCCTTTTGTTTGCTGCTATAATAGAGACGGTCCTGTTCTTCATCGTCGGCCCAGTTGTAATGTTTCGTAACCATACTCAGGGGTCAGCAGGCACAATAAGGGCCACACATCTGCTGCTGCAGGACGACAAAAGCTCCAGAAGCTCCATTGGGTGAGGCTGGAGGGACAGATTAAAGATTTTCCAAGCTTCGAAGTGACGTTCAAGGGAACATCGAGAACGGGACGGCGCGGAGACCAAGTGGAGACGAATCACCTGATTGGGCAACGGTTTCATTTATAGTGGAGATGATACGCTAACTTGTTTGGGCGGCGAGGCTGAGCGCGAGACTGTGAACACACCACATACCGGGCCTGCTAGAGGAAATATGATCCATCACTAAGTTTGACCGGGACCAGGAATGGAAACTAGCGGTGGAACGCGCAGAGCTCAAAGTTTTTGTACCTGCCCGTTAGCAGCCGAGATTATGGAAATGGAACCAAAAATACCAGGTAACATTTCAAAAAGAGCAGCTGAAGCGACCCGGGCCCAATATGAAGTAAGAGTCAGTGTAGATCAAATCACGGACTATAGGGCGATGACTGTGAGTATATTTGACAACTTTTGCTCATTTCGGTGATGATTAGCATGTCGCTCTCGTCATGAGCTTCATCACCACTATTATAGAACGAACACAGGTACAATCAAAAGGTGTGATGTACCAGATACAATGGCTGCGAATAGCACGTATGCTCGACATATGCCGTGCTCAATAATGACTTTCGCTCTCGGAACTGAGTAGCTTACACTTGGGAAACGATAGAGCGCCGAGCCATCCGCTAACAACCACCGCGCAAATTAGCTGATGACATGCATTGACTAGATTGAGTGACACTGTAAAAGAGGTGCAAGTCACTAATCTTGAAAAGCAAATTCAAGATAAGCGATACTACTACCATGAAAACGAAAGAGCCCAAAAGCAATGCACTGTGATATGAGCCTCACGAATTTGACATTTGTTACCTCGCCGCAGGATTCCCTACAACCTAAGATCTATTCTGAATCGAAAAAGGTAAGAAGAAGATGTAAAAGAGGAAAAGATGGAAACAGTGAAATCAAAGAGGAAACTGTAAGTTCTGTTAATGTAATCTTCACGTGAACTGGCGTAAGAAGCATGATGGTAATCAAATGGTATATACTTTATTGAGTGTACAGTGCCATCGTGTTGTCGTCCTTATGATCTTCTCTTTTGGCCGTGCGAACAACTACAAAATCCATGATAATGCGAATACACATTGCCGAAATAGTTTGGAATGGATGCATATCGTTTATCGAGCTTCAGTTCGATGGAAGACCAACGCGGTCGAGATTCCGCACTTGGTCCAAGCTCTTCACGATTGGGGAAGGTTTGATCGTCCACAAAGTGAGCACACAAAACTTCCTTCCAAATATGCGATTGTTGAGCTGGCAACTGGCGCAGACGGCAGCTATTCAAGCGCGGAGTTTGAGGAGGTCGGAAATGTAGATTCATTCGTGTACACTCCGAATTGCAGGTTTACGAAGCCAATTGCGTCTCAATTGCCCTGAATTTACGCATTGTCACTCGTTACCCAGTCTTTCAATTGCCCTGTCATTCGTAGCTCAAGTTAAAAACTCTTGCGTTCAATTAATTCCATCATAAAGCCCTGACACGTTCGTTTTAACGCTTCCAACAACAACTATTATGGCGAGCAGTACAGATCTCTGGCTACCAGAAGGCCTGATCCTCGACCAAGACGCTCTCGACCGTCTTTCTCTCTTCCACGAAACACCCTCCCTACCGATCTATGCGCGCGAACTCGCCCAAGATGACCTTCAAGAGCTTTTGGGGCCATGGATGGAGAGTCTCGGAGCAGATATTACCGCTGGGTCTCTGATCTCAAAAGCTCACTCTGTGTTCTTGGAGAAGTCTGATATGGATGATTTATGGGAAGAAATCGGTGCAGAAGATGGCTGGGAAGAAGATGACTTCCGCAAGTTCATCGAGGATGCACCGGCAGAGGAGTTTAGAGAGCTTATGAAGAGGGTAACGGAGATGGAAGAATTGGTGCATTTGAGGAGAAAGGCTAGATTGGTGTTGAGCAGTCGCGGTGGTGAGTTGATATCAGCTTGCATAGTTCGGCAGCACAAGTAGTGACATCTAATTAATGTCGCGTATGTAGTTACCCAGAATGGTCATGGAATAGTCTCAGGTCACGGTCCAGAAGAAGACGATGAAGAGAACAAGTTGTCTTCCCTCAAAGCTCTGTTTTCTCTAGACACCTCAGTGCTCTCACACAACGTCACTGGTCTACAATCTCTGCCGAATTCCAGTATACTTATGTCAGTGTCGCACGAATTCACCGCAACACTTACCGAAGATAATATTCGCAAGCGCAAATTGACAGAGTCCCCCGAGCCTGCTGGCGAAGTTTCGCGGCTTTCAGAACAGCCAATGGAGCCGGCAAAGAAGAAGAAAAAGAAGGGAAAGATGACGGGAGCGGAAAGGAGAAGGGTTGCGAGGTCTAGACGGAGGCACTCGAATGAACAGCAGGTTCTTGAAGGTGCTTCTCAATCTGCACCCCCAAACCATGATCAGCGTCAACCTGCTTTTGGTATGGACGGTGCGGCGGATATTTACGATATGCCTAATTCCGATAACGAAGACGATTACAGTACTCGGTCATATAATGAGAGTACATCGCACAAACCGCTGCCCAAAGAAGACAGGAAGCGTAACAAGAGAAAAAGGAAGTCAGCGAAGGTGTTTCAGGCTCAGCAACAACACACTTTGTCCATGCCTTCTACGCCGTCCAAAAGAAGTACGGAAATTAGCACTAGTAGTCCCCACTTCGCAAAAATTGCCTCTACGTCACAAATTATAGATGCTGCATTTATCGAAAATGATGCGATTTCTAGCGCAGTTGTGCAGCCCGCTCGTTTATCAAGATCCCCCTCTACGAAATATAATCAGGGCAACGCGTTGGAGACGAGGGTCAGTGATCATCAGGACGAGGTTCTGGTTTATCATTCTGGCGACTCAGAACCTGTGCACTACAGTCTTACCCCTTCTCCAGAAGCGTCATCGTCCAGGCCGGACGGAGAAGATCTTCAAGCTTCATTCAGAGAACCATCTGTCGAGCTAGGAGATGTTTCACTCATATCTCCTTCGATTGTGCGATCCACGCATCCTCGGTCAAGGCTGAACGATGGCGAGGCTGTGGAAATGGACGAGGGCAACGACAAAGATAAACCTGGCGTCTCGGAACGTGAACTTGTCGAGGTGCCAAAAAGTGAATACGGCGAAGAAGTCTCCCATCCGCCATTGAACTTCGACATTATTGAAGCTCAAGAGCAAGAAGCCATGGACAGCCAGCTCGAAGAGGCAAGCGCAGCTCATAGGGCTGAAGGGTCTATGCAAGGGTGTAGCCCCACCTCGACTTTGACAAACAACACCCAAGCATCTGTTCTTGACGCAGGATTCGACAGTTCATCAAAATTTGTACCTGGCAGCGGTATGGGTAATGCCACATCTAATCTGACGCCAATTGAACCCAATGGCGAAAAACTCTTGCGACCTGTGCGTGCAGAATCTGCGCGCAAGCATCCCTTTGAAACGGTAGTAGCGCCTCCACCAAAGCCAAAGAGGAAACGTACTATCAGTATTCCCGAAGATGAAGAAGATCCTCAGGATAACGCCGAGAGGCCCAGCAAAAAAGTCCCTCGGATTGCGAAAAGTGTAGGAACTGATCAGGATGACGCTAATATTTCTCTGCACGGCGAGGACGTGGACACGACTACTTCAAGGTCAAAAAAATACTATCCGAGGATTTGTCAGATCCAATGACCACTGACGATGAGGATCGGTCCGTTTTATCAAAACAACCTGATTTGGATACGGAAAATACGCCGTGCGACGATTTATTAGATTCGACAATCACCAACAACAATTATGAAGATGAATCTAGATGTCAAGAACAACATAATTCGACACAACAGCTACCGACGGATACAAATTTTCCACACTATGTTCGAAGGAATGAGCAACCTCGTACTGAGATTAAGACCTATAACGATAAAATCGATCGTGGCACCGCTGTGCACATAAGGACCCCCTCTTTGGGAAAGGAGTCATGGGATAAGCTTCGAAATGAAACCGCGTCCACACCACCCTCCATGCAAGGGGTCATCCCTTTAGCTCCCGCTCTCCTAGAACCATTAACGCCTCTCAAGAAACGTACTGGTGCCAGATCTCAATTTTTTCCATCACCATCAAAATCAACTGCAAAATCACCTGCAAAGCCAAGACCTCCAGCTGGAACCGTATCATGTATAGAGGTCCCACCGCTCTGGAATGATAGGTTTGGCTTGATCCAGGAAGAGTTTGCCCACGAACCATTCAAGCTACTTGTTGCGGTTATATTCCTAAACAAGACACGCGGCAAATACGCGATTCCAGTATTCCGACAGCTTCTCCGACTGTACCCTGAACCTGCATCTATCGTAGCAGCCGGGGTACCCGCTCTACGCGATCTTCTCCGGCCATTGGGCCTGCAAACTCAACGAGCCCATAAGTTGGTAGGCCTAGCGCAGACATGGAGAGATAGTCCTCCAAAAAAGGGCACTAGATATCGAACATCGAACTATCCCCTTCCTGCCGATGGCAAGGATATCAAAGTGGACGAAATCCTTCCAGATTCAAGTGAGGACCCTCGTATTGGTGCTTGGGAGGTGGGCCATCTCCCCGGATTAGGGCCATATGCCTACGATTCTTGGCGTATTTTCTGCAGAGATGAGCTGCGAGGCCTGTCAAAGGGATGGAATGCTGAGAGTGCTAGTACTGGTTTTGAATCGGAGTGGAAGAGGGTACTTCCTACGGACAAGGAGCTACGAGCACTGCTGCGGTGGATGTGGTTGAAAGAGGGATTTGTATGGGATCCTAAAACTGGGGACAAGGAACCGGCAAGTGAGGAATTGATGACCAGAGCTATTAAGGGAGGACTGAAATGGGACGATGAGGACGAATTTGGACAGGCTGAAACCCCGGTGGATGAAGTCCCCACTCTAGTCAGTACAGAGACAACTATCACCGCTCAGGTTGTATTCCAGCCGCCTCTAGAAGAAGACACTACCTGCGGAGCTGAAGAGCTATCAGTTGACGAGCAGGTCTATCGCAACGCCATATCTCGATATGGTCTTCAAACTCCCATACAGCCTTCCACAGAAGAAGAGGCTACCTGTGGAGCGGAGAAGCTCTCCGTAGACGAGCGTGCCTATCGCAATGCCTTAAGCCAGTCAGGCCTTGAAGTCTCCGAAACAGGTGAATTAAGAAGAACACCAAAAGCCTCTCCGGCACATGTCGAAGCAGTGGTTGAATCACCACCGCCGACAAAAGCTTATCCGGATCCGTCCTGCTCAGCGCTGTTACTCTCGAAAGAGTCTTCCGGCAGCGATTTATCTTCTGAAGTGACCTCGCGATCACACACACCTACTCAGTCTCCAGTCTCCGACTCCAAAAAACACTCACGATCCATCTCTAGCGGCAATGAGTCCTCCGCTACGGGCAGTATGATAATAGTCAAACCTGTCCAAAAATCGCCCTGTGAATCCGATGCCAAGGATTCTCCCTCAAGAGCATCGTCCAAGACCAAAACCAAGGCGAAGACCAAGAAGAAACCAAAGAAGAAACGCCGCTCCAGCGACTGCATGTCTGACAGGGAAAGGCACCCCTGCACATACGCCGGATGTGATGCTGTCCTCGCAAACCACGGAGGCTTCACACGGCATATCCGGAGCGTGCATGAAGGGCTGAGGTTTACATGCGATGTTTGTGATGTTACTGTTACTAGGAGGGATAACTTGGGGACGCATTTTAGGAGTGCGAAACATGCGCTTAAAATGAACGAGAGGGGTGAAGGTCGAAAGAAAGATTGAGAGGCAGTGTGTGAGGGATCTCAGATGTTGAAACTAATGTTAATGTATCTCATCTGATGGATTAAGGGGCGTGGCGCTGATTTGAGGTTCGGTCGGCGTTACAGGGTGTGCGGATCGCTGATAATGTTCGAGTTAGAGGAGCAATTGAAGGTATGAGCTTCCAGATAGTACGAGAGCAGGATAAATGGAGAAGGCATGTTTCCACCATTAGTGCTCTTAGTTCAGTAGTTCAAGCTTTCTTGTCCCAATCGAGAACCTACTCCCTTAGGGTTTTTGAAAGCAGGGTAGGTCATTGCCAGAATCCTGATATGAGAATATCAAAGCCGCTCTATTTAGATTAGATGGGCATACTCACAACTTCTAGCACTATATGAAGTACCTATAACGAGAGCAGATAGGTACACTCGCTCAGTTTTGGTATGGTGAAGCAAGTTTGAATCATTCAAGGATCTCAGAACCTGTTCAGCTTTCACCAACCTGAGGGGATAGAGTCACAACACTCATAAGAAAACTATATTAGTTAGTCAGTCCTGTGTCTTGGATCATTTCTCCGTAGCAAGCACACTTGAACTAGATTTTCTAGAACGTATGTTCGAGGTAGAAGGACTCTCTTTCACTTTGCGCTGGATTCCACATGATTGATTTGCGTGAATTTATCGAATCGTAGTGCAAGCACTAGTTGTAAAGTTATGCAAGAGCAGCACATGTAAAGTGGTTTTCATCATCATCCCATACCAAAGGTATTCATCATTATGTGCTGCTGGAGGTTGATATGATCGCCGCATGCTGATGAAGGTTGTGATTTTCTCAGACAATATTCTGATCAGGATTGAATAAAAGCGACAACGCGGACGACTCGTAAACACGAGAATTCCGGTTTTGCTGTTAACAAATAAGCTGAACATGCTCCGACCTGAATCATACGCTATTTGGACATCTTGTTGTACATTTAGAAAAGATCTAGTTGGAATTAGCTTTTAATCACCGCAGGAGAGCCTGAAGCTGAGTACTGCTGATTACCAACAGATGTTCACTAAAGAAGAAGAAGAAGTTTTTTATGCAAGAGAACTTGCTATTTTTTTTATGTATATATATTTAGAGGTGAACGAGCCATGAGAAGACGCTATTCACCAGAACTGAATCTTAAAGACATGCCACTGCCCACGAAGAAAGGGCATTGATCTTGAATATCAGAAAATCGAGAACTGCTCTGAGGGAGAGGATTTCGAAGATTATTGAGGTGAAGGGCCTGCACATAAGCAGGAAACAGCATGATCGGAAAATTGGAAATCAAAGTTGATGGGAATGGTGTAGTGGAGCGGCTCCAACTGGGCAGTGTTTGTCGATTGACCGCTGGACTGAGCCACGGAATATGGATGGAATCCGAATCCTGAGGCTGCAGTCAAGCCTTGCTCGATTCGAAATAGCGGCAAGAGTGCTTTCACATCTCGAAGATTGGCTTGAGACGGATATCAAACGTGTCGTCAGCCGCAAGCGGATATGTCAACTTTGATGTTAAGTATAAATGACCCAGACCGGTCTCTGCATCCACTTCCCAGCTCCCACCCTCCTGCTTCTTCATGTGGGCTCTCCATTTTCCGGCGCGGCCCATTGTAGCGCTAAAGTTCATTGTCTCCAGCTTCTCCATCCTTGAGCAGGTCTCGTAAACTTTCTTGAAGACACGGGTGGGATCGGAAGCTTTGAAGAGGCAGTTATTTGGTGACAAGACTGACATCTCAAGTGTATGTAGCTTCTTAAACTTTGCCAGAGCATCGCCAATAGGGTGTGTGAAGAAGTAGAACTTCGCTTGGGCAACTTTCTGGAAAAGTTTAGTCCAGTGCAATTCGATTTTGCAAAGAGTCAGGTTTTCGAGAAAGATTGATGAGAATTCCCAGTATGGCTTGATTGTCTTGGTATGGAGATTTTGAGTGTCGAATTGAATGTTGTCCGCCGCGAGATGTAGAGTGACTGTAAAACCACCCATACTGTACAACTCCTTAACGTACTCTTTGCTAATCTCCTTGGACGTGTATAAAAGGCCGCGGTGGACGAGTTTGCCATTCGCAGTCTTCTGCTTAGGGCTCTTTTTGCTAGGTTTATTGATGCTGCCAGACCTGGAATTCTCGGGGAGGAGGTGTGTGGCTTCTACATAGATCATGTTGCGGAGCTCTCGAGGCAAGCCACAGATATCAAAGTAAGTACGCCGGGAGGGTACTACATTGGAGAGCGGATGGCTTGACGAAGTAGCTTGGGAGTTCATATTGAGGAGGGATCTGCGGTTTCTGTGTTCTGAATTGACGAAGGAGAAAGTGTATATTGGTGGTTGAAGAGCATTTATGTAAAATGGAGGCGGTGAAGCAGAGATATACCCATTAGTCAATTGATTCGAGTGTGACCTTGAAGCTTGTGAATACACTACAGGGACGTCAACAAAGCTGGCTTGTTGTTAATACAAGGGAAGTAAGATGCAGACTCATGATCCTGCCTTCAAGCAAAGCTGGACTCCAGTAGCTCATAGGCAGTAACGACTTGGTCAACAACGCTCACGTTAATATAAGACGCTGATACGAAGTATATCAGTCCGATGCGAAGGGGTTGGAAGACCATTCCCACAAGGTAGTGTTTCCAGAGGGGCATTTTGTTGGTGGTATGCTTGCGGAATAACTAACATGAGTTCTGTTTTGATCTGACCGGGTAAAGCTCGAACTGAGTATTATGGTCATGTTCTCCAAGGAATAGGACAGCTGGATAAGCAAGCGCTTGTATTTTGAGGGAGAAAGACTGATTAGAGGCGTCGTCTTCTTGTGATGTGGTTGGAAGCCATTTTTAAGAGTGATCGGGTCGATTCGGGACATAAATTGGGACTTCCGGTACGAACACTTTTTCTCCTCTACCTTATCTTAATATGTTTGTATGATAGCGCAGGAAGTCCCCAACGTGCCATCGTCGTTTCACTATACTCTGTATGGTGATGACTGCGTATGGTCTTCTTGGTGAATGAACTGGAGCCAGGCGCAATGTAAAGGATGGAAAAGAATGTAGAGGTAATGAGCTAGTTCTACATTAGTAATACTCTTTCTATTCATATTTTTGTTACCGAATTTCAAGTTTTTACTATTGTTATTGTCTCTCGTCGCATATCTTTCTATCATTCCGAAGGGATATCCTTTATGGCTCAATATTTGTGCTACATCGCCCGGGGAAGGCCAATTTAGCAGTTGCGTCTCAGCTAATACAAGGTCCACCAGAGTCTGACTTTGTATCAGCCTTTGGGAACCTGCTACCACCAGCATCATATCTGCAGACGCCAGATGGGATGGTCGCATACTACGAGTTACTCCCCTTGTCTCCGGCACCCACTCATGGTAGACAGGGAGTCTCTCGTGTGCAGCTTGTGCACGGTATCCAAACCCCAGCAAGTGGTCTTCACCCACTGGCAAAGGCGCTATCATCGCGTTTCCAGCACGCTCATTTTGTGCTTGCTGATTTGGGGGGTCATGGGCTCACGGATACACCTATGGTAGCCCACGACCCAACGCTCTTCCATGCGTTGCTGAAGACTTTACTTTTGCAGCTGCGATGGGATATAGCTCATCTTATTGGCTATTCTTCCGGAGGGTCAACAGTGACGACATTTACTGCCGCTTTCCCAGGACGTGTAGCATCGATAGTGTTGCTCACGCCGGCAGGTCTGATGAGGACAGCACAATTCGATGAATTAGAAAGAAGTTATTTGCGTGGCGGTGAAAGTGTTGAAGAGGAGGCGCGAGCATGGAAACTGGAGATCTTGGAAGGGGGGGCACTGATCGTTCCATCAGATTGGGAAGAAAGAGTCCAGAGGGGCGAAGTAGTCGCCAAGGCAGTCAAGACTGGCAATGAAAGGAGCATGAAGGGCATGCTGCCAGTGTCGTGGCCATTCTTAGAGCTGGAGGAGTCTTGGATCGACATTCTGAGTTTGCTGAAGCTGCAAAGAAGGGTGTTTCAAGCTTGTGTATACTCGCAGAATTGGACGATGTGTGCAGTGTGCAGGACTTAAATGATGTGGGAATGCTGAGTGTTTCTATTATTCCACATGTGGGACATGAAGCCGTGCGAGAGCGGGTATCAGAGGCACGAGAGGTTGCTCGTCTTATTGAGGATTTCTGGGATCGCCTCAATCCGATATTGAAACCAACCAAGATTACATTGCACTGTCGACTTCCATATCGCCAGGACACGCTCCAAACATATGATGATAAAAGATGGTGTTTTCATAAGAAATGATCCCAGATAAGTTAGATGCTGAAATGAGACATCTTTCCCCAGTCCATTTCTCATTGGCTCCTTGCTGAAAGTCACATGTCGTCATCTCATCATCCAACCTCCACCGCCACGCCGTATCATTCTTTCACCTACTTCAGGCGAATACAAGGCCCGCTGGTATTCTCCCAGTTATCATGAGTCTGCTTGCCCACCGAAAGAACAACTAGCACCCGCCCAAGCGAGACGTCGAAAAAGTCGCTTCAGCGGCTGGTGACGAACTTGTTGATCTCATGCACAACACTTCTCCCGCTCTTCCTCGGCATCACAATGTCTTCCTCCACAATCCCCATCTGCTGTGACTAATGCACGATCTCCACTACATTCAATGGCTCAGTGAATAAAATCACTCGGTCATCATTCTTCGTTGATGTCAACCACGAGGATCGTCCATGCACACCCCGCAAGAAATCTGGGGTCGACTCTGCATCACCCGGATGTCACACGGAGATCATGCTTCAATCGATGGACTTCCCGGTCGCTATTACCTGGATTCCCTGCCATTGTCCAATGATATTAAATTGGGAACGGGTGCCAGCCTCAAACCTTCCAGATACTAGCAGCCGGCCGCAAGGCGGTCCAAAATTCTCAGACCTTGGAATAGTTTGCACCTCGGACTTTTTGATGAGCTACTTGAATGATGTTGAGGGGTCTAATGCTGTGATGAGGAGTAAAAATGGACGTTGTACAAAAGCGGCACTGCATAATGACAAGTATAAGTTTATATCACTGAGCCGGTCGTGGTGTTATTGACAAGACTTTGATTTTGTTCTTACTTCCCTCTACTTAGTTTCCGTAGCCATGAAATATTCACTATGTCATAAAAGTTGTGTCGCTGCGTTATCATTATTTTACACATCGTCAGCAACTTCGCTGCCTACAGTAACCATTGATGCAGGAATCTTGGCTGGCACTACAACGTTATTACCTACAGCAACAGGCTCAGTCAATCAATTCTTGGGAATACCGTTCGCTCAATCACCGCCAGAACGATTCAGTCCACCTACTAAGCCGAAGAAATGGTCAATGCCATTGAATGTAACAGCATGGAAACCAGCTTGTATTCAACAGTTCAACTGTGAGCATGACCTATTCTATAATTTGTACCTTGTCACTAAACCTTACAGATCCCGAGGCGAGTCGAAACTTTACTCTGGAAGTCTTCAACAATCCTCCACCAGAAGAGAGTGAAGACTGCTTATATCTGAATGTATACGCACCCTTTTCCAAACCACCCCCTGAGGGACGAACAGTAATGTTCTGGATTTACGGAGGCTCCCTCCAATTCGGCAACGCAGGCCAATCAACCTATGACGGTTCAGCTTTTGCGGCTTATCAAGATGTCGTCGTAGTCACAGTCAACTATAGAACTAACGTCTTTGGATTTGCAAACTCGCCAGAGTTACCATTGACAGGCCAAAATCTTGGTTTCTTGGATCAACGAGCGGGATTGAATTGGGTTCAAAGGAATATCCGCGCCTTTGGTGGAGACCCAGCCAAAGTGACCATATTCGGCGAGTCAGCAGGTGGTTTCTCCGTGGATGCCCTCTTAACGAGCTATCCAAAAGACTCCAAGCCACCGTTCCGAGCCGCCATCCTCCAGAGCGGCCAGATAAGTTACCGTCCCAGCCCTTATACGGGTAGTGTAGCAAGCTGGAATGCACTGGCCGCAGCTTTGAACTGTGGCACCCAGAGCAATTTGACATGCATCCGCAATGCCCCAGCAACACAAATCAAGAGCATAATCGAGCGTGCCGCACTGGCTTTTAGTCCCATACCTGATAATGTCACTTTAGTGAGCAACCCGGCCGAGAGGCGCACAAGTGGAAACATCGCCAAAATACCAACACTATCCGGTACCACCGCCCAAGAGGGACGAGTCTTCCAAGTCGCAGTCAGAAATCTCACCACTTTCCTCCAGCAATACTTTTCCCAAACACCGGAACTAATTCCCCAACTCATTGAAGCATACCCAGATGGTGGAGTAGGTCTAACAACCCCCTACGACATCGCCAGCCAAATCTTCACGGAATACTATTTCCAATGCCCAGAAGCACTTTACGCACAAGCAACAGCCGATAGTGGTATCCCCGCCTGGCACTATTACTTCAATGCCTCCTTCCCCAATACGCAAGGGTTCCCCAATGCGGGAGTGTATCATGCGAGTGAGATACCTATTGTTTTTGGCACGTATCCGCAGGATAATGTTACGACGACGCAGGAATTTGCGTTGAGTAGTTTTATGCAGGGGGCGTGGGCGAAGTTTGCGAAAAATCCCGCCGGGGGGCCGGGGTGGAATGGTGTGGGTACTGGGGAGGATTATGGGGTTGAGGGGGAGAATTTGGGGGTGCTGGGGGATGTGGCGGATGTTAAGGGTGGTGGTGTTACGGTTGTGAGGGAGGGTTTGGTTGATGAGCGGTGTAGGCTTTTTGAGGGGTTGTACAATGGTGGGAGTGCGTGATGTGAATATTGGGGGTAACTAATTGAATGTTAATGATAATAATAGTATAGGCTGAGGGATCATTGGAATCCATCCCTCTGAATCATGAATGGTAGATTCTCGTCCTATAACCTTGTGCATATTAGAACTATTTCGAGTCAACTATCTCCCTCCGTTTCAGCGCTCGCTTGATCATGACCCTTCATACATGCCCTACTCAGCCAAAATCTCGTGAACAGTGTACTCGGAATCCAAGGGCGCCATTTTGTACATCTCCCATCTGTTGTTGTGCATTTCCAAGCTCTCATCAAATTTATCTCTAGCTTGAAACAATAGGTCACAGATGCAAACGTCTAGGAGATATTACTCCTGTCTGAGTAGGGCAGCAAATTAAGCATTGGTATATATACCTATAACACCGCTTGCGATAAAAATCTAGCCAAAGTCGCAAAAGTTATTTTATTACACTGTCTCAATGTTAAAAATGGTGACAAGATTGCAAAAAAAGACACGGTCAAAGAAAGGGGGATAGAGGGAGATTGAACTAGAATGTATTGGCACTCATCTATTCATGTTTATACGCTATTATTCGTGATCTGGAGTCGCTAGCTTAGGTCCTTTTGCGACTCGCGCTCATTTAAGTTCTCAAGCCAGGAGTAGACAGAATAAGTGGGTTCCCATCCACGATCGGAGGCACACCCTTCTATCCTTCCAAGATTCCCCAATGGGGTTCTTTTGGACTATCAACATTTCCATCTGCCATACTGTGATTGCTCACATCCTATCTCTTCTCCTCGGTGCGCTGCGGATGATGTTGTCTACACGAAGTAGTAACTTAAGCGTAAACGTTAGTATAACGCAATCAATCCCAAAAATGTCTAGAACATACCTCAGCAGCCTCACTAGCCGAATTCACAACCGCACGCTTGAGTTTATAACTCTCAATAACACCCAACTGACGCATATCCGCGATCCCCCCACCCGGCCTCAACAAATCCAACCCCGAGCTCGTCATACCAGCATAAATAGCCTTCCGTAATCTACTCACCAAATCACTAGAATCAAACCCAGCATTATCAGCAAGAATAGTAGGTAACTGCCTCAGCGCCTTCGCAAAACTCTCCACCGCAATAGCTTTCTTCCCATCGATATTCTGACTAGCTTGATCGACCGCTTTAGCCATGACCATCTCAGCGCAGCCGCCTCCGAGGGTGGTACGTGGTTCCTTGACTGTTTGACTGAGGACTGCGAGGGCGTCGTGGAGGGATCGTTCCGCTTCATCTAGGAGTTGTTCTGTTGCGCCGCGGAGGACGATGGTGCAGGCTCGACCGGCTGCTACACCGGAGAAGCGGATGAGTGTGTCTTCGCCGATGATGACTTCCTCGATGAGGTCGCAGTGGCCTAGTTTGACGTTTTCGGGGTGGTCGAATGTGCTTGTGATTTCACCTCCCGTTACCAGAGCTAAGCGCTCGATGCCGTCAAAGTCGGCGTGCTCAATACTGCAGATACCGGCGTCACCAAAGAGTTGTTCCGGCCAGTTGTATATGAGTTGTCTGTTTACGAAACAATTAATGCCGTGCTTCTTTATCCTCTCGACTTTTTCCTTCATTTTTTCCTTCTCTGCCTTTTCCAATTCAGCGAGCTTGCCCGTAGAATCGACCTTGACCCTCGCACCGAAAATCTTGATCTTATCCGTGTCCATGGCAGTGTTCGCGACGAGAATCTTGGCATTTGTAATCCGCTTTGGGCAATTTACACCGATGCGTTTGTCCAGGATGAAACCTTCATCCAAGTATGAGTCCTTTAGCCTACCTCCCGCCTTCTTGATGATCTGAATATGTGTGAGATCGGTGGAACCCTTCATTCTCAACACGGCATCAACCGCCAGTTTCGAAAAGTGATCCCTATCCTGACTAAGAACTTTGGATGAAAGAGTTGTACGTGCTACAGCCTCTAGATCTTGCCTGAATTTCGCGGGATCTTTGCTATGATCAACGGCGTGCTCTTCTAGTGCTGTGAGGGCGGCGTGGGAAGCTATACGGTATCCTTCGATGATGGTCTGTGGGTGGATTTTCTGGTTTACGAGCTGTTCTGCCTCGCGGAGGAGTTCGGCTGCTAGGACTGTGACTGAGGTGGTGCCGTCGCCTACTTCGTCGTCTTGCACTTTGGAAATGTTGACTAGGACTTTTGCGGCGGCGTTGTCGAGGGCTATGGATTTGAGGATGGTGGCTCCGTCGTTGGTTACCATTATTTCACCTGTTGAGCTGTGGATATTGTTAGTTTTACTATGGTTAGGCAGATTTTGACAAACTACACACGCCGACTGCAGAATCTTATCCATTCCCTTTGGTCCCAAAGTACTCTTCACTAAGTCTCCTACTGCGATGGCTCCAACAAATGCGCTGAGCCTAGCATTCTCGCCCTTCTCTTCCGTAACATCGTCTGCAAAGATTTGAGTAGGGTTCGCCTACATCTCGTTAGCTGTATGTAAGTACAGAGATACATGAATACATACCATCTTGTAAACAACGATACGGAAAGTATTTGAGAGGTATTTGGAGGTAAAGCGGGGGTGATGTTGTCTCTGATATTTCTCGTGGAAGAAAATACGCGTCGAGCTTTGACCCTGAATTTCGAAATTTTGTTCCGCAGCCCGCGCATCACGTCCGCCAAGCTCAACTTTCTTCAAGACTGGAGAGCTTCAACTCAAGGCAACTTCCTTCGATTCAACCTGCATCCAATAACTCCTCGCTACAGCATCATCATGGCCCGAAGATCTAGGAAGCGACGAGCCGAGGAGCCTCTCGAGGAAAGCCTCAAAGAATCTCCTGCATCGAAGAGGCCCAAAGTTGAAGATGCGCCTGAACCTCCGCAAGAGCCAGTAATAGCTAACGGAACTAACGGTCACCATCTCATGTCACCACGAGAAGAAGACACTGAAAAGATTGATATCTTAGGCGGTGACGAGGCGCTACATGAAGAAATGGAGGAAGCTGCTGCAACACCAGACGCGGGCGAGGAAGAAGAGAGCCTATCTCCTATAACTCGACAAGAAGGTCCTGCGGAAGGATATGCAGATTTATATCTCGACACGATAAATCGAAAGGTACTGGACTTTGATTTCGAAAAATTGTGCTCGGTCACACTTTCAAATATCAATGTATACGCCTGTCTGATATGTGGTAAATATTACCAGGGAAGGGGGAACAAATCACAAGCATACTTCCACGCACTGGAAGAGGACCACCATGTCTACGTCAATATGGAGACGAAAAAGGTCTTCGTATTGCCAGAAGGTTACGAGGTCAAGAGCAAGAGCTTGGATGACATCAAATTCGTGGTAGACCCTCGCCTACCAAAAGACGAAGTCTTGAAGCTGGACAAGGAAGAAAAGCAGGCATGGGATTTGCAAGGCAAGAGATATATCCCCGGATTTGTGGGCATGAACAACATCAAGGCAAACGATTACTTCAACGTCGTCATGCAAGCCCTTTCCCACGTTCAACCCCTGCGGAATTTCTTCATGCTCGAAGACTTTTCAAACAAACCACAACTCGCCCAACGCTTCAGCACATTACTACGCAAAATATGGAACCCTCGCGCCTTCAAATCACACGTCTCCCCCCACGAAATCTTGCAAGAAATCGCCCTTGTCTCGAGCAAGAAGTTCTCTCTAAGTGAACAATCCGACCCAGTCGACTTCCTTTCCTGGTTCCTAAATAACCTGCACCTCGCCCTCGGCGGTTCAAAAACTAAACCCGGCACCAGCATCGTGCAAAAGGTATTCCAAGGGCAACTACAAGTGGAATCGCAAAACATCACCGCCCGCGCGGACGCAGGTGATCGCTTGCGCTTCGAAGACGCCGATGTCCAGACAGAAGTATCCCGCTTCCTGATCCTGACCCTCGACCTCCCGGCCGCGCCTCTGTTTCAAGACGAATTAGAGCGAAACATCATACCCCAAATCCCCCTCTCCGGCATCCTAAGCAAATACGATGGCGTCCACGCCCAAGAACTAAACAACAAACGCAGACGATACCGCCTCCTCCACCCTTTACCACCCTACCTCCTCTTCCACGTAAAACGTTTCTCCAAAAATAAGTTCGTCTCAGAGCGTAACCCTACAATCGTAACGTTCCCCACCCGCTCACTAGATATGACTCCCTACGTCGTGCCGAACCCGTCCATTCATCCCGGTGGTGGTGAACCTATCTATTATGATTTAGTTGCCAATATCACGCATGAGGCTATTAGGACGAGGGATGATAGTGTGGAGGGGGAGGCGGAGAGGAAGGTTTGGAGGGCGCAGTTGCTGGATAAGAGCAGGGGGGATTGGTTTGAGGTGCAGGATCTTTTTGTGGAGAAGGCGAGGACGGAGTTGATTAGTACGAAGGAGAGTTATGTGCAGGTTTGGGAGAGGAGGAGGATGCCTGGCAAAGCGAGGAAGGGCAAGGGAAAAGCATGATTCTGATAATGGTCATTTATTTTTTTATTGACGCAGACTTCGACTAATTTGGCTCTCTGGGAACGTGGAGAGCGATCCCGAAGGTGCATGAGAGTTGTAGGCTTGTGAGGGGACGCCATGATGGTAGATGGCCACCGAGCCGCCGGCTGATTCTAGGAGCTCGAGGTTCTGGGCTAGTCTCCTCTACTTTCGAAGTTATTTCTGGTATGGGAAGTCCTAAGAGAAGGACAGCTGACTATCCGAGAGAAAGAGAAGCGCGTATACCATATGAAGGCTTACTACTCCTAGGGAGATGCCATTGATCTCCATCAAAGGCAAATACAAAAAAATACAAACACACTGTTACAGTGGTATCACTACTTCAACTGATTAGAGGAACGAGCGTAGTGGTGTCGAGTTATGCGGCTACATTTGTATCAGTACTTTCGACTTAATGAAGCTAAGCCTAATATCAGGGGGAGAGGGTATCTGATCAAGCGGTCTATTTCTGCATTTAATTTCTGAGGAGTTTTGAAAGCCGAGTAAGCTATTTTGAAATATCTTTTGTCTACTACGGAAAGTGTGCCACCACGGGGCTGAAATGTAATGGACATGTTTCTCAGCTCCAAGCTTCCGGGGCCCACCTTAAAAGTTGTTACCAGAGTATTGAGGGGAGTTCGAATCATTTTCAGAATGATGTTAATGATTTCATACATGTTTAAGTTGAAGAATTCGAGATTATTTGTGGTCCAGTGCATGGCACCACGCCGTTGAAATTAAAGTTCAAAACGACGGGAGTAAAAAAAGCTTGTCGTCCCTTCGCCCAGCCTTCGCAATTGACAAGGATTAATGAGAGCTATATAATTTGAGCATGCTATTACCTTGTCTGTTCAATATGTAAACACTACGGAGAAGAGTTTTTTCTTTCCTCTGTTTCCCAACCCTGTGAATGAAGGATCTGTAGCTGTTAATAACGAAGGATTCCTAGTTGATAAATTACTCATCAGGAAGGTCAGGTAGTGGTTTGTTAAGCATCACATCATGGCGCTAAATGACGTGGGTTTGAAGGTGGGAGGTGCAGTGAAAATTGAGGAGGCTGGTTGGGGGATGTTGCACGATGGAGGGGCTTTGCTGTGAAGTTGGGGGAGTGTATATGGAGGTAATACCGTAGCCTTACGAGTTATGGATCTTGCAATTAAACCATAGCAATAGTAAAAAGCAAAATAATTGATTATAATTCTGTTCAGAGAAAAAGATCGTATCCTCAATCGCAGAGACTATCTAAGCCTAATTGGGCTGGTAGACCAGAGAAAAAGTGGAGCTTCCATCTGAGCTTCGAAAGGTCTCACTCCTCCACCACGTTCTTCCTACGTTCTTCCTCTTTCACCACAACACCGGCCGAAAATCTCGTCTTCACCCGTCTACACAACCGATATTTCGATAGCATAGTACTAGCAACAGCTGCACGCATTCAGTAAGTTTTGTTTTCTTGATCATTGGTGCGGCAATGGCTCTTCTTATCGCGGAGTCGCTGTCCGGGTTGAGCGGCTGGGACAGTTCGCGCATGCAAAATACCGCATTGGGGAGATGAGAGCTTGCTAATGGGTTTCAATGGAGAGTTTCTTTCATGAGTTTTTGACGTTATAAGTGTGTGGAATTGGTTGCGCTTGCTTTTCAAACTGTTTTATGTCGCAATCACACTCATTTGGCGAAGGAATTGAAGCTTATAAGTTCACAAATAGATACAGCTCTTGATCTCTCCAGCCGCCCGATAATTCCACGGCTCAAACGAATCCGCATTACAAGGTACGAAAGCTTCGACTCAATCGCCCTCCAGCCCCAGCCCCAGTCCCGCACCCTCGTTTCAGCCTTCCGCTCTTATAACCGGGGCGCAGCATAACAAATCGCGTGAATCAATACCAAACTAACACTCACACCCACACAGCCGCCAACAACAACGTCAACGACAAACAATCGATATCGCTACGCAATGGCCGCTCTCGACTACTCCCTCCTGCCTCGCGCGGAGCAATCCCTCCACATGTTGATGAAGCGCAAGAACTGGGCAGCCAAAAATGCTGGTGTTGTTCTCGTGTTTGCCATCGTCTTCGTTGTAGCCATTCTGGTGATTGCACTCTTGGTTTCGAAAAGGATGGCTGCTCGCAAGTCTGGCAAGGCATAAGTTCATTCTTATGGACTTGTAATGCGGTGTGAAATGATGTGAGGGTGGTATGAGTCAAATCAGGTGGAGATCCGGGAATGAAGTGGTGGGGTGGTGTTTCTGAGGCATTCGGGATGCGATCACTCCCCCGCTGGATCACTGGATCATGTCTAATTTCTGTCCGTTTTACGTCCTCTTTTCCTACGTCGCAGCTGCTTTGTTTTGGTTTCTGCTGGAGGGGACGGACATATACTCTGTACAGCTCACTTTTCAATCTTATCTTCTCTTCCTTCCTTGATCATACTGGACAAAACTGCGCAGTAGGGTAGTAATGCTGATGCGAATGCGCGACCATGAATTAAACCCGGAAAGAAGAGGAGAAGTTCCAACGATGGGGAAAGTGTGAAAAATTGTCATGTCTCTTCATTCAAATCCAAATGTTCCTTTCCTAATCATCTATCATTTCATTTCTGTCAATTTTTCCAGCTCATTATACGCGAAATATCACTGAAAGATCTCAGAACACCACACTACCTTCTAAGATCCAGCCCCCATCTCCATCCTCACTCCCCCCTTCCAGCCGGCCCCAACCCGGGCAACCTTTAGCTGGATCCCTATACTCCATCCAACACTAGCAAAGACCCTTAGCACTCTGAACACACATCGACCGAAACATAAAACTGGAAGACTAACCCGCGCCAATCCCTTTTTGGTTGTACATTGCGTTTGTGGCCAACCATTTTTAATACCATCATCTATGCATTTAGAACAGTAGTCCCAACACCCCTCTGGATCTTTCCAAGAATGGTCTTTGCCTTGGTATTTGAGCCATTGCTTGCCGCCGCACTCGCGGGGGCAATTGTACCATTCAACTATTATGCCCCGTGTGGTTAGTTTCTTGTGTTGTTAAGGGCAGTGGGCAAAGAGTGCGGTATTACTATCGTGGATTTCATGAAAGCAGATGTTTGTTGCGCGTTGGTCGATGGACGGTCTTCTTTGCGGTAGCAATCGTAACCTGCGGGTGCTGCTGGATTCGCAGTTACTATGGGCAGGAGGAATGGAGAAAGAAGAGAAATGGTTGCAAGGGCTTCATTGTTACGGCGATTTTTTGACGAGACAGGTTTTCAGACGTGGGCTGGATGGATTAATATCTTCTACCCCCGGCGCCATTCTCAATGATTTTTGTCCCACCAACGTTGTATTTTCTGTCAAATACCGATACATTGTGTGATCTATTTTGCTACATTGACTTCTCCTCTTCCAGGTAGGCGTATGCAGTGCGGATGGTTCACCATGCAAGTTCCCGTGGCTTTGTGGAGCAGAACGCTGAGGGGAAGTCAATTCCATTTCTTTTGCTACTCCTCAATTTTTTTTTGAAAGCGGGACAAAAGATCAAGGATCCTGAAAGGTTAAAACCGTCTTAGTACGGCGAATCTATTTAATTATAATAGACCTACCTTAATGATAGATAAGTTCAATAGTGCTAGAAGCCGTAGACATACTTAAATTATTTTGTTATAGCTGTTTTGAAGCCTATTAGGTAGGTTTCGGCAACGGCCTGTCCGGCTTTCAAATAGTTCTAAACTAAGGGAGTACTGTCACATTCCAATATCATCTTAGTGCAATAAGGGTAATGCGTGGTATTCGGTGCTTCCTGTAGTGAAACTTGATACGATATGGGAAATGCTTTATTCGCATGGGGGGATGAATGGTCATATGCCCCCAAATACTATCTTCTCATCAGTGGGCGAACATGGTTGTACTCCTCAGGTTTTGGAAAGTTGGCCAGGTGTTGGAATCCTCGAGTGATTGAAATCGCTTCACTGCAAGGTACTCAAAATAATAAAGTATATCCTATATGCTCTGATTATAGATAAATAGATACTACTGGAAGTCGTAGGTATACTCATTTGGCTTCTGTATGACTAATACAATAATAATACGTTAAAATTCCGGCGTTGACGTAGCCGGCTTTGAAAAAACGTATCAGTTGTGGGGAACGGATATTTTGAATGTGGTTTGTTCATTATCAAATGTGCTGTTGGCTATCTAGCATTATCCGGTCCAGCCGGCGCAACTGAGGGTATTCATCATATCTCGGGTATCATATTGCTCCATTCCATTCCATCCCATTCCATCCCATTCAACGTCCATGATTCCAAGCTCTCATACAAGGTCCTCAATATGCAATACACCGCTAAAAAAGACCAAAATGAAAAAGTCTTTCCGCATCAAATGGTTGTGTACGGCGGAGGTGGCGTAGTCAGATGTAGCTCATCAGCTTGAGTCTCGTGCTCCTCCCCAGGTAGAGCAAAGCGTACCCGCGGCGCATCCTCCGATCGTCGCCGCGATGCTTCTCCACTATCTTGCCGTAGGATTCCGTTGGGGTATTCGTTCCTCCGCCAGTGTGTCTCCGAACTGAGCTCTGCTAGGTGCTGCGGGTATTCGACTGATTCGTAGTGTTGAGGTGGTGGCGCAGAGATATTCTCTTGCGATTTCTGATGAAATGGAACAGGACCAAAATGTTCTACCTGCCGGCGCACCTCAGGTGGCGGCGGACCGTAGACGTACTCAGGCTCGTGGTGCGGTTGAAGCGTAGGCGGTATGTATGAGTGAGGTATAGGATATGATGGTTGTGGTGTTTTGGTGTCCATCGTTCCTGGAGGCGCATAGTATACTGGTGGGGCAACAGCAGTATATTTTGACGGTTTTGATGGGTTTGAATCGTATTTCCTGTCAGGAGGCGGTTCAGATTGATATCTTTTGGTTCTCCTTCTCCTCCGCTCGGCTCTTCTTCTTGCTTCCTCTGCCTCCTCCGCCTCAAGGGCTAGTTGCGCCCTCTCCTTCTTGTGCACCTGATGTTTGTGGTAGACGTACCCTGCGGCAACGATTTCGAGGCCGCCAAATAGAACCATGATGTCTTTTTTGTTGTTCGATGCTGTGACTTGTAGTGTTTAAGTTGATAGGAGTGCGCAGAAGTACTAGGCTGTAGAAAGAGAAGGGGATGGGTATTGGTAAAATAGATGGAATGGATAGAGGCGGATGACTATCACTAAACCAATCACATGCGCGGATCACGGTGGGCAGTGCACCTTGTGCGACGGGCATGCCGAATCCGATTGACAGGATGAACCAGGACTCGGTCTGTTCCGAATGGAACGATTGGTTCCCATCTCGAAACCAAGCTGCTCGGCAGTGGTGTTTTGTACTTGGAGGCTCTTGGTGTGGTTAATTTTGGCAACCAGAAAGTGAGGGTCTGCTTTCTTTCTCCACACGTTTTACGGAGTATCTCGACAGCCCTATGGATGAGTGACCTCCGTGCTTGGGTTGACGTTTACTTGCTGTCATATGTATCTTGTATATCTATTGATGTTTTCTTTCTTGCGCTCTTTTTCCCTTACTGAAGTTATGTCTTGAATTTGTCTTTGGCCGCTCATAAATTTATGATTGCAATGCTCCGACATATATTACAAGAAGCAGTTTTCGGAGGTCAGCACTCTGACCACAAGCCTTTAAGAAACAAAATGAAGATGTTGGCCTTGCACTCACAATCCTTGTAGGAGATACCCTTTTTCAAAGGTGGTACAAGACGTCCATATCGCGAGAGAACACGGAAACGTGATATCAGCACCAGCGTAGTACTGCGTCAGGTTTCGTTTGATGATTTTCCATCTCTAGATATATCGTGTTCTCCCACCCTCGCATGCCCAGGGCACACGACATATCGTATAGCAGACTCATCTCCCCCGGTGTAAGGGCGAACCACTGTATAAAGCAGTTCGATGTCATACTGTGGCGGGAACTGTGGCGCATGCTGCCAAGCTAACTAAATTGGGTAATAGTTAATGCGGTGCTGCGTCATTGCACTTGGAAAACAAGCTAAGTTGAAGCTACTACTTCTATTATCGTTTGTGTTTTCCCCTTAAGATTTCCTTTTCTTATATTCTTACCCCAAATATCTCAGTCTTAGCACACGTTGAACTCGTTACAATGGGACCAGCAAGCACAGAGAATCTGAAGGGAGAGAAGCGCAAATCGCGCTTATCGACCCTCTTTGGATCCAAGAAGGAG
This sequence comes from Tothia fuscella, assembly GCA_010583015.1. Taxonomy (NCBI): domain Eukaryota; kingdom Fungi; phylum Ascomycota; class Dothideomycetes; order Venturiales; family Cylindrosympodiaceae; genus Tothia; species Tothia fuscella. Next base: position 523,068 of record MU007014.1, read on the forward strand.
GACAAATTGGAACATCACGAGATTGAACCTATGTCTCAAGACAATAATCAGCTCGAAACACAAGACTCTGCTTACGGAGGAAGTGAGCCTCCTAGCAATGCGAACAGCACTCGGGAGGTGCCCACCATAACCTCATCGGAAGCCAATGCGCAAGGTGCAAAGGTAAAAACTGAGATCGACAGGACTGGACGGACGATCACCACGACCACTACCACTACTACGACCACTGTGACTACTTTGTCGGGTATGCTCTTCTCCATCACTCTCCTCTCCTCATTGTAATATTAACAACAGTCTAGGAGACCATTATGATGTCCCTGCGGGTAGCGACGTTCTGGTCACGAAGGATGTCGGTCCAATTGAACTGAGTGCTCGGCCACTTTCTGCTGAGATATCGCCTGCTATCACAGGAGCAGGTGCAAATAGTGAGCAAGTTGCAAGGCAAGACCATGCGAATTTGGAGAGTCTGGAACCACCACCAACGATCCCAGCAAGAGACAATAGGCGAAGTATGAGTCCTGCACGTATCCAGCAACTCACTGAGAACGGTGCGCCATCTCCTTTGCCGGAGTCACCAGGACGCCATAATTTCTCCTATCCAGCTAGAGCCCCACCTGCCACTGGTCTTCAGAAGCAACCATCGTATCCAAGTGGTACTCCGCAGGTCCCTCAGCAGCACAATCACCCCCAACAACAGCACTCTCCACCAAACCCCGGACGTATTCCACCGCTCCCATTCCAGAATGAACGACACTACCAGCAGCAGTCTCAACCACATCCGGGTCGTACTCCACCACACCAATTTCAAAATCAACAAGCTCAACACGAACAACCGCAACACCGACAGCAATCTCTGCACCAGTCGCAGCAGCAGCCCCAGCACCTTCCAAACACCCAGTCTCGAAACGATGCTTTCAACCCTCAAATACCGCCACGGTACGGTTCAGCGGCTCCATCGGATTCCCCTCAGTACCAAGCGTACCAACCACCCAATGCACAAAACAGCAGCAGACCACGACCCCCAGTGGAGCCAAGTCATGGGCAATCACGCGTGGACGGTGCGCCAGGAGAATACATTCCTCCCAATCAGCGAGTTAGCACGGTTCAGAATCTGAAAACTGCCGCAGCTGGTATTCATGTAAGTTACACCAACCTTTTCTTGGGAAGTATATCACTAATACCAACCTAGGGCGCTGGTGAAGCACTTCGCGGTGTCATAAACTCGACCGTAGACAAACGCACAGGGGCACCACCTGAGAGACTGGCAGCGAATGAAGCGGTGATCAACAGAGGTAGGCAAGAGATTGCAACGGGCCAGTATCAACATAGGCAGCGACCAGAGCCTGTTGTGCAACAGCAAGATCATCTGAGTTTGCCACCGCAGGAAGAGAAGAAGAAGGGAAGGTTTAGGAATGTGCTCAAAAGATCGCAAGATCCACTCAAGCCTGTCAGTGAGGAGTCGGTCCAAACGTCGAGGAGCTGATCTGACAATGTTCTAGTGATTTGATGTTGAAAGCTGAAAGCTTTGGGCGCGTTATGTTTTGTACCAATATATACACCATCTGCATCAATGAATTACTGTATTTCTTCAGACCTCACGAACAATAAGAATACTATCGATTCCAAATTGTACTCAAGACCTATTAGAAAAACATGTCGTTCTTCAGCGGTTGATATTCGGGATGGCCTTGTGGTAACCAAGAGCCGAATAAGTAGGTGGTGTTCTGTGAAGTATGAAAGAAAATACTCCGTTCCGGGGGATCAGACCTGAAATTGCATATCTTGATGACATTAATATACTTACCTCTCCATTGACAATGTGCGTTTTTCCGTGGCCGTTATGAAACACAATTTAGAATTCGTACGGAGATGTCACGGAGTTTGTGGCGTTTTCTCTGGACCCTGAATTTGCCTTATCGATTTCCAATCACTTCATACTCCTCCATGAAGCGTGAATCATTTCTTCTAAACTATAATTTCTACTTCTTATCTCCTAAACAATGGCCCCAACCCTGGAAGCCGATCTCACAGAACCACCCTCAGAAGCTTTAAACGCCAACTTAAAAGCTGCACCACCAAAACTCGTTGCGCCAGAACCTGAACATTGTCCAGGACCAGAAAGCGATCAAGCAGGTAAAGGCGATGCCTGTGACGGCTGCCCAAATCAAGCGATATGCGCTACAGCGCCAAAGGGGCCTGATCCCGATATACCCATAATAACGGAGAGACTAAGTGGAGTGAAGCATAAAGTTCTTGTTTTGAGTGGGAAAGGTGGCGTGGGGAAGAGTACATTTAGTGCACTATTCGCGCAGGCTTTCTCAACTTTGTTAAGGAAGAAGAAGATACGGAGGGGAGATGGGGATGTGGAGGATAATGCGGAAGAGGAGGAGGAAGAAGATGACACTCCACCCACGGTAGGAATAATGGACACCGACCTCTGCGGGCCATCAATACCACGCATGCTCCTCGGAGACAACCTACAAGACATACACACCACATCCTCCGGCTGGGAACCAGTATGGGCTTCCGACACCCTCGCAGTAATGTCCATCCAATTCATGCTCGAAGACCCAGACGCAGCGGTAATATGGCGCGGCCCCAAAAAAAACGGCTTAATAAAACGTTTTCTAAAAGATGTAGAATGGGGTAAATTAGATTTATTAGTCGTGGATACACCACCCGGGACATCGGACGAACATCTCTCCATCCAATCCTTCCTCAAGGAAGCAGGTGTAGATGGTGCGGTCCTTGTTACCACACCGCAGGAAGTTGCCCTCTTGGATGTGAGGCGGGAGTTGGATTTTTGTAGGAAAGCTGGTATTAGGGTTATTGGAATTGTGGAGAATATGTCTGGTTTCGTTTGTCCGAATGTGAAGTGTGGGAGGGAGAGTCAGATTTTTAGACCTACTACTGGAGGGGCGAGGAAGTTGTGTAAAGATGAGGGGGTGCTGTTTTTGGGGTCTGTACCGCTTGATCCGAGGATTGGGATGGCTTGTGATTTTGGGGAGAGTTTTCTGGAGGCGTTTCCGGAGAGTGTGGCTGCGAAGAGGATTACGGAGGTTGTGGGGTTGGTTGGGGAGAGTATTGGGTTGGAGGTGGTTACGTAGTATATGCTATGAAACTACAGACTGATTGGATCGAGGTCTTTCCGGGAGGCAGCAGCACCATCAATCAACCCATATCATTTGTTTTCAATCATGAACCTCACGGGGCCCTGAGCTGAATGGTACCAGATCTCTCCAGGAGCCCAAAATACCATCGGTTCATTCCATACCATTTGTTCTCGTTTAATTATCTCACAGCTCCTAGAACTGGCTGATTGCTCGGGGAAACACGACGACAACGGAATGGAAATTACATAAGCAAAACTTGGGGTTTGAATACGAGAGCTTCTGATGTTCTACGCGTTGTCTCGTGAATAAAGGTTACAAGTAGTTGTGCAGGGACAATTGAGCCTGGTTCAAGTCAAGTGCGGTAGGTAGGAGAATGGAAATGGTCGCGTCTACCAGATGTACGGAACTACCTCTAAATACAACAATCTTACTATATAATTATGTCACCATCTTAAATTTACTCCAATTTAATCCGTTTCCATCTTCCCCTCCTCACCACCACCCTCCCCCTCCTCCTCCTCAACCGTCCTCTTCACCCCCTCCAAGAACGCCTTCACAGCCTCCCCCTCCCCAAGCGGCATCCCACTCCCCCTAACAAACCCCCCACCCTCAACTTTAATCCCCAAACTCTCTGCCACCATAGGTAATCCCCCATCCCTCAACGCCATGGTCAAACTCCCCAAACTCTGATGCAACTGTGGACTCCTAAATACCGTTGTGAGGACATCCTTTTTCTGTGTCATACTTAATGCGTCTATTGCTGCTTGAGCTGATTCGGGGCTTAATTCCGTGGGGGATGTGTTTTCGGAGAAGTCGTCTGGGGATTCTTGGGCAAGGAGGAGGATTTGGGGGGGGAGGTTTGAGAGGAGGGTATCGATTTGGGTGGGGGTTAGGGTGGAGAGGGTGGAGATGCATGTGCTTGGGTCGAGGAGGTCGGTTAAAGTGGTGAATAGTTGGTCTTGCCGTGTGGATTGGGAGGATTGTGCGGTTGGTTGTGAGTTATTACCACCTAAGGATCGGAGGAAGTTTTGGACTGCTGCATTTGCATCGGTGGGGAGATTTGAGGAAGCACTAGCAACGGGAATGAATTAGCTAGTATTCTTATTTGGTAAAAACAATTCGCATTGAAAGCTGTGGGTACATAGGACTTTCCTGTCCCATATTATCCCATCCCAAACGTGGATGCTATACCGCCCCGCCATGCGATGCGTAGACGCCGTCATAAAATGCTTGCTTGCTTTTTAAGGTATAATGCTTTCTTTCAAACGGAATGCCCCATCAAGATCGCAGACACAAACGCCATGGGCAAGACTAATCGCTGCAGCATACAAGAGGATCAAATCACCTACGCTCTGCCACCATCAGCACCTCCCTCCCGCGCTTCATGCCCCTCCTCCCTCACATCTCCACCCGTAGCATCCGCCCCAGCACCACCAGTACTGTTAGTTCTATTCAACGAATCCCCTGGCGGTGCATCCTCCATATTCTCATCCTGATCGCCGTCGTCGGATCTACCAGGCCCTTGTGACACCGTAGCCAACTCAGCATGCACATCAAACGGCTCACCACTCTCGAGCAGTGTATCTACAATTTCACCAATCTTGATATCACGCTCGCTGAACCAGTTTTCTTTACCTTCGGGGTGTTGGGTTTTGGATTGCAGCCAGAAGAAGTGGCGGGAGGAGGATGATTGGAATTTGAGGCCGAAGATGCGGCCATTTGTGGGGGAGGTGACACCGGAGGAGGTGGGTGTGGCATCTTTGCTTGTGTAGGGTTTGAAGGAGCCGTCGCTGGGGAGCATGATGAGGTCGAGGTCGGCGTCGTTGACGGATTTGGAGCGTGGTCGCCAGCAGAAGTGGATTAGGTCTTGCCCATGTTAGCATGGGTTTAAAGGTATTTATATGATTGATATCGGTCATTACCCTCGTCGTCAACGTATAGAAAGATATATCCCGGGGTTGGCAAGCACTTGATCTTGCGTATACCGCCATCACTTGAAGCCTATAATAATGTCAACAATGGTTACAAAAGCTATGATGAGATGCAGAGACATACACCGACTTCGCACTCGCCAGCCTTGAAAGTTATGAGAGGAGTTATTGGCATTTCGAATGTATTTCAGAAATGTTTCGGCAAATGCAAAGAGAATGAGGATTGATTTGCTATTCTCTTACGACAACTGCAGACTAGAAGCTCCAATCCCCGGTCAAATATTCAGCCACTACCGAGTGGCTCAGTCAAGCTTGGCACACCCACTCAAGCGAGCACACCAAATTTTTGGAACTCCTCCATCAACGTCAAAGCACAACAATCCGTACCGTACACCCACCACCGCCCGTATACCTCTATTTTCTCCGTGCTGATTTCCTGTTTAGCACCCTAATTCTCTCTTTTCCTAGCAACATTTGTCGCAATGTCGGGAACTGAGCCAAAGACGAAGAAGTTCGGTTCTGGTGAGAGGACGGTGCCACACCACACCGAGAAGGCACCAAAATACTACCCGGCAGAGGATATTGCGAAGCCAAAGACGGTATGCTGTTCCCCTATCATTTGCGCGCGATGCGTTGGTGGTGGTTTTGTGTAGGGAGATAATTGAAGTTTGGACTTGGCATCTCCCACATTGCAACGAAAATCGAGAATGGAACAAGAGGGGTTTGAGAGTTGACAGAATTGATGGATTGAAGTCGCTGGAATTGATAGAGTCAATCCAATCACCAAAATTACCACTAACAATCCAATGCGCAGGTCCGCAAGTCCATCCGTCCCACAAAGCTCCGATCATCCCTCAAGCCCGGTACCGTCCTCATCCTCCTCGCTGGTCGCTTCCGTGGCAAGCGTGTCATCCTCGTCAACAACCTCGACCAGGGTGTCCTCCTCGTAACCGGTCCATTCAAAGTCAATGGCGTCCCACTCCGACGAGTAAACGCCCGATATGTCATCGCAACAAGCACACACGTAGACCTTGGTGTCGACAAGAAGTTGGTGGAGAAGATCTCGGAAAAGGACTACTTCACCAAGGACAAGGCAGAGAAGAAGAAGGGTGAGGAGGCTTTCTTCAAACAGGGCGAGAAGCCAGAGGTATGTCTTAACAATATTTGTAGACGAAATCCAAGGCACATATTAATATTTAAATGCAGAAGAAGCAAATGGCAAGTGGCCGCGCAGACGACCAAAAGTCCATCGACAAGTCGATAATCGCCAGCATCAAGAAGACACCTTTCCTCGCCAGCTACCTCTCCTCATCATTCAGCTTGAAGAAGGGCGACAGGCCACACCAGATGACTTTCTAGACGGATCGCGTGTGGAGTGTAGGTAAAGTAGAAAGACGGATGATGTGCTTCTTCTGATTTTGAGATTTCACGGCGGCTTCCGGGGGGTAAAGGGACTCATAAGGGCATGGTGTCTCCCCACAAACCTCTTTCCAGACATTGCAAGCATGGGTTCTTTCACTGGAGTAAGCAGCTAAAAATCAATAAAAATGATTGAAATCCAAATGTCGGTTTACTTCCTAGCGTCTCCAGTATGGTGATATGGCTAGTCTTCCAATCGTTATTTTGTAACTCTTACCTAGAGCTGCTCCCACAGTAAGTTAGTAACCAGCTTTCACCATCTTATCAAGCTAGGTCTAAGAGCAGAAAGTGAATGATGTTCTCGCCAGCGAATGACATTGTGACTCAGATACCTTGGGTGATCAGAGAGTTCTATCAATTAATCCCCGGCACAAAATCTGTTTTATCAGCCGCGACTTGAGATTTCATCATAGGCATGAACTCCAAGAGCAAAAGAGTGTTGGGAGAAAATGTTAGTTGTTGATCACGATGATTCCGAGTTCGCTGGACATGTTCTGTTCCAGCTTGGATCCCTTCAATTTCTGCCGCCATTCTGCTTACATTCGCTGCGACAGAAGGGAATTCGGCATAAGGAAATTCGGCATAAGGAAAGGAGTCATGTTCGTGTTTCAATGGAAGAGGTAAAATCTATCCTTGAAGAATAGTAAGATTACATCACGTGACCGACTTCTCTCGGGGGGGCCTATCCACCCGACTTCGCTCTACTTTCCGTCTTTCTGTGAGAGTTCACTGCTTACATCTTCATCTTCATCTTTGCTGCACTAGCCAGGCTTACGTGCTGCTATCATCATCATTCGGAGTACAGTCAAGCGCGAGGCATAGCCATGTGAGCAGAGCAAAAAGAACTACGCCGCAATAAATGACGCGAATCTTCTCCTACTCCGCTTGGTTTCCAACATGTTGTTGCTACGTGGGCGCATCGTGTTTAAAGAACCTCCAAGCGGAAAATTTCCAATTCTTTGTATTTCTAGGCAGACTCGCGGTCGTGATTATTGAACAGAATTTTACCCGCAACATTATTTTCGAGTACTTTTCCACTGTATTGCTCGCAGACTGACGGCTTCACAGCGCGGTTATCCATTCTCTACGTACAAGGCAGGGGACTTTCGTTTATCACTGAAAGTTAGGGCACACATCAGCCTCCCTCTCATCTCGAATTTTGATTCTCGATCACAGCCCACGATCAGATTATGATTATGATGGGAATCGCTGGTGACTATGTCTTGGTGGACATGTCCATTCACAAAATCGAAAGTGACGATCTCAAGACAAGAGGGATCTGCGAGAACGATTCTGCAGAACTGCCCTAGATTTTAGCTACTCGTCCTTCACTGCCTGATTTCCGTGGCATTCACTGGTTTCATACTGATCGACCACGAAACTTAAACCCACGTGGACAGTCTGTGGATCAACCCGTCTGCTTGAAACACCACACATTGGCATTCAACCACAAATTAGCATACGCTACCTTCTAGAAGATTACCATTTTCCATGGCTAGCCACCTGACCATATTGTAGCAGCGTCTGAATGGACTTGTCATCTGTCATACGCCCTCAGAAGACTTATGAACGCACACGTCAGGATCGTCTCTTTGGAATAGCTATTATATCTTCTTCACACAACACTATATTTCAGTATACCCATTGCCACTATTTCCCAATTGGCTGTTGGAGAGGGCATTTTTCGGATGTTAATATATCTCAAGTTACCGTGATCCGCATAAGATTATCCTTCTAGCTGGCGGATCGGTGGTCTGCCCTTTGCACTGGATCAAATTGTAATAAATTGACATTGTTCCTACTCGTCAGCTGCCACATGGAAGGCAAGTCGACCAGGGGCAAACCGAGAACGATGTCGGGGAGAAGTAATAGCTCCATACCGATATGACAATTAAATTACACTTGTGGCGGAGAAGACCTATGTCGGGCAATACCCACCTTTTCATTGGAGAACACGCTGGTAACGCGAGCTTGGAGCATGTCCCCAGGAAACCTGTGTCTAGTCTCCAGATCCACCAGGGTGAAGTCTTCTTACCTTTGCCTTGTCTGCAATTTCGCATGATTTCCATCTAGGTTTTAAGCGACCGACCTATTTGTGATATAAGGGCTTGGTCCATTGACGCTCCTCTGATCGAACTGAACGCAAAATCACAGACATTCTCCATCCAGCAACGCCCATCATGTTGTTCAACCTCGCTCTTCTCGCCACAATCGCGCCAACAGCTTTGGTAGCTGCAGCTCCATCTGCAGGCTGCGCTTCGTTGCTGCTCGTCTATGGTATGGGAATCATAACTGTTTTCCTTTTGTAGGTTTATTAGGAAGCTAACATACGTATAGCCCGCGCTACAGGTGAACCCGCAGCAACGGCAAACAGCTGGTCGAAAGGCTACGGGGCCGCTGGATATTCCCTCCTCCAGAACATCACTAAAGCCGGCTCACCTGCCCATATCGAGGGTTCCGATGGCTACCCAGTCAACTATCCCGCAGGGATGGGAACCCAAAACCAGGGCACGGCAGATCTCATCAGGCATATGACCGCGCAGATGGCAGCTTGCCCACAACAGAAGTATGCGCTCGGCGGTCACTCTCAAGGCGGTTTCGCTGTCGTGGATGCCGTCCCGAAAATGAATGCTGCAATGTTGTCAAAGGTTGTTGCTATCACTATGTTTGGAAGCCCAGCATGTCCGGGCGCTGTCAAAGGCAAATGCATTTCCTTCTGCAATCAGGGCGACACGGTACGCGCTATTTCATTTTGATATATATTCAGGGGGGGGAAGCTGATCAATTGTGTAGGTATGCTCCAGCCGACCGGGAGGAGCACCTCCAGGTGTTTCCGGCGGCGGTGGTGGTGCACCAGCAGCTGCAGCCGAGGGAGCTGCCGCCCCGAAGATGCCAAAGATGCCGAAAATGCCAAAGGGTGGCGCGCCCAAGGATATGGGTGGTATGCCAGGCATGTCCTCTCAAGAGCACAAGAGGTCAATGATGGCTGTTGCGGCTCTTCCCGATTGTGCTACCGCTCTTACTTGGACTACTGCGAATAAGGGGAAAGGCGGCCACATGACTTATAACTCCGATGGGTTGTATGTTCGAGAAGCTGCTTGCTATATCAAGGTACGTGAACTTTTACACGGATGACCGTATTATCACAACTCCCTTAACCACATTGGCGCAATTTCTGTATGCAGGCTTCTTCTGCTGCGGTGTAGCATATCTCTTGTTTCCTTACTATTCCACAACTCCATAATGACAAGGTGCTAACTCGGATATAGGCCATGTACTCGAGGGGTTAGAACAGTTGTCACGGCATTTGTCCTCTTCTGTCAAATAGAAAAATCAAAACTTGATCTCGATCTTCTACTTGCTTATATACAGAGTGCATGTACGAGAAGAAGACCCCTTTTTCCTTGAGTGAGCGCATCTTCCAGTAATGAGGTCTATTTTCTTAACCAAAAACATTTCAAAGGAGAGCTAACGAAAAAGGGATATATATTTATTTGGCACACTAACTTTTACTGCTCTGTCTGGGATGATGGCGCTTTGATTCGCTCAAACGCCTATAGAGCCGCACCTTGCAAAAACGATGATAGAGGGTGTTCATCAAAGGCCGAATGTGCCGATGAGAAGTGTTTTGTATTGCCGATGTTCCTAACATACTGAAGTTGTGTATTTAAGCGATCTGACCGGCTGGTTGATCCCTCCCTATCACGCCTATCAACGACCATAATCAGAGCATTCGGAAACTGAAGCCCCACCCCAGGGCCCGCCACACTTGGCTAAGCCCTCTTTATCTACTTTCTCACAACAGCAACCCAAGCAATCATCTCGATTCCCTTGCCCTGTCTCTTCTCCAACTCCTCTCTAATAACTTTGGACCATCGTCCCTTTTGCTCCTCATTAAGCCCTTCCTTCGCGCCATTCCAAAATGGACCGTCAAATAGCTCGACACATGCACCCAAATCGCTAATATCCCAAATCGCTCTCAACTCACTAATCTCAGTCCTTTTCTTCTCGAACCCAGCTTCATGCAACACGCCCGGTAATTTTCCTTCCTCCAGCCACTCCTGCAGCGGGAACCAAGGCGCACAACCAGGCGCAAGGATTTCGCGAACTTTGTTGATGAAGAAAATATTTTCCGGACTCTTCCACGTTGTTATAGCTGCGGTGCCACCTGGCTTCAGCGTTCGGCGGATGTGTCCCGCACCAGCTACCGCGTCCGGGAAAGCAAAGATACCGAAGTTGGTGATGCAATGTGTGAAAGTGTCATCGGCAATTGGGGACAAATCCGATCCATCCATGATTTGCGCTGTAACACTCCCAGACCATTTTCCTTCATCAATTCTCCCTTGAAGTATCGTTATCATACCTTCCGAGTAGTCGGTGGCTTGGATACACGGTAGTGATGTTCCTGCTTTGGTGGCTCGAGCTAGTATCTCCATGGTAGCGACACCAGGGCCACATGCATTATCGTGGATGATGGAGGAAGAAGTGATGGGTGGGAGCATGTCCAGGACTTGCTGCAGGATTGCTAAAGTTACTCCACCGCTTTGTTTTTTGTACTCTGAAGCGCCTTTTTCGAAGAATTGTTGCCATTCTTCGCCCTTCAAGTCGGGGAGCTTGGACATTGTTGGATGGGAAGGGTTGTGTATTTGTGATGATTGGAGTTTCTGCTCCAAATATTCAGTATATTGCGATGAGGAGGGGTTTCCGATTTTTGCACCAGGCTCCGTGAAGGATGGTGTATATATACATGGAAAAGTCTCCGATGTAAGTCTCCGAGGACGAATCAGAACTCTCCGAGAAGTAAAGTCATAGTCCAAAATGGATAATCACTCCGCTCACGTTAAATTACAAAAGGCCATCAGGGTAGAGAATGTTTGGCGCCTCCGGAAAGACGAACGACCACTTGCGGGCAAGCGGTTGCTCGATCAGGCCATGCGCGGCGCTCAGACTGTTACTTTCATAGGTATTGGTAGGTATTGCGAAGTTTCGAAATTTACAGAAGTCAACTTCTCGCAAATGCGAAGATATAGGTTGCTTATTTAGGCAATTAAGCCACCACTGATCCTTTTTACCTTGGCTTCCAATTTGAAAGTGAAATGAATCAACGACTTTGAAATACCATTGTATGCTGTTCAAGTAGCCTTATGGCCTGTGCACCTCCGAAAGTGGCTCCTACACTTCAGAACTTTCTAAAAGCTTGTTCGACGCGCATGGCCTAATCGGGTTCTGCTTGCCCGCAAAAGGCAGCAGAGAGCCATGCGAAGTTGGAGCTTCGAGAGTTACTGGAATGCCTAAAATTTCTTTTCGAAATATAAACATATCGTGAAGGAATTCTAGGTTTCAGTAGGGAGAATTATACCTCATGACACTGTAACAACGACAGGCTTTGAAGAGCAGTCTGAAGTTGAGGTTATCGTCAGATCTCGGATCAACGTTTTTGCGATCCCGGTTCCTCTGCTCCAAGACTTCAAGCTTTTGCTGGACCTTTTGAAACTTTTCCAACGAAGACAATGGCCGCGCCCCAGAAAATATCTCTGGCTTTTGGAGCGAAGAAGCAGGAGGGCTCAAGAGCTGTCACACCAGCCAGCGGCACGAAAAGACCTCACACCGCACTTTACGAGTCAGATGATGAGGACAATGACGAAGGTAAACACGAGGAAGTTACACATTTCGACGTGTCGGCAGGAGGGGCTATAGATACGTTGAAGCTCAAGGCGCCCAAGAAACAACTCGTTATTCCCACGCCCAGGAAAAGACAGCGAAGCAATCTGCCAAATCAGAATGGCGAGCATACGGAATCAAAAGCCGTGCACAGAGCTTCGAAAGCAACAATTACATACGGCCTGAATATCATCAAGAAGTCCGCGGATGTGAATGGAAAACCATATCAAAATACGGACACGAATGGCAGCAGAGGGATGCCTGAAGGGCACGTTGAAAGGAGTATCGACGAACAAGCTATGGACTCTTTGTTAGGGAAGAAAGTAGATACTGGAATGGTAATAAGTTCGCGAACGGAAGAAGGCGATTCTCATGACGATTACGATCATGTACCCGAAGCTCCATCGGCACTGGACTACGATGCCGTTCCCTTCGAAGAATTTGGAGCTGCAATGCTTCGAGGTATGGGTTGGAAGGGTGAGGAAACTCTCAACAATAAGCCAGGGCAAAAACCTGTTAAAAAGCCCGTAGTAGAGCGTCGGCCAGATCTGCTGGGAGTGGGAGCAAAATCATCTCAAAGCCTGGGTATTGAACTTGGGGAATGGGGCAAGGTCGCAAAGAAGCACGAGAAGAGGCTGCGAAAGAACGTAGTACCAGTGCTGCTGAAGAACAAAAAGACCGGCGAGATGCTGACGGAAGAGGAGCTCAAAACGAAAATGCAACAACAAGAAGATCAGCAGCTCATCATGGAGGAAGAAGAAAAATCACACAAGGCTGGACGTCGCTTGGAATACAGGACAGCCAAGTCATCTCGCCGCAATGATGAAAAGGAATCTAGATCAGGCCGAGACAATCGACAAGACCGCGATAGAGAGTACGATGATCGAAAACACGGCTCCTCTCGCCGCCATCGCAGCACTTCGGTTGATAGCCAGCGTCGGCGCAATAATGACAGGCATGAACATGACAGCAAAGATCGGAGGAGAGTCGAAGGAAGTCCCTCAAGGGGTCACACTCGACGGAAAGAAGATGAAGATGAAAAGCGTGCTCATGATCGTGACCACAAACATCGGGAACGAAGTTCCTCTGCGGACGGCCGGCACAAATCACGAAAGCGTGATCATAGGTACCGAGGTGACCAGGACAATTACTGCAATGTGGAGAAGTCTTCACGGAGAGACAGGTCTGATCGAGACTATGGACGGAGTCGAGACCTGTAAAATGCACTACATTGTCCAGCCAGTACATTGGCGCCCACGGTAAAGGAATGACATTGGAAATACAAGCAATTGATGAACAACTAAGTATGCAAATCGTGTATCTTTCCTGAAGGGTGATTTTGTTGACACTCACTAGCGAACGCATTGACTTCGACGCGTGCCAGGCTCCAGCTTTTCCTTCTTTGCAGCCCACTCATAACAACCCCTAGTGTCAGTCGCCATCCCTTCCGCTCTGCTTAATGCCATAAACGACCAGCCTGGGCTGCCGGCACGGACAGTACCTGCCATCGTGCTTGTGCGTATCTTGATCTAAGATCGTGACCAGCGCCTTTAGTAGCGACGCTACGTTTTAGTCTCTTACCCCATGCCTCTGATACCAGGAACTGTGCACAAGCTATCGTTCAAACTTCGAAAATGCCGCTCTAATCATAGATTTGAGCATCGAGAAGGTCTACTATCCTATTGAACCGTGGACGTTTCCAAGTAGCAAATCCGAAAATCAGTACGCGGCAGTTCCAACCTAGCTATATAGGTATTTTTTCACTTGCCGATAGTCTTCTAAAGGAGTTGTTCGTGCTTAATCCTTCCGACCGGACTGTATCGTCAACCTCATATTTGATCCACGTATGCTACCGGTACTAAATCAGGCTTTCACGTTGCCATCGACCTCTCTTAATTAGGCACACAACTCACTGTATATTCTGTTTTGCGACACTGAGTCTGCCTTAGCGCTTCCATGAATAACCACCAAAATAAATTGATCTCCGCTTCACCATCTCCCTGCCAACGTTTTCCTCTCTTGGACCTACATGACGTCCGATAAATCCTCCGGCTCCACCCCTGTCGGCCCCCGATATATAGCCTCAATCCAGCCTCGTATCGCATTGCGGGGCCAACTAGGGGTGCGACCTGCATAACCATCAAGGCAGCAGAATTCAGACGATTGTCTTTCGCCAATGCCTTTACTTGGCATCTTTTTTACGGTTTTGCTGTCTCATCGTGGTGCATGTTTATGCTTCGGTGTCCTGGTGTCTGAATCCTTCCACTCGGCCGACCTTCTAGGTTATTAGTAGTGTAAGTGCGTCAGCTCTGTGGCGTTGTCACTCGCCGGCTCCTTATGCCAGTGGGGTAGGGTACCTTTTGTATCTGCCTGATTCAACTTTCCACAGTTTTAAGACGAGTTGTGGACTTTGATTTCATTTCGTGCAGCACTAAAGCAATACCATTACCGCTTACTTACTTCTTCATCTCTCTCATATCCACTCGCTCCATATCTTGTTATATCATACCTCCTTGCTCGATTCCAACAGTTTTACAATGCTATCCGAGTCCTCCGTATCTGGAGCCCAATCCATTCCCACAATCCCAGTACCATCAAAGGGCTATGTCAAAAAGCTGCACTATCTATGCATAGTCACTCTCATACCAGCCCTCCCTCTCATTATTCCACACTGCGCCATTCAAGGTCGCTTCTTCCCTGCTTTGGGATTGATCCCACATGGTCTCTCCGCCATCCTTGCAGCATACCGTCTCAAAATCTTCCAGAACAAGGACACCTACGAGTACCAAATCGTGCTCAATAACGATGGCGATAACGGAAGCAATGACGGCAAGAAATTTGTGCTCAAGGAGAAATTTGTGTTTGCGTTATTGGACGTCCTCCTCGGACTTTGGCTGTTGACATTCATCGTTTTGAGTTTTGTGACGTATCAATATAGGAATGGGAAATACTTGGTTGCGTATGCTGTTGAGCCCATGATGGTGAATACGTAAGTTATTTCCCTCCACTCTTTGGAGACTACCATTTTCGTACGCTGAGTGTTTCTACTTTTAGGGTGATTCACACATACCTCTTCCTTCTGGCACTTCCGAATCCTTGGAAGAAGCCTAAAATAACGATGGCTATTTGTCCTCATTGTCAGGGTTCTTTGGCAGGTGGACAGCACAGCCCTAGCCCGCCGGCCTCTACTGCTAGCACACCAGCGTGTAGTGAACGCGGTGAGAGTTCTGAGGAAGGGGGTAGACCAAGTATCGAATGTGTCGTGTAGGGATTTAAGAGTGATATAATATGATATGGGGGCGATGGAACGGATCGGGACGATGGGAAGTCGTGTTGAGGGTTTTCGGGGATAATAGTAAAGTGTTTGAAAATGGAGGCCACGATCTTTACCTCAAAACCTAAACAGATGGTGCAAAGTGTGATGGGTTGTCCATTATCTTTCCTTTGATACATCTTTAGCATGCAGGTGTTCGACTTTGGCTCATGTCATATTTTATTCATAGATCTTGATCGTCGTGGGCCGTTCAGGTTTCTATTCTTGCATTTGCTATTTTCGTACGTACGCTTCGACAGCAATGATCTTTGGGGGCGAAATATATTTCATGCTCAGTATGTAGTCCCAGTCTTTACTAGTCTAGTCTGATCAGTAATACCCCATGCCTAAGTGGGATGTAGTGGCTCATCGAAGATCGCCCTTAACGAGTCTTCAGCCGTCTCAATAAAGTAAGTGAATAAATTTCGCAGTCCCAGAACCCGGGTCTGGGAATCGTATCTGGCTGGGCATCACTTGCTCCTTCTATCAGGGTCACTGTCATCCTTCAATGCTTCCGAACATATTTAGTTGCACAATAGGCTCTGTTTTTATCGCCAAATCGCTTTTATATCTCCGCTCACTCTTACTCTTTTCAAGATCTTGCCTATTCGTCCAACATCATCAATCTTGTTGTGTTGTTCACCTACAAATAGCAAAAATGGCGCAATGCTACAGACGCGAAGGTACGGAAGCATACCATACGGTCTGTAGCCCCGATGAAAGCATTTCCTTCTGCTGTCCCGATGCATTCGAATGCTACGCCAACGGTCTATGTGCCTTTGGCAATAGCACATCCATGACACGCCCAGCCATAGGCAATCTTACTTACCAGATCGATGTCATTGAAGCTACTGAGCCTTCATGCACTGATAAAAATTGGGGCGGGAAATGCGCAAATGCGCCAGTGAGATGCGGTTAGTTGTCCCATTTTTTTCTGCAATTTGGAAAATGAAAGCTGATTACGTGAGAAGAGGGACCGAACGATACAGATTGCTACCCAAATTCCATAGGCTATCTTCCACTGCAAGGATGCACGCCAGAAGTGGAGGAGTCGTTTACCAATCCCTCATTGTGGCTCAGCTGCGGATGCTATGACCATACTTGCACGGCCGCAGAGGAGAAATACCATAAATGGGGTCCTTTGGGGGCAGTGATCTGTCCCGCGTGGAGACGAGATCGGAATTTGACAGAGTGGTGTACTCCGCTTCCTACGCCTCCCTATGGAAATGGTACCATTCCCATTATTAATGGCACTTATCCCATAAATTCTACACAAACGTCTCTTCCGTCCGCCACCGCGAATCTAGGTATCAACGCCGCCACTCCTGTCAGGGAAGTGAACGCCTATCGTGCTCAACCAATACGAAGACATGCCGCTCAGACGACCTTAGTGGTAGACGTACCAGACACATATAACCAACAATTGGCTGTAGGAGTACCAACAGCAGAGGCACCCAGTATGAAAGAGATTCGTGTCGTGCCCATTGCACTCGTTGCTCTACTTCTTGGTCTTACCATCGGTTTACTGCTGAGGAGATATACCCTGAAAAGGCAAAAGAGCAACCGCAATTTGAGAGAACTCAGCATGCCGCCGCGTTATGAGGGTGTCGTGGCTAAGAAGCAGACTGGAAACTGACCGCAAAGCTGAGCTCATTGGATTTTTGGCGACAAAAAGGAATGGAGAACTAAATACTATGGTTGAAGAAAGGGTGTTGAAGTAATCATACAGTTATCAGTTTGCTCCCTCATTATGTATACCAAATACGAATGTTATCTACAAGGTTAGGGTCATTCGGGGTGGTATTGAGAGCCTCGCACGTGACTCCATTGCTTTTTCCTGCACCCTCCATTCGTGAAAATTCTGCGAGCGGATAAGTTTTCCAAAAAGTCTATGAACATAGCACTTCGAGGAGTGCCCTCTGCTAATAGCCTCGTGTTGAATCAATAAAATTACCTGTAAAATCCACAACAAATTTAATGTCTCTTTCAATGGCACAGGAACAGTTAGGCTGCATGCTGCGCCTCCTTAAATGCTTGGAGTTACACGAGAACTCAGCCCCTCTTCCAAGATATTGAGAAATGTGCTTCTTACGAACATTTACTTCCACACCAAGGCGCCGTCTTGTATCTGCAGTTACTTACCTTTCCTGTAGGCGAGTCCATTATGCTCTACATACAGTGAAAGCATAACACATCAAATCAAAAACTTAGGCTTAAAGGGAATTCGAGGCTATTGCAGCACGCGTGATACTGGTAGTCAGAAATTCAAATCTATAGACAAGAAATGGGTAAAGGATCCAAAAAAGGACAAAAATCTAGGGCGAAATCTAAACTGGCGCAAAAAATCAACGACAAAGGGCAGTCAGATCAAAATCGTCGCTCATCTACCCCCGATATCAAATCGTTGCACGACGTTCTCACTCTCCACGATCATGAGCAAAACAGCTCCATCGAAAATGCTGAAGCGATGATGGATGAGGCAACTCCGTTCGGCTTCGAAGGCATATGCAAGGACTGCGAGCAACTCTATCGATCCAAAATTGCAACATTTATGCTCAACAACGTGCAGTCGTGCAATACAGGAACCTATATTGGCAAATTGAATCATATCAACCCCGATGAGAAATGCCGCATGTGTCAAAGTCTATATGCCATGAGGTGGTCAACGTCCGTGACGGGGCAATATCATCTTCACGCATTTTCGGCTTCCAGGTTGTTATATGGTCGCTCTATTAAACACCTCAAAGCCACCATTTTGACAGGATGGTCCTCTGTTAGCTTGAGCGATCAATTTCAAGAAATTGAATGCAAGGATAATACGTTATTTGCAATAGTAGCAGACCGCGAGGCTCCCATATCAATTTCTGAAGCGATTGCTGGAGCTCGGGGCAAAGGCTATCTAGTTTCTGTTGATTTGATGCCAGATGGCGAAGAAACAGCTCCAAATTTGATCAATGACCTTGACTACGACGAAGACGGTTCGAATCATCGCAGTTGGGTAGAAAATCAGTGGAGATTGAGCGGCAAAGACAGGTTTACGAAAGCTTCAATAAGAACAGCACTTCAAGATGCAAAGGAAATAGGATTCATGTATGAGTATACACAGTCCTGGCACGTGAGAAGTTTTGACTGCACCTTTACATCTAAGCTTGATTTGAATCGCCGTCAGGGTCGCGGGGAACGAGAGCTTTTACGTGCCTCCATCCAACCCATCGATACTGGAGACCCATACACACCTGGAAATTTAGGCTATGTGCCATTTAGCGTCCGGTCGAATTTGGTCTCTATCTCGCCCACTCATATACTTGATAGTACAGTCTCAGATGTCCAGAATCTAACAACTACTCAATTCTTTGGTCGGGCATTAAATCCATCACGAATAGACTATAGCTTACTCAGAGGCTGGTTGCGGCAATGCAAAACAAGGTGCAAGCTCGACGATTTTATCAAGGAGCGCAAACGCTTCCAGCGTATCCCTTTCTACCTGTTAGATTGTCGGAAACGCGAGATCATCAAAGTGCCTTCAAAGAGATTGCTCAGGTACATAGCATTGAGCTACGTATGGGGCGATGTTGACATCAAATCACGTCCACAGGTTACGAATCTGCCATTTCCAGTGACGGAGTCTTGTTCCAGAACAATTGAAGATGCAATCACGGTGGTTTTGAAGCTTGGATACCGGTATCTATGGGTTGACTCTCTCTGTGTATCTCCTCACGCGTCTATGAGGCACGAACAAATTGCCAATATGGATGTTGTTTACAAGAACGCTGAACTGACCATCGTGGCTGGCGCGGGAAGTAATGCTGATTATGGGCTTCCTGGTGTTAGCGAAAGACACCGCACGCAACAGATAAACCTTAAAGTTGGGAGGCAACACCTCGTGTCAACAAGTTCAGACCCACTTCACGCTTTCAAATCTTCGTACTATCAAACGCGAGGCTGGACATATCAAGAATACTTCTTCTCCCGACGTCGACTCATTTTTTCGGACTCTCAAGTTTACTTTGAGTGTCGTTCTCTTTGCGCATCACGTCATCTCCAAGAATCACTCATTTGTCCACCTCGACACCTCTTCCCAAATATGAAAGATTTAGAACATCTCGAAGATGTTGAAGATGCCTACTTCAGAAAGCTATCCACGCATAGTAAAGATACGATTTACCAACCCGATGGCACCGACACACAACGCGAACTCTCTTTGATAGACAAAGTCTTTGTCCTGTTGTCCTACGAGCACCACGTTACAGAGTATACGAAACGTAATTTATCTTTCGAGGGGGATTCTCTACAGGCACTGAGCAGTATCTTAGACAGATACATGTTTCAAACTCATTCCATCTACCACCTGCAAGGTATTCCCTTCATACCTCAAGATGCCACATACGAAGAAGCAGGTCACAATCACGCGTTCGGGATCAATTATGGCCTGCTGTGGACACACGGTGTTGACCAGATCTACATAAAGAGGCGGCACTCATTCCCTTCATGGTCCTGGGCTGGGTGGGATGCTCAAGTGAACTGGTTGGTCAGTACTACCAACGTGCAATCATTCGAAGAAGCGCCCCTCTCCTGTACAAAGTTCGAATACGTCCGTCAATGTCCTGGTAATAATCGAAATCAATTACAGCAATTGGGAAGTTGGCGTCCATCTCCACAAACCAAGCCCGCGAATGCCATCGTCTTCACTGCACAACTGTTCAAGATCCCATTGATAGCCAAGCAGCGCACCGATCCCATCACCGCCACGTTCACAGACATCTACCTCAAAGACACTTACCTCGGGTTGTCACGGCTACATTTGACCGAGACTAATCTCAGCACAATCGATATTGACAAAAAGACATTTCTTGGGTTATGGCTCGGCAAAGACAGTGAATTTAATTTTATGCTTGTGATTCAGGAGACTACTTCTCGGAGTACTGCCTTCGGGGGTAGATATTTCGAGAGAATTGGCGTGATGATGATTTCGAGGGACTGGGATGGTTGGCGGGGGCCATCTGTTGTGCAAGGCTGGCTTGTTTAAGGCTACGATTGGAGGTAAGATGAAGAGTCGATTATTTATACGCTTGCATTTCACGGAAAGGAACAGGACTGCCTTGACAAGGTAGATTCAAAGGTCATCGGCGGTGCAATATGACAATAGCATAAGCATTCGTCCATTCCTATTCTGACTACAGGAAGAAGACATGTTGAAATATCCAGCACGGAAATAAGTTACGACAGATTGAGACGTAACTGATAATTCGAAGTGAGGGCGAGTTGCCTGCTTGGATAGACTTCATGTCAAGAGTGGTTTTAGGGTTGTGTTCATACGCAGCCGGGTGCAAACTATAAGACTGGTACGAATGTCGCAGTAGGTGGCGACCAGTGTTCCAAGTATCACCCAGTTCAGGTGTGTTTGGACCAGCTCGTTGTTCTTTTTCGCTATGCACGTCCTCCAAGCCAATTCACTAGAAGAGTTCCCCATGGCGTGCACGGTCCCACGGCCTGCACGCCAAACGCACACTTTCATCTCAACTCTAAAAAATTAATATCTCGACGAATAGTTATCCAAATCAATTAATTTTAAGTGCATTTAAATCGCCTGAATCTGCTATTTCTTCCTGTACGATGATTAGTGAAACCGTTCATCGCACAACAGTTGTTCGCCGCAAACGAGGACTTGCAGTACCCAGGGCACAGTATATCGAAAATCAATGTCTACTTACCAACATACAACAATTATTACTAGTAGATCATATCAATAACTGGGTACGCAAAGGCCTTGCTCCTACACCTGCAATTGTTCGCAATTTTACCTCAGATATATGTGGTAAAGTGCCTGGCAAAAACTGGGTATCTCGCTTCGTCACAAAGCACCGAGATCGATTAGCATCAGAGTTCCTACAGACTATTGATCACTCTAGGATTAAGGCCGATAATCCTTATAAGTATAAACCCCATTTTGAGAAGGTATTTAGCCTCCTAGCATATTATGGTTGCTCTAATAATCGTCAGGTTGCGAAGAAAATTCGTGAATATGAGATACTCCCTCACAATACCTATAATATGGATGAGAAGGGCTTCCTCATTGGAATTTTGCAGAAGACTAAGCGCATATTCAC